>CAXKVI010000002.1:95796074-96223580 GCA_964058755.1 Campiglossa producta | reverse complement strand
AAAGATCAAGACAACTGCAACCTGCCCGGCTTTATGTGGCGCGAGAATGCGCTTTCTGGGAGTTCCCTTCCTGTTCAGCCTATGCCAGGTCACGGAGCTGGACATAAAGGACCTGATGGCCTTCATCAAGTCATCTAAATAGTTCGAGGAGGAGTAACGGTGTCGGTATAGGAAAGTCAGTTCCGGGACCCTGCCATATGGAAAATCCCGGTATTAACGGAATTCTCCACATAGGAGCATCCTATCCAGAGCTGTGCCCAAGAACTTGGCTTTGTCAGCCGTTATTCAGTTTTGGTAGTATTAGCGGTGGTATCTTATAGCGGTTGGTGAAAAGGACCAGTTCTACTTTTCCCGGGTTGATCCTCAGTCCGCAGCGCGAGCACCATGAGGAAACCTCTCTCAGTGCTACTTGCATCAAGTCACACAGGGTTTGTGGGAATTTGCCCCTGTATACTATAGCTAAGTCATCTGCATATACCACTACCTTTCCGCCCTCCAGCTTGTGTCTCTCAGCATCGAGTTGACAGTGAGGTTCCATAGAAGCGGGGAGAGAACACCACCCTGAGGCGTTCCCCTTGTGACATAGCGTGATAAGTCAACCGAGCCCAGTGATGAAACTATTCGTCTACCCCTTAGCAGTTGATCAATAAGTCCAATAAGAGACCTGCTTATGCCCAGACTTGTTAAAGCGGTGTTTATAGCATCATGTTGTTGAAGGCTCCTTCAATATCTAAAAAGGCCACAAGACAGTACTCCTTTTCATACAGCGATTTTTCAATAACAGAAACTAGGCTGTGAAGCGCAGTTTCTGTAGATTTCCCTTTGGTGTATGCATGCTGATAGCTACAGATCAGGTTGCTATCAATAGTAGATTTATTATTCTCTCGAAGGTCTTGAGCACAAAAGATGAGAGGCTGATCGGCCTATAGTGCTTGGGCTCGTAATGAGACGCCTTCCCCGCCTTCATTTATTATCCTCTCGAAGGTCTTGAGCACAAAGGATTAGAGGCTGATCGGCCTATAGTCCTTGGGCTCGTAATGAGACGCCTTCCCCGCCTTAGGAATAAACACTACCGTGGCACTTCTCCAGGAGCATGGAATGTAGCTAAGAGCAGGCTGTATAGAGAAATACCAGCCATTTGGCTGATGTCTCCAGCGTGTTTATGAGTTGTGCGGGAATAATCCCGTCTGGCCCGGCAGCCTTGAACGGTTCGAAGCGCCCACCTAACACACACATACCCATCACGGAGGAAAAGGTTAGGTGGTTTTTTTATATTGCTTTTGTGTATAATTCTTCCTGATTCTGTCAGGATGGTTGAATTTCGGTCTTCCCTTATTACTTCTTTTTTAAATTTTTTTTGAAATTTTGGATCCTAACCGTTTGTTTATTTTTACGTAGATAGTGTCACCCGAATTATATGCTTTTTCGGGGTGTCTGGATTTGTTGCGGTAGGCAAGATCTTTCGACTGCTTATTTCTTAGTTCGGTTATATTTTCGGCCCTAGCCCTTTCGAATTGGCTTGGGTCGTTTGTAACTCTTCTACCAAAAAATACCTCTATTGGTTTCTTTTTTGTAGTTGAGTGGATTATATTATTGTACTCATAGACTGAGTTGTCGAGGAGTTCAGCGAATGAAATGAAGCTTTGCTCTGCTTTTAAACAACGCATTATTTCTGTGAGGGTCGAGTGAAATCGCTCTATTTGACCATTAACGGAACTCGCATAAGGCGGTGTTTTAAAAATTTGTATATTTAGGGTATCTTCCAAAAGGAATCGAATGGAAGCTGAATTCAAGGACGTTTCATTGTATATTACTACTAGTTCGGGTACGCCGAATGGAAAAGTAGTTCACGGAGAGGTTCCTTAACGTGCTCTATGGCTCTCGATCTAAGGATTTTTGTTTGGGC
Organism: Campiglossa producta; assembly: GCA_964058755.1. Lineage (NCBI taxonomy): Eukaryota > Metazoa > Arthropoda > Insecta > Diptera > Tephritidae > Campiglossa > Campiglossa producta. Next base: position 96,221,674 of record CAXKVI010000002.1, on the reverse strand, counting down.
ATACTTTAAAAATTTATCTATTGCTGTAAGGACGATATTTCGCTCAGTTATGTAAATATCAATGTGCAATATTTGCCCTGGGAATTGTGGCATAATTCGTAAATTTAGCACAAATGAATTTTCTCCATTAGCACCAATTCCTACAGACGATGCTTCATAAACCATACGCTGGCGAAACGCTTTCCACAAATAAACAACATCATCACCCATGTCTGAATTTGACTTCCCTGCAAAGCTTATACGGCTTTGTCAAATGACGTTGAGCAATACCAACAGCTCCGTCAGAATCGGGAAGGACCTCTCTGAGCCATTTGAAACCAAACGAGGCTTCAGACAGGGCGACTCCCTTTCGTGCGATTTCTTCAATCTGATGCTGGAGAAGATAATTCGAGCAGCAGAGCTAAACCGCAATGGTACAATCTTTTACAAGAGCGTGCAATTGCTGGCGTATGCCGATGATTTTGATATCATTGGCCTTAACAACCGCGCCGTAAGCGCTGCCTTCTCTGGACTGGATAAGGAAGCGAAAAAAGTGGGTCTTGCCGTGAACGAGGACAAGACGAAGTATTTGCTGTCATCAAAGAAAGAATCGGCGCACCTGCGCCTTGGCAGCCATGTCACTGTTGATAGTTACAAATTTGAAACTGTGAGGGACTTCGTCTATTTGGGAACCAGTATCAACACCGAAAATAATATCAGTCTAGAAATCCAGCGGAGAATCACTCTTGCCAACAAGTGCTACTTTGGACTGAGTAGGCAATTGAGAAGTAAAGTCCTCTCTCGAAGAACAAAGATCACGCTCTATAAGTCTCTCATCATACCTGTCCTGATGTATGGCTCAGATTCATGGACAATGTCAAGAGAAGATGAGATGGCCCTTGGAGTATTTGAGAGAAAAGTTCTCCGGAAGATTTATGGTCCTTCCCGTGATGCCAACGGCGAGTATAGAAGGAAATTTAACGATGAGCTGTACGAGCCCTACGCAGATCTGACCATAGTCCAACGAATTAAAGCCCAAAGACTCCGCTGGCTGGGCCATGTTATGCGAATGGACAAAGAAGCTCCAGCACAGAAGGTTTTCCTATCGTCGCCTGAATTCGGCAGCAGAGGAAGGGGGAGGCCTCGACTGAGATGGAAACAACAGGTGGAGGATGACTTGAACTCCCTTGGGGTTTCCAATTGGCGTCCGTTATCGCTAAAAAGGAATGACTGGCGTGCTTTGATACGAAACGGCCAAAATCGCTTAGGCGGTTAAGCGCCAATAAATGATGATGATGAAAAATACAACTCCAAAGCCCCAATAACATAAAACTTTGACAAATGCGCGCCTCGTTTTTGAGCATTTGCAAAAATTTCGCTTCGCTTTACGTTTAAAAAACTTTGTATGAAAGTGGATCCTACAAAGTTGAATGCAATTGGGCCTTCACCTAAGTAATCAAACTTGACGAACGCGGAATTTGAAAGGAGCCATTGCAAGTTGAATTCAATAATTAAATTAAAATAATTAAATTAAAAATACAAAAAACAACATAATTTAAAAAATATAGAAAAACAAAAACTTGTGTTAACTTTATAGAGAATCGAACTCAGAGCCTTTAGCTCATTTTTGGCTGTGTATGAACTAGTATATCAACTGGTATAATGCTGATGCAGAGGCTAACTAGTATACCAATTGGTATGGTGCTGATGCAGACGAGGACAATTGCTTTTCTTTTCCTCTTGTAAGTGCTTGTTTCTTACCTTGTAATTCACAGATGCTTTTTCGTGTTTGGGTAAATACAAATAGTCGCTGCTTTCTAAAGAATAAACTGGTATATTGCTGATGTAGAGGCTGACTATGATACTGGTGCATAGACCGACTAGTATACCAACTGGAATTAATGTCAAATTCGTGGACTAGTATGACAAGTGGTACGATCTGAATGGGCATAATGATTAGTATGTCCTGCCGCATAGACTGAGCAGTATGTCAACTGGTATGATTTTGATGTATATATGAACTAGTATGTCAACTGGTAAGATTCTGATGCATATATGAACTAGTATGTCAAATGGTATATTTCTGATGGAAATTTGAACTAGTATGTCAACTGATATGATTATGATGCATAAATGAACTACTATATCAACTGGTATGATTCTGACGCATATATGAACTAGTATGACAACTGGTATGATTCCGATGCTTTTTTAACTAGTCTGTCAATATCGGATTCCTTGAGAGGGATTTGGTGAAATCCGCTCTTCAAATCCAAGACGGAAAAATATTTATTTTTCCCAAGCTGGGACAGTACTTCGTTAATTTGCGGTATTGGATAGCGATCTGCTATAGTGAGCTTGCGATAATCGATTACTATTCTGTACTGTTTGTTACCCTGAGAGTCGGGTTTTTACGCAACGACCCAAATGGGTGAATTATACGGTGACCTTGATGGTCGAATAATACCGTCGCCTAACATTTTTTTAATCTGGGATTCAGCTTCATTTTTTAGCGACATTGGGTAGGGGTAATATCTTGTGTAGACGGGGGTGTCTTTATTGGTACGGATTTCGCCTACGACTTTGGTAGTGTATGTGAGTTTGTCATTAGGTTTGGTAAATGATTTACTAAATTATCTACTTTATTTCGTTGATTTGTTGACAAATGGTCGTCATTGAGTTCAATTTTATTAAGAGATTTTTACTGAAATTGTTTTAGTTTTATTTTGGTATTCCCTTGTATTTCCATAAAGTTATCTTTGACGTGAATAACAGCCTCTAGCTCTTTGAGTCTATCATTCCCGAGGATTCCATGAAATGATCGAATGGTGGGGAGAAGGTAAAATTTTAACTTTTTATTTATGTGGAATCATTAGTATAGATGTCATTAGTATTAGTTTCATATTGTTGGTTAGTGGGATTATAATCATCTAGATTGTACTGGTCTTGTTCCGCCGTTTGTTCAATGTGGAAGTTTCTTTGTATTTTGTTAGGGGGTGCGGGAGGGTTAGTGTTATGTGGTCTTTTGTAAGTAGGATCATTGGGACGTGGCCTGTTCATGTAATTAAGGTTTCTTGTTCGTAGGGATGCATCCGGATGGATCGATATCCATTGGTTCTGGTCATGGTTGAGGTTTTTGGGCTGGACGAGGTGGTGGGTTATAAGGATGTTGGTATTGGTAGGTTGGTTGGGGATGTTGGAATTGGTAATTTGTTTGGGGAAATTGATATTGATAATTCGGTTGGGGAGGCCTGTAGGGAGGAGTTGTGTTCGACCTGGGTTGAGGCATGAATGCCAATTCGGGTTAAAACTCGTTATTAATTCTTTGGGAGGAAGGGGTGAACGGATTTCCAAAGTTCTCCTGGGTTGACCATTATTTACTAAGGCATAGTGGGACCTGAAGTTTTAGTTTTCGAGTTTTAGACACAAGTGGAGGGCTTGAGGGAGATCAGCGGGTTCCCTTATTCCTAGTAGTCTAGGCAAGTCTCCTTTTAGCCCACGAATGAACGTGTCCAGCGCTTTGTCCCTGTATGTACTGGTACTCGAGAGTACCTAAGTCACGCTTATCCGCCTAGTACAGCGTTAAGCATCTGGAAATTGCTTTCTAGTCTAGTGGAGTATTGTATGACTCCAAGGCAATGTCGGCGTTTCCCACAATTTTATTGCGGATAACGTTGAGGATCCCATAGTATTTGGGAGATCCCCTTTGTGGCTCATAGATCTGAAGGATCCTGTCCACGCTTTTCTTCCATGAGTTGAATTCTCCAGGTGCCCCTGAGAATTCGCGAAGACACCTTACCACATCGGGTATCTTGTCTAATTCCGAGATGTTGGGAGAAGCTGTGTCTATAGTTATATCCCTAACATCGGAAAAACTCGCGTTGGGGTTGAGGGCGGCTTGAACCATGTTTCGCCCTTGTTGTTGGAACATATTGGTTACGATGCCAGATATGACCTCCGTCAGCTGGTCCATCGTTAAGGGATTGCTAGTAGGGGCAGCGGATGCAGGGGCTGCGTTTAGCACAGGTGGTCGAATAAGATTTTGGGGGTTTGACATTTTGAGTTTACTTATTTATGTATATTTATTTATGTATATTTTTGATGTTTTGTGGAACTTCAACAATCTCTGGAGGGTCCCTTTGGTGGTGAATCGCAGAGTTGTTTTTATTTTATTTCTAGAGATTTCTTTAAAATTATGAGCTGTACAAGCTCTTCAGTTAAAAATTTGTTTCTTTGTGTTATTCAAGGACAAAGGTTTTAATATATTCACTTGATTTTATCTTAAAAGGAATTAATTCAAGAAAAATATATCTTTTCTATATAGGAAATTACTTTTTACTTAATTAATTTTAAATCTTTTGTTTATTATTTCTTAAAATTTTTCACTCACGTTTAGCTTTAATCTAAATCTATTCTTAGGACATTTTGTTTCTCTTTTTGGTTTAATTTAAATTCTATTCTTAAGAGATTTATTTTCACGTAATTACTTAATTTAAAATTTTTTCCTTTATTATTTCTTAAAATTTTTCACTAACTTTTCACTTATTTTTTTTATTAATTTTCCCTCAATAGGACTAGGACAATTAAATATTTATTTTCAATCGGAAATTTGGATTCACTTAATTTACTTTTTAGTTTGTCTTAAATCTATGCTTACATTAATGACAGCATCCGGCGGCTAACATCTCGCGTTTCCCGTTTGCACATTGGTGAGCTACTAGGGCACCTTTTCTCCTTCGCTGACTTTGAGTTGACTTAGTTGATTAGCTGGTTAAAGGACCTACGTAGTCTTTGGCATGCTATCCTACCCTTTATGCGCAGGAGTTATTACGAAATCGGAGATCTTTCTGCTCCCAGTATCCTTAAATTTTATGTTGTTCTACCCTTTATGCGCGGAGGCTGTTCTACCCTTTATACGCTGGAGTTATTACGAAATCGGCGGTCTTTCTGCTCCCAATATCACGAAATTTTCTGCTTCAAGTGTTGGCAAATTTTTCGCGAAACCGTTTGTTAAATTAATTTTTATTAACGCGCACAACCTTATTTAGTTACGGGTTTTAAAGAAACATGACTGGCGTAGGCCCCACGTTGGGCGCCAGTTACGGGATTTTAAGTGAAAATCCTCAAACAAAATATTTTTTAAAGTTGTGTTGTCGTCAATTTTTATTTATAAGCAGCAAGACTAAGACTAAATTTTACAATTGGAATTACTTAAAAGCTAACCTACTAGCACCGGCCAAACGTTGACGCTGATTCCCTGAATTTGCCAAACTGGGCTGCGCGTGTTGACGGTGGCTTCCTGTTACTGACGGTGCGTCTGGCTTTTGCTGTGGGAAACATTGTGCAACCCAAGCTGCACTTCCGCTCTTATTGTTGTGCTTTTGCTGATCACTCAAAGTGGCCGCTGAAATGGCTAAAATGATATAATTTTATAGGTGAATCCCTCTGCTCATTCTCTTATGATTTTTCCATAACTTTTTTATAGTGGGCGTGGCACCGCCCACTTTTACGGGAGGCATTTTTGAAAATTTGACTGGTCGTAAGCTTTAAACTGATTACGATAGAACGATGGAATTTAGCACAAAGCATACTAGTATCGTTGGGAGTATACCTGATGAAATTGGATAAAATCGCCCTCCAACCCCGCCCACTTTCGATATCGAAAATTTCTAAAATCACATACAGTGCAATCGCGATAATATGAACATCCCAAAATATAAACACCCCAAAATATGAAAACTCTTTCGCTTCTAAAATATGAACTTCTTCTTCGTATGTTTTAATTTAATGCTTCTTATTTGTATTTTATGGTTTTTTCTTTGTGTCATAAAAGAAATGAACAAAAGATGTTCCTTTTATTGTTTCCCCAATAGACTTTCGTAAATATGAACAATCTTGCAAATATGTACTGGCTTAGTTTTCATTAGTTCATATTATCGCGAGTGCACTGTAATTCGGTAACGGAAATGGGTAAAATGATATAATATTATAGGTGAATCCCCCTGGTCATTATATAATGATTTTTTGACAAATTTTCTAAAGTGGGCGGGCCTCGCCTACTTTTAGGGAGGCATTTTTGAAAATTCGTAGTGTTGGAGGTATCACAACGCGCCTTTTAATACTGGCCTAGGTGTGCCTCTGCGGCAGCCACTTGAACATAATATAAAAAACCAAAATGAATTTTTCCTTTTCCTTATTTACCCAGTAACAAAAAAAAATCAAAATTAATTTTTCCCTTTCAGATTCCTCCTTATTTACCCGATAACCGCATCAATAGACATTTACGACTACTCCACTGCACAACTAGTCACGATAAATGACGGACTTGCCAAAATTCAGAACGGAGCCTTTAGGCTAATACACGTAATCGACCTCAACAAATACGAACAATTCCTGACGGACGTGTACAGTTTCACCTCCTCTGACATCCCTAAGGACACAATCCTATACCCCCTATTAAAACACGAATTAACACAATCCCTGCAAATTTTAGAAACAATAAAACCTGTCGGAAAAAACAAAAAAAAGATCCATAAACATTTTAGGAACGGCTTGGAAATGCATTGCCGGAAGATCACGAAGATCTGGAGGCAATAAACAATAATTTTAATAAAATCAATAGTAACAATAATAAACAAGTATTAATAAATAATATTTTTAACGAAAAAATTAACAATATAAGTATGATAGTTAATAATCTGTTCAATAATATAAAGAAAGACTCATACTTAGAAAACGAAACAATTCCCAATTTCAAAATAGGATAAGATTAATAAAAGAAGAATTGATTAATATAAAGTACGCCATACAATGGGCAAAGAAAGATATTTTAAACACATTATTGTTAAATAAAAATGAAATTGAAATTGCTTTAGAAAAACTAGAAGATGATGAAATACCATTTAAGAGTGCCGAAGAAGCATATCGAAAGTAAATGTAATAAGTCAAAATATGACAATTTTTTACTTAGTAAAAATACCACTAACTATTAAGGAAAATTTTCAAAAAATCATTATTAGACCAGTTGTTAAAGAAAATAAAACTGTAATTAATGTCGAATTTGAAGGAATTTCAAAAGGTACAAAAAAACAAAATGGAATTAAGAAATTGTGCGATAGTTATAAGAAAATTGAAATTTGTAAGCAAACCCATTTAATAAATATAAGCAGGGATAGGATTTTAAGGCATTTGCCTATTTTGCCTGCTTCGTCGTATCCACAAATAAATTAAAGAATCACGCGTTTTATGTCTTTCTACACAAAAACCATGATTTTTAAATTGCCTTTTTTATGCCTTTTTTGACTATATTGCCTTTTTCTGCCTTTTGGTAATGTTTTGCCTATTTATAACTATGTGAAGATTTACACTGTTCAAGTACATATTGAAATCAAGTCTGCTGCGTGTAAACGGCACTAGGACTGTTCCAACGAACGCTTCACAGCAAAGGTTTTTATAACTATCTGTTCAACGAACAGGGCTAGTATCTTTTCATTACCACTTGTTTATCTTGTACAACACTGGAATTCATCTTATCAGCTAATTATGAATTCTTGTTGCAGTGAACACCGACATGAAAAGTCGGTTGTAGATTGCAATTTCAAATTTGTGTGTGTATATCAAATTGGAGTGTGTAATTTACTAATATTTACAATGCCTAAAGCAATTTCTTATGATTCCGTGAAAATGAACGGTTATATAAAGGAATTCGGGTCAAATATTCTTACGACTGATGGAAAAATCTTAATTTGTGTTTACTGTGGAATTAAAGTAAGCCACGACAAGAAAAACCACATTCAACAACACCATCAAAGCACAAAACAGCTGTATCATTGAAACTTTCTACGAAGGTGCAACCTGTTACCCCACTTTTAAATAAACCGGATTCAAACGAATTCTTCCGGGATATCACTAAAATGATGGTAGCCTGCGATATACTATTATTCAAAGCTAGCCATACGGAGTTCAAATCGTTTATGGCAAAATATGCACAGAAAAAAGTTCCGGATCAATCAACTATGCGAAAACATTGTTTAAAGGAAGTATACGAAAATGTTTTGGAGGAAATCCGGTCGATTATTGGAGACAGCAGTATTTTTGTATCAATAGATGAGTCTACTGACAAAGCCGGCAGATATGTGTGCAATGTTGTTGTTGGTCCTTTGCGTCAAGGTGGTCGAGGGTATCTCCTAACCTCAGAAGTACTTCCAAAAGTAAATGCCTGAGAAATTGCTAAGCTTTTTGATAATTCCTTGAAGCTTCTATGGCCAGAAGAAGTACAAAGAGACAAAGTGCTGATATTTGTTACAGATGCCGCACCGTATATGAAAAAAAGCGTTGTAGGGATTCAGCTATTTTACCCAAAAACAATCCATATAACATGTATAGCTCACGGAGTTCACAGGATATGTGAAAAACTTCGAAGCCAATACGCAAACGTTGACTCCTTAATTGCTAATATAAAGAAAGCATTTTCTAAAAGCCCCTCAAGAATTCGATTTTTTAAAGAAAAGCAACCGGATCTCCCTCTGCCTCCTCAACCTGTAAGTTCTAACCCCCATATTCATAAAAAATAAAATTGGTTTATAAAGCTTTTTAAAATTACATTTTCATACAAATTTTGAATAATAAGAGCTTAATTAACCTTTTGTATTTTTTATGCATAAGGGGGTAAATATTTAAAATAAAAATGGATAGTGTTATTAAAAAAATGTTTGCTTTCAAAGGTTTTAACGCGATGGGGAACTTGGCTTCCTATTAAGCGAGGGAAATGCTTTCAAAATGCTTCAGAAAAGAGGTGTTGTGTTATTCTTATACCTGTGTTTACTCGTATTCTAATTTATTGGTTTATACTTACATAGGTGAACCTATTAACAATCCATTGGCAGTTCTGAACAACATAGAAAACAATTTAAAACAGGCCAAGGGACCAGTAGCTAAAATTATATTGGAAAAATGGTATAAAGTATTTCAATCAAATCAAGGCCTGCAAGTTATCAAAAAAGTTGCCGCCGTTGTGAATGGTGAACAGTTTGTGGAATTGCCAGAAAACATAGCTATAAATGAAGGTGAGTTTTTGAATTGGACACCATTGGCATCTGTAGATGTTGAGAGGACATTTAGTTCCTTCAAAGCTATGCTTCGGGATAATCGCATGAGATTACTGCCTGAAAACTTCAAAATGCATTTAGTCGCATTGTGCTACTATGAAAACACCAGCGGGTAAAGCAATTTTCCAGTATACATACATATGTACCTAAATACTTTTAAAAATATATGCATACATGTACATAATACATATTATGTGCAATGTACATACATGTTGTACGTTGCCGCGTTGTACACCCATACTTAAATATATACAAAACAAGAATAGAAAATAATTGCTTTTTTTTTACTTTTTTTAAAACAAAATTTGCCTATTTTTCAGATTTTAGCGCCTAAAAATCCTATCCCTGAATATAAGTAATAGTACTTGTATACCTAGAGTAATTAATAGTTTGATTTCATAATTGCCATTATAATTTTTTGCAAATTTTGGAGAAAGCACCAGAACAAAATAATAATATCTCCGATTCCAGAACCTTACCAGATCCCTTTGCAAATATAAACTTAGATAAAACCAAGGAGCCCCTAATGATCAGAATGCTTACATAAATTTCAACAACCTACCCTATTTAAGAGGGGAAGTGTTAACATGGAACACGTTAACATTTGCTGATCGCCACTTTGAGTGATCAGCAAAAGCACAACAATAAGAGCGGAAGTGCAGCTTGGGTTGCACAATGTTTTCCACAGCAAAAGCCAGACGCACCGTCAGCAACAGGAAGCCACCGTCAACACGCGCAGCCCAGTTTGGCAAATTCAGGGAATCAGCGTCAACGTTTGGCCGGTGCTAGTAGGTTAGCTTTTAAGTAATTCCAATTGTAAAATTTAGTCTTAGTCTTTCTGCTTATAAATAAAGGTTGACGACAACCCAACTTTAAAAAATATATTTTTTGAGGATTTTCACTTAAAATCCCGTAACTTATACAATGGTAGCCAGCCTCGAACCCGCGAACTTTGCGTGCTCATTCGCACGCTTACCACATGTGCTATATCGATGTTTTCATTTTCATGTCAAATGCCGTACTCAAGATTGCCTATGGTGCTTTGGCTATATGAGTGTGGTTAGCATTGTATACCTTATATAGTAGCGCAACTCACAGCTGCAGGCGGATTCCAGAAATCTCCATCCATCTCCATCTCGTAAATGCTAAAATATGCTAAAATGCTTAGGCAAATAAACTCTCAGAATTTTAGGAGAAGACGCTTATTTGCGATTCTGATCCACGAGCCGTCTAGCTATGATAATAGTGCGTTATCTGCACTATAGATGGCGCGCAGGCATCACTGCAAGATGTCAATTTAGTTGTGATCCTTTACAACTCAGAAAAAGCCAGAAGTAAACCGAAACGCCCGAAGTTACTAGCTACTAATCCCTTACTTTTCAGCGTTACTCTACTTTTTTAATTACAAAATAAATTCCATTTTCGGTAAAAAGATTTGTGTTTGTTTATTAAAGTCGGTTAAGAACAGATTTTAAATTGTTATATACAACTTAATTTAATTATTTATTGAGTTTTTCTCTATAAAATTGTTATACGGAAACAAAAAATGTTTTTTAGTTTTAACTTTTAAATGATATTACTTTTGTGACTCCGGATTATGATTTCTGGGACTGAAACTCGACTTTTGATTCCTCTCCCGACTTTTTACGACGTGGTTTTTACAGTTTTAGTAGGAAAGAAAAAAATACAATTTCCAAAATTATGGGCAAATACATAATTAAATATCAATTTTTCTTATAAATTACACATATTTATTGTTTTTGAGTAATTTTAGGGCCTAAAACAACATAGGTCTACCCTTTTTACTTTTTTTTTGCGTTTTAGCAACAACTTTTTTTCGTTGCCAAAATTTGCCAGCTTTTGGAGAAAATTGGAGATTTTACGAGATGGCTAAAATTGCAGAATCACAAATTTAGCTTAGTAGCTGTCAAAAACAGCTGAGCTACGTTATCTGATTCATTTTGCGTTCATCGCTTAAATATGCCAAAAAATGAAGCAAAGATGGAGATTTTCTTTCACTGGAATCGCAAAAGTCGCTAAAATTTAGCAAAATGAATTTAGAGATTTTTGGAGATGGAAACTAAGCATTAGCGAAAACTGGAATTCATGTACTGATCGCAAAAAACACACTAATACACACGCACAGCATATTCCTCATAAGCACAGAAAAATATATTCTCAAACATTTGGTAAATAATGAGGGTCAAATTTTAGAATAATGTACCACGATTTGGACAAAATTTTTTTTAGGGAATGGTAGAGGGGGTCCTATGTATAAAAACTTTGAAGGTAGAAACTGTCGGACATTTATATTATAATTTTTTTATTTAATTATACCTCAAGTTAATACTCATTTAGCAAAAAAGTTGATCTGCTACTGGTAGTTTATCATTAAATCGAAGGTTAATTGATATCAAGTTTTCAAAAAGTGAGAATTGACGTTGAAGGTTTCATCTCAAATGCGTCTCAGGTTGATATCAAACAAAATGGCTTATTGGGCTTCACACTATTCTTTCATTCCATTTCATTTTGAGTCACTCAGACAATGCCTTCCACTACACAGCTAAAAATTTGAACCTAAATTTTAAACTTTTTTGGACTACATATATGACCAAACCAAATTTGGATTCAAATTCAATATAGACCAGTTTTCATGAAAATTGGCTAAATGAATCGGGTTTCAATTATAAACAAGAAATGTTTTAACAATTTTTTAAGGATAAAATAAATTTTTTGTCCGTTGGCGGGAATACGAACCAAGACTCCCCGCATCATGCCCGTCTGCTCTACCACTAAGCCACATCGCACACATAAATGTTGTTGACAAAATTCAATCTTGAATAAGCTTTCAAAAAAAAATTTGAATTTTCAAACACAAAAGTTTACATTTTAGACCGAAAAGTTTTAAGAACAAAATAAAACTAAAAAAATGTGGCAGCTGGCAGGATTCAAACGAAAAAGCTCAGGAGTCACAGCCGCCTGTTCTACCGCTGAGCTATGACGCACTTGAAAATCTTGTGGGCAAAATACAATTATATTCAAACAAAACAAAAATAAAAAATTTAGACTGCTTTTTCATTTAGATTTTAAATCGAAACCAAAAGAAATTGAAAATCTTTGTAGGTATTTGGACGGTTTGAAATATTGTACAAAAAGGTTTGAAAAATTGATTAAACTTTATACGGGTTTAAAATTTAGGTTCATTTTTTTAGCCGTTTAAAATTCGTAAGAAGAAGAAAATAAGTTGCCAAAGTATAGTAGGGATAAACAATGGTTGTTAGTTCATAAAATTCCACACACACATATGTGCGTTTCTTTTTCAAGTGATCCAAATTTCAACCGTCATGCTACGGATTTTGTTCAAATTCGGCTTACACGTAGGGACTATAAATTTGTTTGACACGTATTTTTTGTTTTGTCATTTTTTCGATATTCTTCGGATATATGATCTGTCAAAGTTTGGAATTTTTCTTAAACTAATGAAAACATGTACCCACTCAATTTATCATATCTCAGCTTGTACTAATGCTACAAATTTAACTTGAGCTCATTTGAAAGCTAATGAATCAGGCTTTGCGTTTCTTAGTTTTTTGCATTTTGCAATTTTTTTTATTTTTATTATAATAATTGCATTTTTACAGGCCCGTGCGCAGGGGGTGGTTTTGGGGGTTTAAACCCCCCCTATTGCCTCTCAACGACTGAATTTTTTCATAAAAACTGTCAAAAGTCATAACCTTCGGAGCATTCAAAAGTTCAAAACCCCCCATATAGCAAATTCCTGCGCACGGGCCTGCATTTTTAACATTGCAACTACACAGTGTTAAGGCTTGGTTTCCTCGAAAGCGGTGACGCTATATAGCGCTCGTTACATAGCGGTGAAGTACGTTGTCAAAAATACTGCCATGTAAAAGTAATTGGGTGTAAACTAAGAAGACGGTCAAGTTCACCGTAATGTAATATAGCGGCCGTCATGACGGTGGCAATTTTTCGTCAACGTTTTTTCCCACCGTCATTGTCATAGCGGTGTCAATTCAATAAAATTCTTCAAATTCATTTACAAAAATAACGATTAATTGTTTTCAAAACAAAAATTTTAAAAATATAGAAGAGAAAAAAAAGAAAAGTGGCCGCAAATTTGCAATTTCAAATGGATTGAAGTCACTGCTACTTGCATGTAAGTTTACAGAAAAGCGGTGCCGCTAATGACGGTGAGCATAGCTACCGCTATATAGCGAACGTTACAAAGCGCCACCGCTTTTCGAGGAAACCAAGCCTTAACCCACAACATTTGTAGTTCTAAATAACAGCATTCGATTGCTTATTAAATTCTCTACAAAATCAATGGCGCATAATCATAGTCCTGAGTTAGTGTACACTTTAGTAAGAGTAATACTAAAAAATTGAAGTGCACTTCTTTTTTAAGTATATCATAGTCAGTTTAGCGCCATGCTCTACCGAGTAGCAATGGTAACGCAGTTCTATATAAAAATGGTAATGCAGTGCGCCACAGTAGCCTAGCGGTAGTAAGCGGGAGGTTCGAGTTCGACTCTTGGCAATTTCTTTGATTTTTATTTTTTATTTAATTTATGTTTTTAAATAATTAATTTTTAATAAATAGCTGTAAAACATGTGTTTGGACGTTGGAGAAACAAAAAAATTGCGAATATTCATGTTAAATAGGATAAAATAAGGTAGAATAAAAAAATAATAAAAAATAAAATGAAATGAGATGAAATAAACTATTACAAAATATTATTAAATAATACAAAATGAGCCATAAATGAATTCCATGAGTCATAAATGACTTTTCCTTGAGTAATGAATGACTCTTCCATGAATAGTAAATGAAAGTCATAAACGACTCTTTCATGAGTCATAAATGACTCTTTCATGAGTCATAAGTGACTCTTTGATGAGTCATAAATGACTCTTTCATGAGTCATAAATGACTCTTTAATGAGTCATAATTGACTCTTTTATGAGTCATAAATGACTTTTCCGTTAGTCATATACCACTTTTATAGGCATCTGTGGCTCTTGTTTGAGCCAAATAGGACTCCTAGGAGTTTATGTTTATCTAATATCTCTAAACGACTTAATCTTGTATATTTGCATGTTCGGACTATCTCGAGAACCGCTTGACCGATTGGGATGAAATTTGGCACAAAGATAGTATGATGGATTCTAAGACTACCCACTTTAGGGTTGCCACTTGGGGCGGTTTACAGGGTTGCCACCTATCCCTTTTTTTTAATTATGGAGCAAGATATGCCAATATGGGTATCATGTGAAAGGTATTTTCGGCGAGATACCAACTAAAATATTTTCAAGTAGAGTTGCCACCTAGGGTTGCCACCTTACCACAATATATTTGTATATCCGGTACTATCTCGAGAATCGCTTGACCGAATTGGCTGAAATTTGGCATGGTGATAGTATGATCGATTTTAAGACTACCCCCTTAAGGTTTGCCACTTGGCGGTTTACAGGGTTGCCACCTATCCCATTTTTTTTAAATTATGGAGCAAGATATGCCAATATGGGTATCATATGAAAGATATTTTCGGCGAGATACCAACTAAAATATTTTCAAGTAGAGTTGCCACCTAGGGTTGCCACCTTACCACAATATATTTGTATATCCGGTACTATCTCGAGAATCGCTTGACCGAATTGGCTGAAATTTGGCATGGTGATAGTATGATCGATTTTAAGACTACCCACTTTAGGGTTGCCACTTGGGGCGGTTTACAGGGTTGCCACCTATCCCTTTTTTTAATTATGGAGCAAGATATGCCAATATGGGTATCATATGAAAGGTACTTTCGGCGAGATACCAACTTAAGTATTTTCAAGTAGGGTTGCGACCTAGGGTTGCCAACTTACCGAAGTACTATCTCGAGAACCGGTTGACCGATTTGGATGAAATTTGGTATGGTGACAGTATGAAGGATTCCAAGGCTATCTACTTTAGGGTTGACATTTCGAGTAGTTAACAGGGTTGCCACCTATCCCATTTTTTTTAATTATGGAGCAAGATATGACAATATGGGTATCATATGATAGGTATTTTCGGCGACATATCAACTAAAATACTTCCAAGTAGGTTTGTCACCTAGGGTTGCCCGCACTATATATCCGGTACTATCTCGAGAACCGCTTGACCGATTTGGATGAAATTTGGCCTGATTCTAAGACTATCCACTTAGGTGTTGCCACTTGGAGGGCTTTTAAGGGTGGCAACCTATCTCATTTTTTTTTTTTTAATATTGAGTAAAATATGCGAATATCGGTATCAAATTAGGGGCATTTCCGGCGACATATCAACTAAAATATTTCTAAGTACAGTTGCCATCTAGGGTTGTCACCTTACCGCAGTATAGTTGTATTACAGGGTTGCAACCTATTTAATTTGTTTATTTATGGAGCTAGATATGCCAATATGTGTATCAAAAGAAAGGTATTTCTGCTGACATACCAACTAAAATATTTTCAAGTAGGGTTGTCCGCAAAAAGTCCATTACGGCTACGAAATTTACAAAATTTTAATAATTTGCCCACATATAAAGGACAGTGTAACACATCCTCACAAGTTTGGTAAGTAGAGTTAGCACTAAATTGATAGCACCGAGCAAGCTCGGTCACCCAGGTACTGATGAATAAGCGCGTACTGCATGAGCAAAAAAAATATTCGGCGGAGTCGCTTTTTTTTCTATTTGCTTGTAGCAGTTGTTGATATTTTAAAAAAATGGCACAGTATGAAAAATAAAAGTATTTTTTTTTAAGTAAGATTATTATTTATTATTTATAACAAATTTTAGCAAAATCTAAAGAACAAAACGCTATATATGAGAGATTTTTTCAACCTCAGTATATTTAGCAGCGGCTTTAGTGACAGCTATTCGCCGCTCTAACTTTAGCAATGGCTCTAACTGAAAAAGTCGACTTTAACTCGACTATGAATAAGATGAAGTATACTTTTCTTTAAAGTATGCTCTAATTTTATTTGAAACCAAACGAGGCTTCAGACAGAGCGACTCCCTTTCGTGCGATTTATTCAATCTGATGCTGGAGAAGATAATTCGAGCAGCAGAGCTAAACCGCAATGGTACAATCTTTTACAAGAGCGTGCAATTGCTGGCGTATGCCGATGATATTGATATCATTGGCCTTAACAACCGCGCCGTAAGCGCTGCCTTCTCTGGACTGGATAAGGAAGCGAAAAAAGTGGGTCTTGCCGTGAACGAGGACAAGACGAAGTATTTGCTGTCATCAAAGAAAGAATCGGCGCACCTGCGCCTTGGCAGCCACGTCACTGTTGATAGTTACAAATTTGAAACTGTGAGGGACTTCGTCTATTTGGGAACCAGTATTAACACCGAAAATAATATCAGTCTAGAAATCCAGCGGAGAATCACTCTTGCCAACAAGTGCTACTTTGGACTGAGTAGGCAATTGAGAAGTAAAGTCCTCTCTCGAAGAACAAAGATCACGCTCTATAAGTCTCTCATCATACCTGTCCTGATGTATGGCTCAGATTCATGGACAATGTCAAGAGAAGATGAGATGGCCCTTGGAGTATTTGAGAGAAAAGTTCTCCGGAAGATTTATGGTCCTTCCCGTGATGCCAACGGCGAGTATCGAAGGAAATTTAACGATGAGCTGGACGAGCTCTACGCAGATCTGACCATAGTCCAGCGAATTAAAGCCCAAAGACTCCGCTGGCTGGGCCATGTTATGCGAATGGACAAAGAAGCTCCAGCACAGAAGGTTTTCCTATCGTCGCCTGAATTCGGCAGCAGAGGAACGGGGAGGCCTCGACTGAGATGGAAACAACAGGTGGAGGATGACTTGAGCTCCCTTGGGGTTTCCAATTGGCGTCAGTTATCGCTAAAAAGGAATGACTGGCGTGCTTTGATATGCAACGGCCAAAATCGCTTAGGCGGTTAAGCGCCAATAAATGATGATGATGATGAGTGTAGGACAACAAATTACAAAAGTGTAACACGTAATAAAAGTAAGACTGTAGCTGTGCCTACAAAAAAACATGCTACCGTAAAAAAGTTACGCACCAAAGTAGTTCGACATTTATGCCTCTACCTTGAAAATTAAAGGGGCACATCATATTCAAAACCACCGAAAGTTTTGCTGTATATTAGCCTATCAGAATTTGGTCAACTTCAGGATATCAGTACGAGATTGTTGATTTTACCAGTGCCTTTTTTCTGGGTATATACACCAGAAATATAGCAGTTGATATACTAGATCATATATACCTCAGCATCATATTTGTATTTACCCAAACACGCAAAAACATCTGCGAATTACAAGAGAAAAAAAAGCAAACCAAAAATTTCAAATAATGTTTGCATAGTACCATGTAGTACAATAGATCGTACTAAAGGTCTCGGTGGAATAAGGCCTTATAATAATAATGTAGTATGAAATGGAATTTGTATACCCAGCGTACTAGTAGTAGTACAAGGGTATATTAACTTTGTTCACATAACGGTTGTATGTAACGGCACAAAATAATCGAGATAGATATAGAGTTCCATACATGAAAGTTCTTAGGATTACAAGAGAAGTTGATCTGTCCGTCCGTGTACGCGATAACTTGAGTAAAAATTTAGATATTTGCATGAAATTTTGTATGCAGGTTACTTTCTGGCCAAGGTAGGTTGCTATTGAAAATGGGCGAAATCGAATGATAACCACGCCCCCTTTTTCGATATCGAAAATTTCGAAAATCACACAAATTGACTTATCTCGGCAGCTGAAATGGCCAATATGATATAATTTTCTAGGTGAAACCCCCTGGTCATTCTCTTATGATTTTTTCATAAATTTTTTTTAATGGGCGTGGTACCGCGCACTTTTAAGGAAGCCATTTTTGAAAATTTGACTGGTCGTAACTCTTAAACTGATTAGGATAGAACGATGGAATTTGGCACAAAGCATAATAGTATCGTTGGGAGTATATCTGATGAAACTAGATAAAATCGCCCTCCAACCACGCCCATTTTCGATATCGAAAATTTCGAAAATCACACAAATTAACATATCTCGGCAGCTGAAATGGCTAAAATGATATAATTTTATAGGTGAACGATGGAATTTGGTATAAGACATACTAGTATCGTTGGGAGTATACCTGATGAAACTGGAAAAAATCGCTCTCCAACCACGCCCACTTTCGAAAAGTCACATAAATTGAAATAATTCGGTAACGGAAATTTGGTGCATCCTCCTAGAGCCTAATGATTGTTATATCGGGTATTGAATGTTCGGTTCACCCGAACTTAGACTTCCTTACTTGTTGTAATTAGTATTTTTTCTAAAATAGATTAGACTTTTTCTGAAAGTAACAATTTATATTCAGAAAATTACAATTCACATTCAGTATTTCCATTTAGAAAAATACAATTGACATTCAGAAAATTACAAGATATTCAGAAAAATTTCTGAATATAACCTGAAAAAGGTATATGATTTCAACGAGAAATTCATACATACTTGCATACTAGTACGAACTAGGATTTTTCTGACTAGTATGATTTCGCCCATCAAATTATAGTTGTATACTAGTATGTTTTCTGATTAGATTGGCATTGATTGGTTTAAGGGTAATCAGCAATGAACTAGTATGAAAACACCTATAAATGTATAGTAAACGAGCTAGGTGTCTGCTGAGTAGTTTGGAATCGATTACTTTAAAGGTAGTCAGAAATGAACTAGTATGAATACACCAAAAAATGTATAGTCGAAGATCTATAATGTTGCTGAGTAGTTTGGCATTAAAGGGTTAGTTACATAAAGCTTTATTTTGGCTTTACCTCGAACTTTGACTTTGACAGAAATGTTCAGTATAGGTATTTAAACCAAGCATGGCAAATTGGAGACCTCAAAGTTGAAGTGAGGTTGAAATTTGGCAAACTCTCAAATTTTGCTTGCTTTGCGTGCTTTGACAATCAGATGTTGATGAGTTTGCTTTAATTAACGAATAAAAAGTTGGAGAAAATAATAATTAATTCATTTTTTCTCTATTAAATTAATAAATTAACCAAAACACTCTGAATGCAAGGAAATAAATAACGAAAACAAATGTATAAAAGGGAAGCGTCAAGGCGTTCATTGTAGCATACCTCTGAAGTTCGACGCAAAGTTTTGAGGTAGCAAATGTCAGGCGAGGTTAACAAAGCTTTATGTATTCGACCCTTAACTGGTTTAAAGCTAATCAGAAATGAACTAGTACGAATACACAACAAAATGTATAGTCAATGAACTAGAATTTTCGCTGAGTAGTTTGGCATTGACTGGTTTAAAGCTAATCAACAATGAACTGGTATGGATATGCCACAAAATGTTTAGTCATTGAACTAGTATGTTTGCTGAGTAGTTCGGATTTTGATTACAGGGCCCTGCAGTCAACCTAACTAGTTTTATGCTAATCAAATACTAGTCGGCGGCCGCCGTGGTGTAGCGGTTAAGTGTTCGGCCTTCTACACCAAGTCGTGGCGGTTCGATGCCCGGCAAAAGTAACATCAAAAATTCTTTAGAAAAAGATTTTTTCTAAACGGGGTCGCCCCTCGGCAGTAGTTTGGCAAACTCTCCGGGTGTATTTCTGCCATGAGAAGCTTCTCAGCAAAAAATTCATTTGCTTTGCAAGTGCCGTTCGGAGTCGGCAAAAAACTGTAGGTCCCGCCAACTTGTAGGAAAACTCAAAAAGCAACACACCACAAGTTGGAAAGAGAAGCTCGGCTAAAAATATCGTTAGAGGTTATGATAACCTGTTTGTATATCGCCGCCATTAGTTTTTTTCTTTTCTTTTTTTTAAATACTACACCTTTTCCACCCAAAAATGAGAAAACGTAAACTAAAATGAGAAAAAGTTAATTAAAATGAGAAAACAAAAATTATAATGAGAAAATAAAAATTATAATGAGAAAAAGTAAATTGTATTGAGAAAACATAAGTTGTAATGAGAATACGTAAACTTGTAATGAGAAATCGTAAATTGGAAATGAGAAAATATAAATTTATGTTGAATGAAAATTTTCCCATTACTAATTTACGATTTCTCATTACAAGTTTACGTATTCTCATTACAACTTATGTTTTCTCAATACAATTTTTTTTTTCTCAATACAATTTACTTTTTCCCATTATAATTTATATTTTCTCATTATAATTTTTGTTTTCTCATTTTAATTTACGTTTTCTCATTTTTGGGTGGAAAAGGTGTTGATAAATATATGAGGAGCTTCAAACCAAAACGCAATAAATGTATACTGAATTAGTGTACACCTAGTGCGTTTTGGTTTGAAGCTCCTCATATTTTATTGTGTGAAGTTTAAAAAATTAGTGGACTAACTAGAGAGAACCGAACTGCACTTTTTGAATTCAAAGCATTGACTACTCTGACCCAGAGAAGTGGAGAAAGAACACCACCTTGCGGCGTACCCCTTCTCACCCTTCTCTGAGCCCCACAACTTTCCCACTCGGCCATGACAATCCTGCCACATAGTAATCTGTTGATAAATTCTATCAACTTCGGTTCGACCCCCAATTTCGCTAATCCCCTCACAATGGCAGATGGTAAAACATTATTGAACGCTCCTTCGATGTCCAGAAAGGCCCCCAGCTCGTACTCTTTGTGCTGGAAAGACCCTTCTATTAGTTTTACAACGGAGTGAAGCGCCGTTTCAGTTGATCTACCTTTGCAGTAAGCATGTTGCGATGCCGAAAAACGTTCCCTAGGAATCCTGCTGCGCATGTGTAGGTCAATCAGGCGCTCCAGCGTTTTCAAAAGAAACGAAGAAAGACTGATTGGCCTGAAGTCCTTGGGGGAAACATGGGAGCACCTCCCCGCCTTTGGAATAAATATAACCTTGACCATATTCCAGGAAGCGGGGGTATAGCCCAACCTCAAACAGTTGGCGTAGATGGGAGCCAGCCAGCTGCAAGAAATCCCCAGAGATCTCTGCAGTTGCACAGGAGTTATGCAATCAGGTCCGGGTGACTTGTAAGGCTTAAAAGATTTAATGGCCCACACAAGTTGGCTTTCATCCAGAGAGATGGCTGGCCTACCCCCCACGTCCACATTTGTGGACAATGAGTTGGAGAGATTCAAGGGAGCAGGATTCCCGCAGAGAATGTTCCGGAATCTCGCAGACTCATTGCAACCCTCCACGCTTGCGCAGAAAACTTTCCAGGAGGCCAGTTTGGCCTTCGTAATCTCAGATTTGAAAATACCCAACCCAACCTTGTAGAGCTCCCAGTCAGAAGGTAATTTACTCTTTCTGGCCTACTTCCTTCGTCCACCAGGGTGGTTTTCGCTTTCCACTTACGGTTTTCAACGGACATGCGATGTTATACGCTTTATTACAAGCATGGGTGAATTTCTCCACCTGAGCATCAACGGCAGTCTCAGATAAATCCGAGCCAGCCACCGGTGCTCTTGCGTGAAATTCACCCTACTTATTGCGGTACAGGGACCAGTTAGTATGTCTAGGATTTTTAAACGTGATTTTACTGGGTCTAGCTTTATCAAGTGAGAACTGAATATACCTATGATCCGAGAGGGACTGCTATGAAAGAACGCGCCAGTCAGATATAAGGGGAAACAGGTCTCCTGAAGCAAGAGTGAGATCCAAAACCTCCTCCCTGACTGAGGTGACAAAGGTTGGGTCATTACCCTTGTTACATATACATAGCCCTTCATTTAGAATATAAGCAAAAAGTAACTCACCCCTTGCATTAATATCCGTACTGCCCCACAATGAATGATGCGACTTCGCATCCGCTCCGACTATTATTCCTATGCCTCTTCGCTTTGCCTCAGCGGTAATCTTGCATATGATTTCTGGAGGTGGCCCATAGGTATCATCATGGGCCATGTAGGCCGAGACCAGCCACGATCCCTTTTTTCCATCCTCCAGACATACAGCCGTTACGTCATCGTCACTGAAATTGGAGAGAAGAAAAGCTTTAATATTCTTTCTAATCAGTATACATGATCTTGGCCTACCTGCCGTACCATGCACAAATATGTTGTATTTGTCAGTCGTCAATCCAGATATCTTGTTAATGCTCAGCCACGTCTCCTGAATGAGGACAGCATCCACCCCGCCTTGCTCAAGGCAGAGTAGAAGGTTGGCGGAGGCCGCCTTCGGGTGCTGAAGATTAATTTGTCGGATGATCATCATCAGACAAATCCATCTCCTCCACCTCAGCAGCCTCCACCTCAGCAGCCTCCCCCTCAGAGGCTAAAAGCCTCTCCTCCTCAGCCCTATCGAATAGCATACCAACACTGCTGACAGATCCCGCCACAGATGGGATGCCCACAGAGCTGATGCTACCCGATCTAGCAGACCTGGGCACCGTATTTACGGCCTCCGACTCCTCCACGAGCACCTCACCCTCCCGAACCACCTCTGAAGGAGATCCCTCCTCTCCACGGCCTCGAGTCTAGCTCCCCTCCATAACTCCCCAAGCAGCGAGACGAGGCACCGGAAGAAGTTCGCCGACCGCTCGTCAGCGCACTCAACCCATCTGTAGCCATGGTACCATCCCATATATTCTATGGTTGGCGGTGACCCGGGTATCTACAAGTAGCAGTCAAGTAGGCTGCAGAGATGGCGTTGGCCACCCAGCTCCACTCTTCCCTGGAGATGGCCCCGTCCTCCCTACTCCTGTCGACTACCCCCAAGGTGATAGAGCCAGCACGTCTAGCGATTTCGCTAAACGTACGCTGCGCGGCTTCATCACCCCGGGCCCTCCTGTTCTCCGCTTCCCCACTCTGCCTACTTCGCAGAGCGTCAGTCCCAAGCAGGACCGACCCCACGGATGTCGGAGTCTGGTCAGAGCCGCTCATCACGCTCCTGGCCCACTCCAGCGTATGGGCTTGTCTGCGGCCTGATTTCCGGCCAACAGTGGTACTTGGTCGCATGACCTCCAGGTGGGTTCTTTGCCTCCGGTTACGAGCGAAGAGCAGCCTGTCAGGTCTGCGACCCTGTCCCGTACTCGTGAACCGATCAGCAGCCAGGCTACTCCCCTGCGAAACGCAAGGGCGAACCTCGCTGCTGGACAGTTCCCTGTCCCTGTTGTCCTTGTCCGTATTTTCCCCGTCCTTCTTTCCCATCTTTCCTTCCTTGTTGCTGCTGTTGTTGTTGTTATTGTATTGGAGCACCTCAACCGCACCTACACCACCAACTAAATGGCGGCGGGCCTGGAACGTACCCTGAGGCCTGCTAAGGTTTTAACGGGACGTGGGTAGCTGCGATATTATCCCACCAGCCATTTCGATGGGGTGGCAGTTAGGATGGTCCTTATATGGGTAAAAAAAATTTTTTTTTTTTATTTCTTTCGGGGCACCCTTTCATTCGATTCTCTATCCCGAGAAACTAATTTTTCAGTAAAACAAAATAAAATTCTAAAACATTTAGGGGTCGCTACCAGCGTTTGAACTTTTATAAAAATGTTAAGTATAAACTTTTATTTAGTATTATAAAGGATTCGCAAAAGTAACAATTTCAAAATAAAAATACTTGTAATAATTAAGCAGATAACCTATTATTAAGAAGAGTTGATTATTTTGTATCTGGATATTTCTTTCTGTAATCTTTCACCAACAAAAGTAGATACTGCTTTTGCTCTTCATCATTTGTTAATAACTTATTATATTCTTCCATTAACGCGACACCACGTTCAGCTATATTATTTACAGGGTTGGGCACTTTTGCACTACCACTAATTTTTTAGTGATAATTTTTTCAGTGATAGTTAAAATTAAAAACCACTATCACTAAAAATTTGGTGATAGTGATTTTTGGTTTTATTTATTATTTTTTTCGGACCAGGTTTTCGGTAAAATTTTGTTAAATTGAGTAAAAGGAAGTCTTTCTGAATGTTTATGCCAAGTTTCGTTGGAAAACTCGCAATGGTAGGGTATTATTATAAAGTCGGCCCCCATTATTACTAAAAATTTAGTGATAGTGATTTTTGATTTTAACTAGTTATCACTGAAGAAATTATCACTAAAAAATTAGTGGTAGTGCAAAAATGCCCAACCCTGATCATTTATTACCCGCATGGAATGAACGATTTTCTTCGCAGCTTCAAATTCTGGATCATCCTCCCAAGTTTGTACATCTTTTCTCAAAAACTGAGACGATACGCGCATTATGTTGAAAAATCGTAAAGAGTTGCTGGTTACAAAAGACACTAACTCTTCCGACAAATACCACAACTGCCCAAGTATTTTTTTCATGGCTACTTTGGCTACTGCTTCATTTATAACTTCATACGATACAAGGTCTTTTAATAACTGTAGATCGTTTCTTGGTGCGGAGGATCCTACAGGAGCCTCATACCAGTATTTAATATAAATAATAACTGTAAAAAGGCATATATCTTTCACTGCTGTTTCTTCCTGTTTCGTTAGCTTAAACTGGTCTTTAAATAGAAAAATCTTTAAACAAAAGATAGATTTTGCCATCCACCTAGCACGGTGTAGCCCAGCAGGTCTTCTAAAGGAAACCCCTTTTTCAGGGACTCCTCCCAAATAAATTATAGTAAGGTTCAGCAACTCTTTATAATCATCTCGGGGTTGATATGCTAAGAGATGTTTTTGGGCAAAAGAAAGCATGTCTGCCGCAAAATTATTAATGATGTGTGATGAATTTGCGTCATTAATTACTGTGGTATATTCGTTTTGGTTGATTCTATGCCAGTTCTTCTTAAATCTTTTAAATAACTGAATATCAGGTCCGCTAGAAGGGCCCAAGGATTGTACCACTACCGCTTCCAATATAATCTCCATTATGTGATGAGGACAAGCCAGCCAAAGCATAT
Source organism: Campiglossa producta (assembly GCA_964058755.1). Classification (NCBI taxonomy): domain Eukaryota; kingdom Metazoa; phylum Arthropoda; class Insecta; order Diptera; family Tephritidae; genus Campiglossa; species Campiglossa producta. The sequence goes on along the minus strand of CAXKVI010000002.1, from coordinate 96,196,733 downwards.
CTTTCTCCAAAAGAATACAAGCACCATTTTTTAGGCCCGTATTAACAGATGTAGTGTCAAAACAAACACATTTAATTTTATCTGTTAAACTCCATGACTTTATTGTTTCGTGCACAGCTGTCGCATATGCTGCGCCTGTTCCATGTTCAAGTTTTGGAACCCCCAGAAGCTGATCAATACCAACCCCAGATACCAAAATTGGTAACCGATCTACAGTTTCATGTCCACTTATATCCTCAATAATTTTGCCATCCCAATGAATTGTAAGTGGTACGTCAGGTTTAAATTCTCTTTTAAGGGATTCCACCAGTGTTTTCCGATTTTTTATACGATTTCGACGTATTGAAGACCTATTCACATTAAACTCTGAAAGATTGACACCAACACTCTTTAAGGTAGATGACACGACCATAGTGGCTTTTCTGTCACTTAATTTAGCAACATCGAGGCTAGCAGATAGGTCGCTACTGATTAAATTTTGACGAGCTCGTTTTTTTGGGGGGTTTTGACTTCAACGTCTTGACTTCAATTTCGAAATCAGATCCAGACGATTCTTCGCTTGTGGTCGATAAAGAAAGCAGGACCTTTTCTCTCATAGCCGAGATGCTTTTATTTTCCTTTTCACGCAATTTTTGCATGTGTTCGGCTTTCTTTTTTATCTGATCACATTTCCTTAAACTTTTTTATCTACAGAGCCAATTAAACCCGGTCGGTTTTGCTGTCGCTGTGCTAGTAAGAACTGTTTATCCTCTTCTATTGTCATAATAACCAAAGCTTCAGAATGCGCGATATCAAACAGATCTTCTAAGTTACGATGCCAGGATTGTTGCTTTTGTTGTAACTTCTTCGAACGTTTTTTTTTTGTTTTCTTTATTTTTTTTTTAGATTACGCCATTCATTGAAGAGTTTTTCTATTTTATTGATCACATGCTTTTTCAATCTTGTTGGTATACTGGCCTTTTCCCATAACTTTATGACTTCACATGCGGCAAGATTCGCAGAATCCCGAACATTTTTTTTTTCTTCATTTTTGTAATAAAAGAATAAACGTAACACTTCGCCAAAAGAAGGCAACTTTGACTGATTGAGACTTGGTATTGATTGTCCGAGAAGCCAAATATTGGTTTTGTTTCTAGTTGATAGACTAGCTTTTTTACTTGTAGACGCCATGATAACTTATAACAGGCAACCCGTACACTTTAAAATTCAGAAAAGTTACAACTAAATGAAAAGATTCAAGGCCAACTCGTGTTACTATTTAACAAAAATTTTAGCTTACGGCCATGCTACTGGGTTCTTAATTTGAAAAATGTTTCAACAGCTGACTTCACTTATAAAACACAAACCAATGTATAGAAAGGTGTGTGCAAAGCCAACTCGGGTTACAATTTAAAAAAAAAAAATGTAGTTCACGGCCATTCAACGCCACCTAGTTTTTGAATTTAAAAACTTATTTTCACTTATAAAACAAAGCAAAGCATGCCACTATTTAGAAGTTCAGATTCGATGTTTTCAATTAACATGAGTTCTTACTTTTTGATTTCAATATCAACTGAATATATACATTAGGGTGATTCAAATTTAAAAAAATTTGTTTTTTCGGTCTTTCTTTTGCATGGTAGCGACCTCTAAAATGCTTCTAAAACTAAAATAAAAAAATACGTATCAACTTTTTTTCTGAGGAGAATCATATGACAGGGTGACCCGACAATTTTTTTAAAGTTCAAAAATAAGGACCACCCTAGTGGCAGTATACCGCGCCTACCAGCCCAAAGCGTCCAAGAAAGTCGCAAACCATTTCCATACACCAGGGCTATTGAAGAGCTATGACGTATAGCTGGGATTCCTGATCTCAGCCGTCTGCAGAGAGGTGTTATAGTACCAATCTTCAGACAACTGTAGTATCCATTACCGGTCGTCACCCTCTAGGAGGGTTCAGTCTAAGGATTTTTGCCAACCGATTGTTGATTTTACCCGTGCCAAATATTTCTGTGTATATACACCAGAAATATGGCAGTAGCTATAAAATTTCACGTTCCTACCTATTTTATTACAGAAGTTATGGCCAAAAAACCTTATATCGCAACAATCGGTTGTATGGGGGCTATATCTTATACTGGTACGATCTTGCCAGTTCCGACAAATGATTCCTATATGTATTACAAAAACATACAAAATTTCAGCCAGTTATCTCAAAAACAGAGGGAACATACTTACTAAAAAAATGAAATAAATCCCAAATCCAAATTTGAAATGGTATCTTTATACTATATAATCAGTTACAATGAGATTTGAAAAATACAGGAAATTATTATGTTCATAGATGGGTGAATGTAACAATTACATGAAAACCTGAATTTTGAATCTAAAAATGAAGCTTTAATAGCCCTCCTTAGGCTCGCTTCATTTAAGTTCAAAAAATTTGAATTTATGTAGTTGAATAAATGTGTATAGCATTTTGTTGACTTTTTATTTGTTATTTAATAAAAAATACTGGAAAAACCTAGTAAAAGTAAAACGGAATTATTTTGCAACCTTATTAATTGATATATAAAAAATGGTGAGGAAGGGGGTGGGCGGCGCTGCCCCGGCGCGAGCGCTTAACAGGCCGCGCGGCGGTGCGCGCGACGCGACGCGACGTCCCCCCCCCCTCCCCGCCGTTTCTAACCTTTTCGTAATATTCGATATGAATTAAAATCAACTGCTTAAAACATCCAAGTGGTACAATTGAAAATGTACCATCAATTAAAATCTGTTTATTGTTGTTGTTGGGAACGTCAAAATTCTAACAAGAACTGATGGCGTACAGATTGATAATTGAAAAATAACTCAATGTTTTGATACAGATTTCTTTACAACAGTTATAGAAACCGTTAGAAGAACGTCGAAATTTGATAAAATTGTATTTTTAAGAAAATGAAATAACTCCCAAAAAAAGTGAAATAACTCCCAATGCCTGGATTACAAACAATGAAGTAAGTCCCAACAAAAATGAAATAACTCCCAATTTCCAAAAATTATGAAATAACTCCCAAAGAAATTTTTTTTGGGGATTATTTCATTTGGGAGTTATTTCATTATGAAATAATTCCCAGCAAAAATTATGAAATAAGTCCCAATGAATTGGGAGTTATTTCATAATGAAATAAGTCCCAACTTGTATGGAAAATAGTTGGGAGTTATTTCATTTTTTTGTTGGGAGTTATTTCATTTGGGACTTATTTCACTGCACCAAATCCCACATCTCATTTTGTTGCTCCGAACTGGAACACCCCATCAACCGCCACTCCATCAGTATATGCAGCGGGAACTCCTTACGTTTCTAGCCATATCTCACCGACAACTCCAATTGTAAACTATAATCAGATGCCATTGGGCCTTGGTGGCCATCCACCCATACGCAAAGTTCTCGATTTACCCGAATTTCATGGTTCACCAGAAGAGTGGCCAATGTTTTCAGTAGCATATAAAGAAACCACCAGGTTATACGCATACACAGATTTAGAAAATCTGCTCCGTCTGCAAAAAGCGCTTAAAAGCAAGGCGCGCCAGCAAGTAGAATCACTTCTTATACATCCTGCGAATGTAAATGTCGTCATAAGCACTTTAGAGCACCATTACGGACGTCCAGAGATGCTCATTCGTAGCCAGATTGCAAAGGCACGTGCTTATCCTACCATCACTAGCCTAAAGATCACTGAAATTCTCAATTTTAGCACAATGGTTGCAAATTTGGCAGCTTTCCTTGAAAGTTCCGGCGCTGCCCCTCATTTGAATAACCCAATTTTACTGGATGAGTTGTTGAGCAAGCTACCGTTTAGCAAAAGAGAAGAATGGACTCGCCATGTATTAACCTTGCCACAACCATACCCCTCAGTAAGAGATTTCGCGAATTGGCTACAAAAGGTTGCGTTGTATGTGTCAATGGCCACTGATATTATGCCCGTGAAACAATCCTCTGCAAATGAACAACCTTTTACCAAAAATAGATGGTCAACAAAGCCAGTAATGTCTATATGTAGAGATGACCAAAAGTGTTCAATGTGCGGGGAAAACCACTATCTATTCAAATGCCAAAAGTTTAAAGACTCACAATATTCTGAAAGATGGAATATTGTGAAAAAACACAATCTATGTTTTTCTTGCTTGCAGCCAGGTCACAACTTATACAGCTGCACAAAACGACGACAGTGTGGAATTCAAGAATGTGACAGATTCCACAATCAGCTGTTGCACAAAGAAAGAATTCAGATGAAAATAATGAATGCGATGAAGATAACACATCAGTAGCCACAGTCAGTGGCTTTCAAACTTTTCCACGTTCAACCCGTAAATCAGCTAATACAAAACATCGACAAACACTGCTGAAATATCTACCTGTCAAACTAAAAGGACCCAAAGTCGAAGTCACTGCAATTGCCTTCATCGATGAAGGAGCGAAAATAACACTACTAGAAGAAAGTATTGCAAATGCTATTGGAGTAAAGGGTAAAAGTGATATGCTTCGCTTAAAGTGGATTGGCAATCAAACGACAAGTGAACCTTCGAAGCGAGTCTCGTTTGAAATCGCAGGTGTTTCTGCAGAATCCACAACGTATCAAATGAGTGGTGTTCGTACCACAAAAAAACTGTATTTGCCTGCACAGTCTTTGTACTTAGACGAATTTATATGTCAACACCAACAGCTGAGAGATGGAAATATTTTTGATTATCGCCACGCAACTCCACAATTATTGATAGGCTTGCCACATACGCACTTAATTCGACCGATTAGCGTAATAAATATTGACGAAGGGTTTGCTGCACATCAAACCAAATTAGGATGGACCGTTTTTGGGTCAAATGAAGAATGTACCAATAATATAACTGTGGGTCATGTAAACATTGAAGCGACAGACTTATACGAACTAAATCAGCAAATCGCTGAGTATTTTGTTGCCGATAATTTTGAAGAAAAATCAGTACCAATGGTCAAGTCAGAAGCCGACATTCGAGCTGAACAATTGCTCAGGGAAACTACTACGTTCGAAAACGGTAGATATGAAACTGGCTTGCTATGGTGCACTGCCCATGTTAGTTTTCCGCAAAGCTATGATACAGCTTTAAAACGTTTACAACAAATTGAAGCAAAAATGAATGCCAATGCCGAATATCGAGATTGGTATACTAACAAAATTGATGAATACGTATGCAAGGGCTACGCAAAAAAATTATCAGCGACTGAGGCTAACAAGGTTGATGATCGTACGTGGTATTTGCCGCATTTTGCAGCTTGCAATCCAAACAAAGGAAATAAGCGCCGTTTGGTTTTTGATGCTGCAGCAAAAGTAAAAGATGTGTCGCTAAATAGTGCTCTAATGAAAGTTCCGGCGGAATATCAACCGAGGTCATTGTTGGCAATTTTATTGAATTTTAGAGCTGGAAAGGTAGCCGTATGTAGAGATATTCGTGAGATGTTCCACATGGTACTCATTCGCGATGAAGATAGAAATTCACAGCGCTTTCTATGGAGAGGAGGGAATTCTCACGATCATCCAGACGTATATGTAATGAGCGTTATGATATTCGGGTCAATAAGCTCGCCTTGCTCCGCTCAATATATAAAAAACTTAAACGCGGAAACCTTCCAAAATACTTTCCCAAGGGCAGTCGAAGCCATCATCTGCCGCCACTATGTCGATGACTATATGGATAGCTTCGACGACGTTGGAAACGCTATCGATGTTACCAAGAAGGTGATAGAAATACACGGCCTTGGGGGATTTGAGCTGAGAAATATAATATCAAACTCCGATGAGCTCATGCAAGCTGTAGGAAATAGTTCAGCACCGATTTCGGAAAACGAGGTTAACACTTGCAAGGGTGAAGGTAGAACTGAAAAAGTGCTTGGTATGCACTGGTGCTCGAAAAGTGACTACTTTTGTTTTAAGCTGTCGTTTGTTAGGGTACCAAGAGCGGTGTTGGATGGCTTGCGAAAGCCTACAAAGGGGGAAATGCTTAGCGTATTAATGTCGATATTCGACCCCTTTGGTCTGCTATGTAGCGCTACGATCTGCGCCAAGGTATTGCTACAACGGCTGTGGCAACGAAACGTCGATTGGCATGATCCCATTCCCGACGACGTATACGAGAAGTGGTTTGACTGGTACAAGGGATTGCATGCTGTAGAAGATTTGAAGGTACCACGATGCTATCATCCAGAATTTTTAAATGCCAAGGCCAACATACAACTACACATATTTGTTGATGCAAGCGAGCTTGCATTTTCAGCCGTCGCTTACTGGCGCATCGGCTTTAAGGATGAAGTAGATCTCGTGTTTGTGGCTGGACGATCAAGATGTAGCCCGCTAAAGCCCCTGTCAATACCCCGCTTGGAGTTACAGTCCGCCGTATTAGGGGTTCGGTTGAAGGAAGCTATAATCGCCAGCCACGACATTAAACCTAACATTATCCTATTTTGGACAGACTCCAAGACTGTAATCCAATGGATTAGATCGGATCCCAGATGTTTTAAACAATTCGTGGCTCACCGCGTATCAGAAGTTCTGCAGTCGTCCGCGGTACATCAGTGGAGATGGGTGCCGGGCAGCAGTAATCCGGCTGATGATGCAACGCGTCCAAAGAAGTTTGACCCAAATTGTAAATGGATTAATGGTCCTAATTTTTTGAAGTGGGATGAAGATCGTTGGCCTACTCCTCCAAATGCTTTAGCTGAGAAAGATGTAGATCTCGAGTTGCGATCTAAAACGATATATACAATGCAGACAAACGATGATATTGTTCCTTTTGTTAAATACACCAATTTATACAAATTTCTGCGAGTAATGACATGGGTGCGCATAGCAAAAATCAAAATTTCGCTCGTTGGCACAGAAGAAAGATTTTGTCACGCATAAATCGTTATCGGCAACACAAATCAACCAAACAGAGACATTTATTTACCGCCTTATACAAAAAACTGAGTTTGTGGATGAAGTACAGACGTTGTCGAGTGGCTCGTCAATAAGTAAAAGCAGTTCAATTTACAAATTATGTCCGACATTGGATGAAAATGGGGTTATTCGTTTGGGTGGCCGCATTGAATACGCCGATTGCGTGTCTGTATCAACTAAACGACCAGTAATACTACCAAAAGGTCATCCGTTTTCTCTCTTAGTGGCTAGACACTACCATGAAATGTTTCACCACCACAATTTCGAAGCTATAGTTGCCGCTATACGATGCAAGTATTGCATTCCAAGCGTTCGCCGTTTGTTAAGAACAATTAAAGTAAACTGCCAACTATGCAAAAATTTGGCAGCTGTTCCACAAACACCATTGATGGGTCAACTTCCGAAGGACAGGCTAACTCCTTTTGTGAGACCATTTTCCTTTACAGGCGTAGATTACTTCGGTCCAGTTATGGTATCTATTGGACGGCGCCGTGAAAAGCGATGGGTGGCAATATTTACTTGCCTTACAATCAGGGCAATCCACGTGGAGCTAGCGAAAGACCTATCTACGGATGCCGCTATTATAGTATGTCGCAACTTTATTAATCGCAGGGGTGTTCCGATCCGTATGAGGAGCGATCGAGGCACAAATTTTGTTGGTGCTAGCAAAGAAGCGTGGGTTGAGGTTGAGAAGGGCATATCTAGCGAATGCTGTCGCAGGGGCATCGAGTGGTTGTTCAATGCGCCGGCAAATCCATCGGCGGGAGGCGTGTGGGAACGAATGGTTCGTACAGTTAAGCGAGTTTTGCAGTTTACGTTGAAAGAAAGAGCTCCGCAAGTGGAGACTTTACACAGTCTACTTATTGAAGCGGAGAACCTAGTAAATTCTCGCCCGCTGACGCATGTTCCGCTAGAGCATATCGACGACGAACCAATTACACCAAACCACTTCTTGCTAGGGTGTCCCAACTTCACCCAAACAGCTGATATGTCAGAAATGGGATGTTTAAGAAGGCAGTGGCATATATCACAGCAGCTAAAGAAAACCTTTTGGAAGAGATGGGTTCTCGAGTATCTTCCAACCTTGACAAGACGGACAAAATGGTTCAAGCGGGTGAAGCCGATATGCGTTGGCGATGTGGTAATTGTATGCGCAGACAACGAAAGCCGAGGACAATGGAAGAAAGGCATTGTGTTGGAGGCAAAAGCGGCTGCCGATGGTCAGGTTAGGTCAGTGCTGGTGAAAACTTCTGCAGGAAACTTGTTAAGGCCGGCATCAAAGATCGCTGTACTCGACGTAAAGGGTGATTCTCTCTGCAGTGCATCGAATCACGGGGAGGAGGATGTTACTGATAGAAGTTAGATTTAGTAATTTCAAACTATATGTTTGCATAACCTATTTGTACCGAGTTACCTACTTCCTTAAATTCTGTTATTCTAACTATGTACGCTCTGAGCAACTCTGCTAAATTGGTAGCCATCTTGTTCGTGCGCTTCCGGCTCTTTCTCTTGGAAAGAAGCCATTGAAATGCACGAATAAGTAAGTTCTTTACTACATTCATCAAATTTAATGTAATTAATCAATTTTTATCCATCCCCATCAGATATTAAAACTTTACAAATCGTATTGTTCGCAATATTTTTGTGCGTTTTCATTTTAAATTCCTGCCGTCTGTAACAACCCACGTAACACTAACTGGCAGCTACACAATGAAATACTATCTAGGGACTTGCCAGCACTGCCCCCACAAGTCCCCTCATCAGTAGGGGAGTTGGAGGATCTGGTAAAGACCTTTACAACGGCGCTCTCGAATGCCCTAGAGCAGGCTTGCCCAGTGCCAAAACCACGCGGTAAACATAGGCCGCATTGGTGGTCCTACGACCTGGACTCGCTCCGTAAATCATGTAGGACACAATTTAATAAGGCCAAGAGCCTTGGCACGGAGACTCAATGGCTCGAATATAAAGTTAAACTCAGGGCCTACAAAAAAGCTCTGAGGGAGGCGAAGAGAGTATCGTGGAGAAATTTCTGCACTGGGGTCGAAAATGTCGACGATACAGCGAGACTTAGACGAGTGCTCTCAAAAACTCAAACATCCACAAGCTATTTGCGCAAACCTGACGGATCCTGGACCAGCACGGAGAGGGAAACCCTAGAGCTGCTCTTGAATACGCACTTCCCAGGGAACTTGCATGAGGAACCCCTAGCACCTACAACAAACCTGGCTGTACACATACCCATCACGGAGGAAAAGCTTAGGTGGCCGGTTAAAAGCTTCGAACCGTTCAAGGCTGCCGGGCCAGACGGGATTATTCCCGCACAACTCATAAACACGCTGGAGACATCAGCCAAATGGCTGGTATTTCTCTATACAGCCTGCCTGGCTCTGAGCTACATTCCGTGCTCCTGGAGAAGTGCCACGGTAGTATTTATTCCTACGGCGGGGAAGGCGTCTCATTACGAGCCCAAGGACTATAGGCCGATCAGTCTTTGTGCTCAAGACCTTCGAGAGGATAATAAATGACTACCTCTCCTCTACTATTGATAGCAACCTGATCTGTAGCTATCAGCATGCATACACCAAAGGGAAATCTACAGAAACTGCGCTTCAAGCCTAGTTTCTGTTATTGAAAAATCGCTGTATGAAAAGGAGTACTGTCTTGTGGCCTTTTTAGATATTGAAAGAGCCTTCAACAACATAAGCCCTGGTGCTATAAACACCGCTTTAACAAGTCTGGGCATAAGCAGGTCTCTTATTGGACTTATTGATCAACTGCTAAGGGGTAGACGAATAGTTTCATCACTGGGCTCGGTTGACTTATCACGCTATGTCACAAGGGGAACGCCTCAGGGTGGTGTTCTCTCCCCGCTTCTATGGAACCTCACTGTCAACTCGATGCTGAGAGACACAAGCTGGAGGGCGGAAAGGTAGTGGTATATGCAGATGACTTAGCTATAGTATACAGGGGCAAATTCCCACAAACCCTGTGTGACTTGATGCAAGTAGCACTGAGAGAGGTTTCCTCATGGTGCTCGCGCTGCGGACTGAGGATCAACCCGGGAAAAGTAGAACTGGTCCTTTTCACCAACCGCTATAAGATACCACCGCTAATACTACCAAAACTGAATAACGTGCACCTGATCTTGGCTGACAAAGCCAAGTTCTTGGGCACAGTTCTGGATAGGAAACTAACCTGGAAGGAGAATGTTCTTCAGCGCCAGAAGAAATCGTGTTTTGCACTCTATACGTGCAAAAGAGCCATTGGAAAGAAATGGGGGCTCAGCCCCAAAATATGCAAATGGATCTACACTGCAATCATTCGACCAATCATGCTCTATGGAGTTGTGGTATGGTGGCCTGCGCTGAGCAAGGCAACAAACCTTAATCTGCTAGGTAAAGTACACAGATCTTGCATGATCTAAATAAGCGGTGCGTTAAGAACAACGCCCAATGAAGCACTGTAGGCCATTCTTGGCATTTTGCCACTCGATCTGGAAGGGCACGGAGTAGCAGCAGCATCGGCTCTGCGTCTAAGGGAAACGTCCGGCTGGGGCGCAAGCATTACTGGACACGCCTGTATTTTGGGATCCTATAGCTTTCTTCCGCTGAGCACAGATCGCTGTTCGACCACAACAGTCGGAGATAGCGGTTTTAAAATCAACATTCCCAGCAGGGAAGAATGGGAGAGCACGGATCGGAGTCCCGTCACTCATGGCGGCACTTCCATTTATACTGATGGCTCGAAGTTAGACGGCAGAGTTGGGGGAGGGGTTTATTCAAAGGATCTGAACCTTGAGCTCTCCTTCAGACTACCTGATCACTGCAGTGTCTTCCAGGCTGAAGTTTCAGCAATCATGGACGCCGCGGCTTGGATAGGCCAACACACTATCAGACAGGACATTTTTATATTCAGCGACAGCCAGGCGGCCATGAAATCCCTTGGCTCTTACTCATTCAACTCTGAACTGACGCTCAGCTGTCGTCGATCTCTACAAGAGATGGCCCAACAGAATCGCGTTGACCTCACATGGGTCCCGGGGCATAGGGACATTGAGGGAAATTGTAGGGCAGACGAACTTGCCAGGCAGGGTACGACCAAGCAGGTTCTTCGCGATAAAGAGCGCTTAGGTATGCCGTTTGCCACATTCAAGCTTATGCTGAAGGAGTACACACTCCGCCAAGCCAACGAAAGATGGCTGCAATCTCCAGGATGCGGATATCCAAAGAAACCTGGCCGATATGGGATCATAAAAGATCAAGACAAATTTATGCCCTAAGGAGAAGAGAAATCTCCATATTAATAGGGGACTGCCTCATTTGTAGGCACGCAGAAAGACTTGGTGTGCCCTACCGACGATGCTGCAGGAGTTGTAAGGATGATGAGGAGGAGGAAACGGTGGAGCACCTCATCTGCAACTTCCCGGCTTTATGTGGCGCGAGAATGCGCTTTCTGGGAGTTCCCTTCCTGGTCAGCCTATGCCAGGTCACGGAGCTGGACATAAAGGACCTGATGGCCTTCATCAAGTCTAAATGGTTCGAGGAAGAGTAATGGTGTCGGTATAGGAAAGTCAGTCCCGGGATTCTGCTATGTGGAGAATTCCGTTAATACCGGGATTTTCCATATGGCAGGGTCCCGGAACTGACTTTCCTAGTGTTGGTGGTATCACATCGGGCCTTTTAATACTGGCCTAGGTGTGCCTCTGCGGCAGCCACTTGAACCTAACCTAACCTAGAGTTCCATATATGAAAGTTCTTAGGTTGAAAAGAATAGTTCATTAAGGCATGTCCGTCCGTCTGTCCGTCTGTGTACTCGATAACTTGAGTAAAAATTTAGATATTTTCATGAAATTTTGTATACAGGTTACTTTCTGGCCAAGGTAGGTTGCTATTGAAAATTGGCGAAATCGGATGATAATCACGCCCCATTTTTCGATATCGAATATCACACAAATTGACATATCTCGGCCCCTCGTGAAGGGGGAATCGACAACGATGGCAACTACGAGTCGGTCAACCAAACCTCTATCGAGTAAGATTGCCTTGATGGGAGCTAGCACCAGTGCGGTTGCCAACGCAGCTAAGCGGACAACGGCGGATGCTAAACTCCCATCAACCACTGATATGAAAACCAGTATCTTTACGTCTGTGGCAGCGGTCTCACGGCCTGGCCTCGGAGTTTCGAAGGAGAAGGAAGCTGCAACTGAGATTTCGGCAAAGGGAGCGACCGCGATGGCAACTACGGGTCCGCACTCCCGGGAGACATCTCCCCGCCGCTTCACATACCACGAGAAAAGATTGGCTGCAAAGATCCTGAAGGGGTATGAAGGGGTACCGCAGGAATCGCTGTCGTCGAATTCCAGTAAATCGGTAGAGCTAGCGAAAGCTGTGATACCGGATATCCAAAATAGTTACATGCCAAAGAGGTTAAAAGTTAACCCTTTCAAGCGCCAGAGATCAGACCTGGATTTAAAACCCCCTCCCAAGCGGCATCAGAATACCCCTGGAGCGGGAAAACTAAGCTTTGCTGAGGTGACCAAGAACAGGGTCCTTATAGGCGTCCTTGACCGAGGCAATGACCGTCTGGCCATCCCCTAGGACCGGTGGCGTTACGTGCGAAATGAACTCGGCAACATTCTTCTCAACGTTGCTCCGGAGTTTCCGGGTAGTTCGCCGCAAGTAACGGATGCGGGTTGGCACCAGGGTCAGAATAAATTACTAGCATGCGAGGATGCAAAAGCCGTAGCACTGTACAAGGCAGCAGCTGCTAAACTGGGTGAAGTTTACAAGGGCGCAAGGATCGAGGTCGTCGACTGGAAGGACATTCCAGCTCGTCCAAGGGTAAGGGCGTGGATTCCGGCTATCCCTGACGAACCCGGGAGAATTATCGGGATGCTACGGCTAATGAATCCGACCCTCCAAACGCATGACTGGAGTGTCAATCTGGTCGGGGATGCGGTAGGGCCCGACAGACAGGTGGTGTTAACCATGAACAAAGAGTCAATCGACCCCCTTAAAAGGTGCAATGGCCTAGTACACTACAGCGTAGGCCAGATCGTAATCCACGTATATCGTGGTGATGCTCATCGCTCGGCCTTCTCGGCTGCTCCGGGGGAACCGGAGATGGAGGACAGCCTACAGTACGAGGAATTAATCTGCACAAATCTAAAGTGGCCTCGGCTGCTTTAAGAAGTCGTCTTTCTAAAGGCGACGTGGATGTGGTCCTCATCCAAGAATCCTGGGTCAATAGCTCGAGAATCTGCGGATTGAGGACTAAAGGATTCAAGCTCATTTGAGCCAGCGAGGAGAGCAAAGTCAGAACGTGTATTTTGGTCAAGTCTGAGTTGAACTCCTTTCTCCTACCTAACTACACCAATGGTGATATTACCGCTATCAATCTTACGGTCGACAGCACCCGCCTGACAGTGGCGTCGGTCTTTATGCCCTACGACGCCGAAGAACCTCCACCACAAACGGAGGTGAAAGACCTGGTGTAAAATTTCTGCACGGGTAATCTTATTATTGGAGCGGACACTAATGATCACCATGTCCAATGGGGGAGCTCCGATATCAATGCCACGGGCGAGTCTCTGTTTGATTACCTCTTAACAACCAACCAGGTAATTTGCAACGTGGGTAATGAGCCTACTTTTATCACTAAGACCCGCAGCGAGGTCATAGACCTCACTATCTGTAGTGAAGGCGCTTATGAGTGGGTCAGAAAATGGCGGGTTCTTGAAGAACATTCATTCTCCGACCACCGTTACATAGAAATGGTGTTTACGCGGTTTACCTATTGAGTTGGTTCTCGCACGTAAATAAACAAAGCAACGAATTAGTTCAACGTTATAATAATATTTATTAGATGGGAATTAAATCAATATAAATAAGTGGCAAATGAATAGAGTAGAAATTATAGGACAGTATTATTGTAAATGAATAAAGTGGAAATTATTTAACAGTATTATTGTAAGAATAAATGGGCTTACCTTCGGTGACTTGGCTGCGGGTTTGTCGGCGTACGGAAAATAAGTGAAAGACTAAAAAGAGAAAAGTTACTTCGAACCAAACTCCGAATAATAGCGTTCGCTATTATCCGGAGGGGAAAGCACTGTTACCGGTAAATATAAGTGAACTACCCGGCACTAGGGTGTGCCGTAATATTTAGGCATATGGACTAAACAAATGGTTTTAGACTTTATTGTAGAACAACCAATCATGAAACGCAATCCACGTAACACTAATCGGCAGTTATACAATGAAATATTAGACTTAGACCTGCCAGTACTGCCTTCACAAGCCCCACATCAGTAGAGGAGCTGGAGGATCTTGTTACTACATTTACATCGGCGCTCTCAAATGCTCTAGGTCAGGCTTGTCCATTGCCAAAACCACGCGGTAAACACAGGCCACATTGGTGGTCCTACGATTTGGACTCGCTCCGCAAATCATGCCGGAAACAATTTAACAAGGCCAAGAGCCTCGGCTCTGAGCCTCATTGGCACGAATATAAAGCTAAAGTAAGGGCCTACAAAAAAGCTCTGAGACAGGCGAAGAGAACCTCGTGGAGAAATTTCTGCACTGGCGTCGAAAAGGTCGACGGCACAGCGAGACTTAGACGAGTCCTCTCGAAAAGTCAAACAGTCATCACCTATTTGCGAAAACCTGACGGATCCTGGACCAGCACGGAAGAGGAAACCCTTAAGCTGACCTTGAATACACATTTTCCGGGGAATCTGCATGGCCCACCACTAGCACCTGCAACAAACCTGGCAGTAAATATACCCATCACTGAGGAAAGGGTAAGATGGGCAGTTACGAGCTGTGAACCGTATAAGGCTGCCGGGCCGGACGGGATTATCCCCGCGCAACTTATAAACACGTTGGAGACATCAGCTTAATGGCTGGTATTTCTCTTCACAGCCTGCCTGGCTGTCAACCACATTCCGGGCTCCTGGAGAAGCGTCACGGTAGTGTTTATCCCTAAGGCTGGGAAGGCATCCCACTACGAGCCAAAAGACTACAGACCGATCAGTCTCTCGTCCTTTGTACTCAAAATCTTTGAGAGGATACTAAGCGACTACCTCTCAACGACTATTGATAGCAACCTTATCTCTAGCTATCAGCATGCATACACCAAGGGTAACAGAAACTGCTCTGCACAGCCTAGTATCTGTCATTGAGAAATCGCTGTGTGAAAAGGACTACTATCCTACTGAGATAGTAGCATACGCAGACGATTTAGCTATTGCATTGAGAGGCAAGTTCCCACAAACTCTGTGTGACCTGATGCAAGTAGCACTGCGAGAGGTCTCGACGTGGTCCTCTCGCTGCGCACTTAGTATCAACCCGGGGAAAGTGGAACTTGTCCTCTTCACCAACCGGTAAAAATACCGCCACTAAGCATACCAGAACTAAATGGCACGCGCCTGGGCTTGTCGGATAAGGCCAAGTTTCTAGGCATAGTTCTGGACAGGAAATTGAATTGGAAGGAGAATGTTCTTCAGCGCCAGAAGAAAGCTTGCTTCGCTCTTTACACATGCAAAAGAGCCATTGGCAAAAAATGGGGGCTCAGCCCAAGAGTATGCAGTTGGATCTACACGGCTACCATTCGCCCAATCATGCTGTATGGAGCCGTCGTATGGTGGCCTGCGCTGAGCAAGGCAACATACCTGAATCTGTTGCGGAAAGTCGATAGATCGAATATGATCTGTATAAGCGGTGCGCTAAGGACAACGCCCAACGAAGCCCTCCAGGTCATTCTGGGCATTTTGCCACTTGATCTGGAAGGTCAGCGGCGGCATCAGCTCTGCGCCTAAGGGAAACTTCCAGTTGGGGTGCGGGTACTATTGGACACTCCTGTATTCTGGAATCTTACAGCTTTCTCCCTCTAAGCACAGATCGTTGTGCGACCAATACAGTCGGGGATAGCTGTTTCAAAATAAACATTCCCAGCAGAGAAGACTGGGAGAGCACGGATTGGTGTCCCGAAACAAATGGTGGCACTTCCATATACACCGACGGCTCGAAGTTGGACGCAGAGTTCGAGGAGGGGTTTATTCAAGGGATTTGGACCTTGAGCTCTCCTTCAGACTACCTGATCATTGTAGCGTCTTCCAGGCGGAAGTCTCGGCAATCCTGGACGCCGCGGCCTGGTTAAGCAAACGTGTTATCGGAGAAGATATCGCTATTTTCAGCGATAGCCAAGCGGCCATCAAATCCCTTGGCTCATACACGTTCATCTCTGAACTGACGCTCAGCTGTCGTCGATCTCTTCAGGAGATGGCCCAAGAGAACCGCGTAAACCTCATATGGGTTCCGGGTTATAGGGACATTGAGGGAAACTGTAAGGCAAACGAGCTTGCCAGGCAGGGCACGACCAAGCAGGTTCTTCAGGATAAAGGACGCTGAGGTATGCCGTTTGCCACGTGCAAACTAATGCTGAAGGAGCACACACTCCGTCAAGCCAACGAAAGATGGCTGCAATCCCCAGGGTGTCGGATATCGAAACAAACTTGGCCAAAATGGGTTCTTAAAAGGTCTAGACGCATTTATGCCCTAACTAGGAGGGAAATCTGCATATTGATAGGGGTACTAACCGGTCACTGCCTCATTGGTAGGCATGCAGAAAGGCTAGGTGTGCCCTACCGACGATGCTGCAGGAGTTGCAAAGATGATGAGGAGGAGGAAACAGTGGAGCACCTCATCTGCAACTGTCCGGCTTTAAGCTGCGCGAGAACGCGCGTTTTGGGAGTTCCGTTCCTGGATAGCCTAAGCCAGATCGCGGAACTGGACATAAAGAACTTGATGGCCTTAATAAATTTATCTAAGTGGTTCGAGGAGGAGTAACGGTGTAGGTGAATCCCGCTGGTCATTCTCTTATGATTTTTCCATAAATTTTTTATAGTGGGCGTGGCACCGCCCACTTCTAAGGGGGGCATTTTTGAAAATTTCACGGGTCATAACTTTTAAACTGATTACGGTAGAACGATGAAATTGGTACAAGGTATACTAGCATAATAGGGAGCATACCTGATGTAATTGGACGAAATTGCTTTCCGACCACGCCCACTTTCGATATGAAACATTTCGAAAATCACATAAATTGACATAATTCGGTAAGGTAAATAGGTAAGATAGTAAAAACTTTGGGTAAATCCTCCTAGGGCCTATATCATTGTTATATCGTTCTGAAAATTACCGCTGGATATTTAATTTTCGGTTCACCCGAACTTAGACTTTCTTTCTAGTTTTATATAATTTTTATTTATTTACTTTAAATTTTATTTTATCTGTTCCATTCCTTTTTTAATTCCCCCATCTTACTCTATGTGTATCAAATTTATTCTTTAGAAACCAGCTACTATTTGTACTTACCCAATACCGAAAAGCACCTGGAAATTACAAGCTTAGCGACGGAAGCAAAAGAAAAATTAAACATGTTTGGACTCCTCTGCATGACCTCTGCAAGACTTGTAGCGTAGTTAGACGTTAGTTATTCTTCAGTGTGCTTAAAATGCACTATTTCCTACAATTGCCACAAAATAGTAATTTATAAGATAGATGTTTTTTGTAATTTACTGCAGGGTTAAGTTAACCTGTCACAGTGAAATTGGGCCTTATAGGCTATGGAGCCACGGCAATGACATATAAAAATTTTTAGCTGGGAGCAAGTGGGATACTATTACTTTTACTTTAAGAAATATGAAAATTGGCGAAAAAATATTTAAAACTTATAAATCAGGGGTTTTTTATGGGCCAACAAAAAGATGTAAATGAAGACCTTTACATCAAAAAAATAGTACTTCCTGTTCACCATCACATCCATTTTAAATTACACGAAAAAACAACACAATACTAAAGTATTCCAACCATTCATCAAAAAGCTCTTTTTTGTATACGCTGAGTGTTTACGCGGCATAAGCTATGATTATTTCGTTCATTTCATATCTTCTGCATTACATACCAATGTAATTCGCAGATAGTTTATGGAATTTTCGGAATACATAGTTTATAGCCGCTTCAACATATCGTGGTTTTAGCACTGCGCTAGCCTCCTATGCATACGATCAGAAGGGGATCTACGCCCCTAATGACAACGATGCATATAAAATTATTTGGAAGGGATCTACGTCCCTAAATAAATACTAAGTGTAAAATAATAGAAAATGTGAGTAAAGTGAGTGCCATTCAGTTTTAGCTGCTAATGACCTGCTCGCCGCCCAGCATTTAACTCCAGATTAGACACTGAGAGTAAGCTAGAAAAAAAATATTTGCACCGATTTGTGCCGAACAAAAATTGTACATTTACACAGATCCAAAAGTACCTACCCTTTTTAAGCGCTTGAAAATCCAGGGATTGTTGGAAAACGGGATGTGAGAACAAAATCCAATGAGAGGCGTGGTGAATGTTTAAAATTTTTGTATTATTTTTATATAAAAAAAAAAAAAATTAACAATATACTTTGAAGATAATACACTCTCCGAAGTAGCTGTAAGGACACCCAGTTTATGCAATTTCGACAAATTTAGGTTTCTATGCAGATTTGTTGCCCATTTGATTTTACATAGCGTAATGGGATATTAGTCTTAAGGTTGTAAAAATTTCCGTGAATTTGGCAATTTTTTTTCTGACGAGCTTAAGTAATTTTTCCTTAGAACAAATTAAAAGTATAAAGTTGTATGTAAGAAAGCGTTAAGAAAAATAAATTTCAAAAATCAGAGACATTTTTTAAAGGCTTAAGATTAACAACTTATACTAGAATCAAACGGCCAACAAAATCGCATACTTCAAAATATTCTAAAAACTCTGATAAGAAACCTAAGAATTTTGATAAAAATTTGCGAATTTTCTCGAATTTTGCATAGATTTTTGAAACCTAATATCCAATTTATGTACCAGATTCTGATACATTATTCTATAAGAAATTAGCCAAAATATTTTTCTGAACTGCAAGATTTCTAAGTCATGGTTGCACTGCGTTGAGGTATATAAAATTAAAAAAGTACACTGAATTTTTGAGCATGTAGGAATTCAACTACCACATACTTAATAGGTTAGGTTCAAGTGGCTGCCGCAGAGGCACACAAGTCCTTTATGTCCAGTTCCGCTATCTGACTTAGGCTATCCAGGAACGGAACTCCCAAAAAGCGGGTTCTCGCGCCTCTTAAAGCCGGACAGTTGCAGATGAGGTGCTCCACTGTTTCCTCCTCATCATCATCTTTGCAACTCCTGCAGCATCGTCGGTAGGGCACACCTAGCCTTTCTGCATGCCTACCAATGAGTCAGTGACCGGTTAATACCCCTATCAATATGCAGATTTCCCTCCTAGTTAGGGCATAAATGCGTCTAGACCTTTTAAGATCCCATTTTGGCCAGGTTTGTTTCGATATCCGACACCCTGGGGATTGCAGCCATCTTTCGTTGGCTTGACGGAGTGTGTGCTCCTTCAGCATTAGTTTGCAGTGGGCAAACGGCATACCTAAGCGCTCTTTATCCTGAAGAACCGGCTTGGTCGTGCCCTGCCTGGCAAGCTCGTCTGCCTTACAGTTTCCCTCAATGTCCCTATGTCCCGGGACCCATATGAGGTTTACGCGGTTCTGTTGGGCCATCTCCTGAAGAGATCGAAGACAGCTGAGCTTAACCAGGCCGCGGCGTCCAGGATTGCCGAGACTTCCGCCTGGAAGACGCTACAATGATCAGGTAGTCTGAAGGAGAGCTCAAGGTCCAAATCCCTTGAATAAACCCCTCCTCCAACTCTGCCGTCCAACTTCGAGCCGTCCGTGTATATGGAAGTGCCACCATTTGTTTCGGGACACCTATCCGTCCCCTCCCAGTCTTCTCTGCTGGGAGTTTTTATTTTGAAACAGCTATCACCGACTGTAGTGGTCGCACAACGATCTGTGCTTAGAGGGAGAAAGCTGTAAGGTTCCAGAATACTGGAGTGTCCAATAGTACCCGCACTCCAACTGGAAGTTTCTCTTAGGCGAAGAGCTGATGCCGCCGCTGACCGAAACCCTTCCAGATCAAGTGGCAAAATGCCCAGAATGACCTGGAGGACTTCGTTGGGCGTTGTCCTTAGCGCACCGCTTATACAGATCATATTGGATCTTTGGACTTTCCGCAACACATTAAGGTATGTTTACAGCATGATTGGGCGAATGATGGCCGTGTAGATCCAATTGCATACTCTAGGGCTGAGCCCCCATTTTTTGCCAATGGCTCTTTTGCATGTGTAAAGAGCGATGCAAACTTTCTGAAGAACATTCTCCTTCCAATTCAATTTCCTGTCCACAACTATGCCTAGAAACTTGGCCTTATCCGACAAGCCCAGGCGCGTGCCATCTAGTTCTGGTAGTCTTAGTGGCGGTATTTTGTACCGGTTGGTGAAGAGGACAAGTTCCACTTTCCCCGGGTTGATACTAAGTCCGCAGCGAGAGGACCACCTCGAAACCTCTCGCAGTGCTACTTGCATCAGGTCACACAGAGTTTGTGGGAACTTGCCTCTGAATGCAATAGCTAAATCGTTTGCGTATGCCACTATCTTCCCGCCCCCCCAGCTTGTGTCACGTAGCAACGAGTTGACTGTGAGGTTCCATAAAAGCGGGGAAAGAACACCACCCTGGTGCGTTCCCCTTGTGACATAGCGTGATAACTCAACCGTACCAAGTGAAGAAGCTATTTTCTTTCCCCTTAAAAGTTGATCAATTAAACCAGTTAGAGGTCTATCTACGCCCAGATTAGTTAGAGCGGAGTTGATAGCCTGCGGGCTTATATTGTTGAAAGCCCCCCCAATGTCTAGAAAGGCCAGGAGCAGTAGTCCTTTTCACACAGCGATTTCTCAATGACAGATACTAGGCTGTGCAGTGCGGTTTCTGTTGATTTACCCTTGGTGTATGCATGCTGATAGCTAGAGATAAGGTTGCTATCAATAGTCGTTGAGAGGTAATCGCTTAGTATACTCTCAAAGGTTTTGAGTACAAAGTACGAGAGACTGATCAGTCTGTAGTCTTTTGGCTCGTAGTGGGATGCCTTCCCAGCCTTAGGGATAAACACTACCGTTTCGCTTCTCCAGGAGCCCGGAATGTGGTTGAGAGCCCGGCAGGCTGTGAAGAGAAATACCAGCCATTTAGCTGATGTCTCCAACGTGTTTATAAGTTGCGCGGGGATAATCCCGTCCGGCCCGGCAGCCTTATACGGTTCAAAGCTCTTAACTGCCCACCTTACCCTTTCCTCAGTGATGGGTATATTTACTGCCAGGTTTGTTGCAGGTACTAGTGGTGCGTCATGCATATTCCCCGTGTGTGTATTCAAGAGCAGCTCAAGGGTTTCCTCTTCCGTGCTGGTCCAGGATCCGTCAGGCTTTCGCAAATAGCTGATGGCTGTTTGAATTTCGAGATGACTCGTCTAAGTCTCGCTGTGCCGTCGACCGTTCGATGCCAGTGCAGAAATTTCTCCACGAGGTTCTCTTCGCCTGTCTCAGAGCTTTTTTGTAGGTCCTTAGTTTAGCTTTATATTCGTGCCAATGAGGCTCAGAGCCGAGGATCTTGGCCTTGTTAAATTGTTTCCGGCATGATTTGCGGAGCGAGTCCAAATCGTAGGACCACCAATGTGGCCTGTGTTTACCGCGTGGTTTTGGCACTGGACAAGCTTGTCCTAGAGCATTTGAGAGCGCCGATGTAAATGTAGTAACAAGATCCTCCAGCTCCTCTACTGATGAGGGGGCTTGTGAGGGCAGTACTTATAGGTCTCTGTCTAATATTTCACTGTGTAACTGGCAATTAGTGTTACGTGGATTGCGCTTCATGTTTGGTTGTTCTACAATAAAGTCTAAACCCATTTCTATGTAACGGTGGTCGGAGAATGAATGTTCTTCGAGAACCCGCCATTTTTTGACCCACTCATAAGCGCCTTCACTACAGATAGTGAGGTCTATGACCTCCCTGCGGGTCTTAGTGATAAAAGTAGGCTCAGTACCCACGTTGCATATTACCAGGTTGGTTGTTAAGAGGTAATCAAACAGCGACTCGCCCCTGGCATTGACATCGGAACTCCCCCATTGGACATGGTGAGCATTAGCGTCCGCTCAATAATAAGATTACCCATGCAGAAATTTTACACCAGATCTTTCACCTCCGTTTGTGGTGGGGGTTCTTCGGCGTCGTAGGGCATATAGACCGACGCCACCGTCAGGCGGGTGCTGTCGACCGTTAGACTGATAGCGGTAATATCACTATTGGTGTAGTTAGGTAGGAGAAAGGAGTTCAACTCAGACTTGACCAAAATGCACGTTCGGACTTTGCTCTCCTCGCTGGCTCGAATGAGCTTAAAGCCCTTAGTCACCAATCCGCAGATTCTCGAGCTATTGACCCAGGGTGCTTGGATGAGGACCACATCCACGTCGTCTTTAGAAAGACGACTACTTAAAGCAGCCGAGGCCACTTTAGATTTGTGCAGATTAATCTGAAGCACCACCAACATGAGAACGCACAGACTTCCCTGCCGTCCCCATATCGTCGAGGTTTGCCCCATCCCGGAGGTTGTTCCGATTAACTGCCCGATATGGCGTTGCAGGAGGCCTGCTGTCTGTAACGTTAGATCTTTATCGCTCAGCGTTGGCTGCTACCACCGTGACGTCGAGGATTTCCTCGTCCTGTAGGCTGTCCTCCATCTCCGTGTTGTTCACAGCACTATCGCCAAGGGATGTGGCGGATAACATGCTTTCCGCATCGGAATCCTCCGCTTCCTCTTCTGGTAATTCGTTTTCCGGTTCCCCCGGAGCAGCCGAGAAGGCAGCGCGCTGAGCATCACCACGATATACGTGGATAACGATCTGGCCTACGCTGTAGTGTACTAGGCCATTGCACCTTTTGAGGGGCTCGATTGACTCTTTATTCATGGTGAACACCACCTGTCTGTCGGGCCCCACTGCATCCCCGACCAGATTGACACTACAGTCATGCGTTGGGAGGGACGGATTCATTAGCCGTAGCATCCCGAGAATTCTCTCGGGTTCGTCAGGGATGGCCGGAATCCACGCCCTTGCCCTTGGACGAGCTGGAATGTCCTTCCAGTCGACGACCTCTATTTTTGCGCCCTTGTAGACTTCACCCAGTTTAGCAGGTGCTGCCTTGTACAGTGCTACGGTTTTTGCATCCTCGCATGCGAGTAATTTATTCTGACCCTGGTGCCAACCCGCATCCGTTACTCGCGGCGAACTACCCGGAAACTCCGGAGCAACGTTGAGAAGAATGTTGCCGAGTTCATTTCGCACGTAACGCCACCGGTCCTTGGGGATGGCCAGACGGTCATTGCCTCGGTCAAGGTCGCCTATAAGGATCCTATTCTTGGTTACCTCAGCAAAGCTTAGTTTCCCCGCTCCAGGGGTATTCTGATGCCACTTGGGAGGGGGATTTAACTCCAGGTCCGATCTCTGGCGCTTGAAAGGGTTAACTTTTAACCTCTTTGGCATGGAAGAATTTTGGAAATCCGGTATCACAGCTTTCGCTAGCTCTACCGATTTACTGGAATTGGGCGACAGCGATTCCTGCGGTACGCCTTCATACCTCTTCAGGATCTTTGCAGCCAATCTTTTCTCGTGGTATGTGAAGCGGCGCGGAGATGTCTCCCGGGAGTGAGGACCCGTAGTTGCCATCGCGGTCGCTCCCCTTGCCGAAATCTCAGTTGCAGCTTCCTTCCCCTTCGAAACTCCGAGGCCAGGTCGTGAGACCGCTGCCACACACGTAAAGATACTGGTTTTCATATCAGCGGTTGATGGGAGTTTAGCATCCGCCGTTGTCCGCTTAGCTGCGTTGGCAACCGCACTGGTGCTAGCTCCCACCAAGTCAATCTTACTCGATAGAGGGTTGGTTGACTGACTCGTAGTTGCCATCGCTGTCGATCCCCCCCTTGATTGTGGAACGGAGGTTGTCCTCCGGCGTTGTTGTTGCTTTCTCATCTGCTCCTCCATAGCTCTCCTTTGCTGAGAAGTGAAATTTGGCGTTGTTTGTTTTTTAGGTTTTTCCTTTTTATTTGCGTTATTTGAGTTCATCTTGTTCGTACGACCCATCGCCGGACAAGGCCAGCTTAGGGTCAAGGGAACAGTAGGGGAAAATGTGTCGTCCGCCGCGGCAGAGCCCCGTACCGCGGTAAGGCCCTGCTTACTCCCTGAGGCGACCCGGTTTCAGAGAGGCTCCGTTCAAATACAGCCACGATTTGCCTCCCGGCTGCAAACGTCCAATGGGCATGGTTTCGCATAACACCCTGGATTGGGATCTTTGTCGTCGCGCCAGAGAGGCTAGGCTGCTCTCGTGATAAAGTGCCGTACGGAGCTATGATCACAAGGGCAGCGTAGCCCTGTGGCTATCGACTTAAGCCCTCGTACCGCGGCAAGGTATCCACCCTTCACGAGGGACATACTTAATAAGTTTTTTATAATTTATAGCTTTCTATTGAAATGAAATACATAAGTAAATAAAAAATATAAGTGATAATTCAATTCTTCGTTATTTATTTAAAAGTTGACAGTTTCAAAAACTATTTCTCCAGTATTTTTCAAGCAAACCAGTTAGAAATACCGAGTACCCTAACCCCGGGATCCCGGGATTTGTAAAATCATATCCCGAAAATCCCGGGATGGCCAAACCCCGAAATATTGACATCCCTACTACCTAGTAAAATTGAAAAAAAGTGATAAGATATTTGTATGGTTTTTTTTCAGAAGATGTGCTTTATATATTTGTAGAGAAAATCTTATTAATGTTTTTCCAAGGGAAATCATAAACCCAGCTGTTTACCATCAGGCCATCGGCAACTTATGTTGTTGTTGTAGCGAGGTGTAGCCCTGCCAAATGTCAGGCAGGGTCACCTCGAGTGTATTGCTCTTGGCCGGTCGATATAAGAAAACGGCCCGGGTCGTTTCGGCACGGTGGGTACAGCACAAATACTGGTACCGTTCTCGTAGAACCGGCAATGCAAGAAACTAGCCGTGTAGGCTATGTAGGTCATTTAGCGTTACCCAGGGTGCCCCAACTGGGAGGCGACCTACTTTTACACCCCATCGGCTAATTATGCTTGCCAGCGTCTAACTACTGATATCTTTCGGAAGGACATGCCCTTCATTTTATTGCAATGTCCTTCCCTGTCCTTCCAAAATAAAAAGTGTAGAAATGTCCTTCTTTTTAAGTTTTGTCCTTCTTTTTCCATTTTTTTTTTGCAAGGAACTTAAGATTAGTATCTAGTTATACTAAAATTAAATGATCTACAAAACTGCATACTCGAAAAAAGATCTAAAAAAATTATTGATGAGATTCTTCGAGTTTCGCGATTTTTTTTTTTGGAATTATGCACAAAGTTTTAAGGTCAAAATTTTAATGCATTTTCATCTATATTTTCATGAAAAATTATAGAAATTTTTAGTGTTGTATTCTATGCGTTATTTTTTGTTTCTTTGCATTTAAAAATGAATACGTGTCAAATATATGTATATTAGACTGGGCCAAAAATAAAAAATTTCGTTTTTTTGCAACAATTATATTGATTTTCTTTTTAAGAAAGGTTAAACAAAATTTTCAGATTTTTAAATTAAAGTCTAGTAGTCTATCATCGCTAGTTTAGATTTTACAAACTTTACTTCATATTTGGTATAAAAACGACAAACCATTGCGGTAAAACACCATTTACCTGAACATATTTTTGAAGGAAATCGAATTCCCTACAAAATTTGCATTGCCCAAAATTTTCACAGACTAGCCGTTTTCTAGTATTCTAGCCTCAAAAATTAGCATGTTTTTCGATTTCCCATTTTTATACCCGGCGTACTAGTGCTGGCAAGGGTATATTAATTTTGTTCACATAACGGCAGTACGTAACGGCACAAAATAATCGAGATAGATATATGTAACTCTATATGAAAGTTCTTAGGTTGAAAAGAGAAGTTCATTAAGGCATGTCTGTCCGTCTGTGTACACGATACCTTGAGTAAAAATTGAGATTTTTGAATGAAATTTTGTATACAGGTTACTTTCTGATGATAACCACGCCCACTTTTTCGATATCGAAAATTTCGAAAATCACACAAATTGACATATCTCGGCAGCTGAAATGCCTAAAATAATATAATTTTGTAGGTGGATTTTTCCATAAATTTTTTATAGTGGGCGTGGCACCGCCCACTTTTCAGGGAGGCATTTTTGAAAATTTGACTGGTCGTAACTTTTAAACTGATTACGATAGAAGGATGGAATTTGGCACAAAGCATACTAGTATCGTTGGGAGTATACCTGTGAGATTGGATAAAATCGCCCTCCAACCACGCCCATTTTCGATATCGAAAATTTCTAAAATCACCTAAACTGACATAATTCGGTAACGGAAAATGGTAAATTAATTTTTTCATAAATTTTTAAAAGTAGGCGTGGCATCGCCCACTTTTCAGGGAGGCATATTTGAAAGTTTCACGAGTCATAACTTTTAAACTGATTACGGTAGAACGATGAAATTGGTACAAGGTATACTAGCATAATAGGGAGCATACCTGATGTAATTGGACGAAATCGCTTTCCGACCACGCCCACTTTCGATATGGAAGATTTCGAAATTCACATAAATTGACATAATTCAGTAAGGTAAATAGCTAACATAGTAAAAACTTTAGGTAAATCCTCCTAGGGCCTATATCATTGTTATCCCGTTCTGAAAATTACCGCTGGGTAATTAATGTTCGGTTCACCCGGACTTAGACTTCCTTACTTGTTTCTTTCAAAAATTGCCAAAAATGCAAATATCCATGTACAACAAAGATAGATACAGATTCTTAAAGGAAATTGAGTGGGCTACAAAAAAAAATAAACAACTTTTTTTTGTAAAGTTACCTTTTCAAAACTTATTCCGTCTTTTTTTTTTGTGTTTTTGATCCAATTTTTTTACTAAATTTTGTTTATTGATATTGATATGGTTAATTATCATTATATGATGAATATTATAACCGATAATATACATCAAATCATATACGCTCAAATATATTTCAGTCTATGCAATTTTTGTAGGGAACTCAATTTCCTACAAAAATATGTTCTTTTTAACAATGATTTGTAATTTTTATACCAAATTGGAGGTTAAGTCTGTAAAATCTAAACTAGGAATGATAGACCTCTAGACTTTTTCGGTAGTACATTTTCTTCAGTGTTACTTTACGACACAAAATAAAATTGTTAGTTTTCGTCAGACACAAAATTTTTGGTGTTACTTTTCGTATGGCACGACGATATATAGTACACAGAATATCGTACGAAAAAACAGCCTCTAAATTATTTACATATTTGATAAAAGTTTTGCACCTTAAAAAAATTAAAAAAAAAAAACCATATCTGAGGACTAGGGATATATATCACCGAAATATATATGTACATAAGATTAAAAAATAAGTAAAAAAAATGTATAACCCAATTACTTAAATAGATTTTTGAAGCACTAGAAATGGTTTCCTTTGACTTGAACAAAGTTTCATTTCATTTGAAAAAAGTTTCACTTCATTTAAAAAAGTTTAATTTGATTTGAAAATGGTTTCACTTCATTTGAAAAAAGTTTCTTGACTTGAAAAAAGTTTCACTTCATTTGAAAAAGTTTCATTCGACCTGAAAATGCTACATATCGTTACCTTAATTCACAAAGGCCCTAATTGACACATTTTTCGAAAATGACTTTTTTACATATTTAAGTATAATATAGTTAAATACACACTCACATCAAATTTCAAGGAGTTACTAACAGTAATAACGGAGATATTCCAAATTTACAAAGCTATATTTACATCCGTTCAATGTAAAAAAAATTTTGTTTTTTGCTTCTCCTGTAAATTTTTTTTATGTCAGTTAGGGCCTTTGTGAATTAAGGTGACGATATATAACCTTTTCCAATACGTGACAAGAAATGAAGTTTTCCGAAGCACTTAAAAAAAAACGCGGTTATTTCGCGGTTTTCTCAAAAACGGCGATTATCATAAACTAAAGCCAAAAGTATTGTACTCTGACTTCGAAGTTAAAATCATTTGATGCGAGCGGTGCAAAAATTAAAAAAAAAAAGATTCTCAATTTTTTTTTAAACTTAAGTAACTCCGTTAATTTTTGTTGGATTTTCAATCAACTTAACTGTCCATTTCTCCTCGTATTTTAATTTTAATAAAATTACCGATTTCGGAAAAATCCTAAGGGATAAATCTGAAAAATTTGAAAAAAAAACTGAAGTTGTCACTTTAGGCGACGTTGGTAACTTCGAATAGGTCGTGAAAAAAGGTGGGTATGCCATTCGCTTAGCAGTTTATTCTTGATAAGAGTGAATGAAACTATTTTTGCTCTCGAAAAAACATAAATTTTTACGTTTACGGAACTAAATCCATCATAAAAGATTTTTAAAAATCGCGGTTTTCGGTAGCGCCCTCAGTTTTTGCTAAATTTAAACTTTTTTTATATCTCCTCTACATCATCCTATTTTCATAATCTGTGCTCGGGGGGCAGATCTGGAAAACTTAGAAAAATGTATGAAGAAAAAAACTCATCTAATGCTCATAGGAGTTTAAATTACACGTTTGGTTATATATTGGGTTAGTCCTTTTATACCGTTCGGATATAAATGGGTAATCTACAAAACCAGTTGGTACAATCTCCAACAACAGTTTAGCCCATACACGTTTGCCTCTTAGCCCGGACCCATCCTAGACTATTCATTTTTTTTGCAGGGAATTTACAAATGTTACTATGTATTGATATTTTTACGCTTAATAGAAGCATGAGTTTGCCATGACTGAGAGCCGGAGTAATGTGTGTCATAGAGTGCAGACTATTTGCACATTGCCACTTATATGTTTCCCCTAATAAGACCATACTCGTTAAATGTTTGTCTAGACCTGTCGACCAAATCAACCGAATAATACATCAAACGCCCTTAACTGGGGGTGACAAATCCACAACGGTTGATTACTCTGTCATTCAACACTTTCAACCACAACGCATATTTATTCTTAAACACAATACAATGCATATAAAAATACATATATATGGACATACAAACTGATGTTTGGAGTGGTTTAATCCAAATTGATCATTATTTTTCTACCAAGAATTGTCAAGAATTATTAATACGTTTTCCAAAGCTATGCAGGGGCCATTTCTTTATGTAGGAGGGTATAAATCTGAAAACGGCAAGTGATTTCCTACATATTTGATAAAAATGCAACTGTAAGCCAAATAAATTTTTAAGGCTAAAATAAAATATTTACGCCTTAATTCCAATGTGGTAACAACATTAGCCGCATTCTTCTGGTAGTTCCAGTTCATGCTTATGTGAGTTTGCAGCACTGACAGAAAACGTCACTTTTCACAGAAAGAACAAACAAACAAAATAATTTAAAATTAAATAAAACCGTGGAAGAACAATTATTTTAAGTAAGTTTTTAATATACATATGTATTATATATTCAAATTGTGATTTATTTGTATGTTTTTCCCAGTTAATGGGTGAATCGTCATCAGAATCGGCAAACACCAGCAGCCTGACTGAAGATTTTTTAAATTCGTCTTCCAGCAGCGTAACCACGTCGGAAAATGAAGAAGGCCATGTTCCCAATGGAAACTGGGCAAGAGTTCCGCAAACATTTTCGAATGAATCTCTCAACTGCACATATTTTAATTGCCAATAAACCTCTAAATATTTTACACAAATATTCCCGTTTTTACAATTTGTAGGGTGCAGTGAAATAACGCCCGCGGGCGTTTTTAATTCCAAATTTTTATTTTAATAAAAACTTAAAATATTTTGCCTTATTAATTTATCATTTAATCAAAACTGAGTTAAAATACTGGGTCTATTAAAAAAAGCGTCGCAGGCGAAAATTTGGAATTAAAAATCGCGCGATTTTTAATTATTATTTTTTATTTTAATAAAAATTTAAAATATTTTGCCTTATTAATTTATCATTTACTCTAAACTGAGTTAAAAATATTGGGTCTTTTAAAAAAAAGAGCCGCAGGCGAAAATTTGGAATTAAAAATCGCGCGATACAAATTTAAAATATTTTGCCTTATTAATTTATAATTTACTCAAAACTGAGTTAAAAATACTGGGTTTATTAAAAAAAGCGCCGCAGGCGAAAATTTGGAATTAAAAATCGCGCGATTTTGAATTCTAAATTTTCATTTTTTATTTTAATAAAAATTTCAAATATTTAGCCTCATTAATCCAACTTTACCCAAAACTGAGTTAAAAATACTGGATCTATTAAAAAAAGCGCCGCAGGCGAAAATTTGGAATTAAAAATCGCGCGATTTTGAATTCCAAATTTTTATCGCGCGATTTTTAATTCCAAATTTTTATTTTTTATTTTAATAAAAACTTAAAATATTTTGCCTTATTAATTTATCATTTACTCAAAACTGAGTTAAATATACTAGGTCTATTAACCAAAGCGCCGCAGGCGAAAATTTGGAATTAAAAATCGCGCGATTTTTAATTCCAAATTTTCATTTTTTATTTTAATAAAAATTTAAAATATTTAGCCTTATTAATTTATCATTTACTCAAAACTGAGAAAAAAATACTGGCTCAATTAAGAAAAAAGCGCCGCAGGGGAAAATTTGAAAACTGACTTAAAAATACTGGGTCTATTAAAAAAAAAGCGCCGCAGTCGAAAATTTGGAATTAAAAATCGCGCGTATTTTCATTCAAAATTTTCATTTTTTATTTAAAAAAAAATTTAAAATATTTAGCCTTATTAATCTAAAATTTACTCAAGGCTGAGTTTAAAATACAGGGTTTATTAAAAAAAAGCGCCGACGAGAAAATTTTCATTTTTTATAATAAAGGAATGCAAAGATTTAATAATTTTTATTATTTTATTTTTCGAGAACTTTAAATTTCCGCACGGCATGATCTCCTTTTGTCAACACGGGCGTTATTTCTTTTTCAAAAGGGAAATAATGCCCGCTACAAAAGGAAATAGCGCCCGTGGGCTTTATTTCCTTTTTAAAAAGGAAATTACGCCCGCGGGCGTTATTTCCAATTATTAATTATTTCTTTTTCAAAAGGAAATAACGCCCGTTATCAAAAAAAAATAGCGCCCGCGGGCGTTATTTCACTGCCCCAAATTGTAGAGCGATATAGTACAAGCGCATTCTATACCACCAAGGAACATGGTGGAACTAGGAAAGTAGAAGCACCGAAGGAGATATATGTATATGCTTCTCTGGTATATGGCAAATACCAACACGTTTCGCGAAATCGCGAATCTTTTCAACATGGCTCAGTTATGTGTATTTTTTTCTCCTCACATTGTTGAATTCTTCCTTCCTCGCAATGGGTGCAGTGAAATAACGACCGCCGGCAAAAGGAAATTACGCCCGCGGGCGTTATTTCCTTTTTTTTATTTTTTTATTTTTTCCAAATAAAAAAAAGGAAATAACGCCCGCTTTCAAAAGTAAATAGCCCCGTGTGGAAATTTAAATTTTAATTTTTTATTTTGATAAAAATTGAAAATATTTAGTCTTATTAATTTATCATTTACAGTTTTGAGTAAAAAACTGGGTCTATTAAAAAAAGCACCGCCTTATTATTTTATCATTTACTCAAAACTGAATTAAAAATACTGGGTCTATTAAAAAAAAATCGCGCGATTTTTAATTCGAAATTTTCATTTTTTATTTTAATGAAAATTTAAAATATTTTGCCTTATTAATTTATCATTTACTCAAAACTGAGTTAAAAATACTGGGTCTATTAAAAAAAACGCCGCAGACAAAAATTTGGAATTAACAAGTAAGGAAGTCTAAGTTCGGGTGAACCGAACATTACATACCCAGCGGCAATTTTCAGAACGGGATAACAATGATATAGGCCCTAGGAGGATTTACCTAAAGTTTTTACTATCTTAGCTATTTACCTTACCGAATTATGTCAATTTATGTGATTTTCGAAATTTTCCATATCGAAAGTGGGCGTGGTCGTGAAGCGATTTCGTCCAATTACATCAGGTATGTTTGCACCAATTTCATCGTTCTACCGTAATCAGTTTAAATGAAATGAAATTTTCAATTATGCCTCCCTGAAAAGTGGTGAATGCCACGCCTACTTTTTAAAATTTATCAGAAAATCATAATAGAATGACAAGGGGGTTCTCCTTCTATATCATCTTAGCCATTTCCGTTACCGAATTATGTCAATTTATGTGATTTTCGAAATTTTCGATATCGAAAGTGGGCGTGGTTGGAGAGCGACTTTTTTCAATTTCATCAGGTATACTCCCAACGATACTGGTATGCTTTGTGCCAAATTTCATCGTTCTACCCTAATCAGTTTAAAAGTTACGACCAGTCGAATTTTCAAAAATACCTCCCTTAAAAGTGGGCGGGCCACGCCTACTTTTGAAAAATTATTAAAAAAATCATTTATAATGACCAGGGGGATTCACCTATAAAATCATATCATTTTAACAATTTCCGTTACCGAATTATGTCATTTTAGTGATTTTCGAAATTTTCGATATCGAAAGTGGGCGTGGTTGGGGGCGATTTTATCCAATTTCATCAGGTATACTCCCAACGATACTAGTATGCTTTGTGCCAAATTCCATCGTTCTATCGTAATCAGTTTAAGAGTTACGACCGGTCAAATTTTCAAAAATGCCTCCCTTAAAAGTGGGCGGTGCCACGCCCACTCCAAAAAATTTATGGAAAAATCATAAGAGAATGACCATTTCACTTACCGAGATACCTCAATTTGTGTGATTTTCGAAATTTTCGATATCGAAAAAAGGGGCGTGGTTATTATCCGATTTCGCCCATTTTAAATAGCAACCTACCTTGGCCAGAAAGTAACCTCTATACAAAATTTCATGCAAATATCTCAATTTTTACTCAAGTTATCGTGTACACAGGCGGACGGACGGACGGACAGACGGACGGGCATGGCTTATTGAACTCCTCTTTTCAGCCCAAGAACTTTCATATATGGAACTCTATATCTATCTCGATTATTTTGTGCCGTTACAAACTACCGTTATGTGAACAAAATTAATATACCCTTGTACTAGTACTATGTAGACAAAATTTGACCACTTTTGAATAAAATTAAAAAAAACAAGTAAAGAAGTCTAAGTTCGGGTAAGCCGAACATTAAATACCCTGTGTATGGAAACAATAGTAGTACCTATAAGGTATATATTTTCTATATATATTATAATTTGGGAAAAACGAACTCAATAAATTTATTAGTTAGTTTATAAAATTAATATTCATTCATGCTACGGTATAACATATATGTACATTGTTCGTGTGCCCTCAAAATCGTTCTTATAGTTGAATACATTTGAGGAGCTTCAAACCAAAACGCAATAAGTATACACTGAATCAGTATACATTAATAGCGTTTTGGTTTGAACCTCCTCATTTATTACTTCTAATATACTTACGACCAATTTGTGACAAAGATTTAAATTGAAAAAAATACGTTTGGGCCAGTTTTTCGAAATTCGAATTATTTTCAAAGTTATAGCTATCACCACTCTTCGAAATTCCTTACTTTTTGATGATTTTCTCACGATTGGTCAAACCGATGGTATCTTCTACCAAACGACGATTCTAACTTTTGCAAAAAAAAATTTTCCAAACATTATTCGTAATTTTTAACTTCTCCATCGTGGTCAGATGGCGCTTTTGTATGATGTTGTTGGGCATTTCATTAGTAACTATATGGGCAAAAAAAATTTTTTGGCACTTTGAGGGGGCGGGAGTTATTTACATTTTTTTACAGACTAGTAAATTTTTTATGAAATTTTGTTTTTCTCTACGTACTGTGGACTATGAAGACAAAAAATGTAAATAACTTCCGCTCCCTTAAAGTGCCAAAAAATTTTTTTTTGCTAACAGTTACTAATGCAATGCCCAACAACATCATACAAAAGCGCCATCTCGCCACGATGGAGAAGTTAAAAATTGCGAATAATGTTTGCAAAAAAAAATTTTTTCCAAAAGTTGGAAATGTCCTTTTGTAGAAGATACCATCTTTTATATATATTTAAAAAATTAGCAAAAGCGGTTTGACCAATAGTGAGAAAATCATCAAAAAGTGAGAAATTTCGAAAACTGTTGGTAGCTATAACTTTCAAAATAATTCGAATTTCGAAAAATTGTATACGTATTTTTATTTAATCGTTCTGAGCCATACTACCAACTTTCAATAAAATACAGGCCGTCGAAAAAATTATAGGTGGCTCACTTAGCAAAATTAACTCATCTTTTAAGACTCGTTAATAGTAGACAATTTCTTACAAATTTAACTATCAAATTATACTATTTTAGTTATTTACCTTATCGAATTATGTCAATTTATGTGATTTTCGAAAGTTTCCATATGGAAAGTGATTGGGAAGCGATTTCGTTTAATTTCAACAGGTATACTTCCTATAGTATACCTTGTGCCGAATTTCACGATTCTACCGAAATCATTTTAAAACTTACGATCAGTCTTTTAGGTGATTTTCTAAATTTTCGATATCGAGAGTAGCCGTGGTTGGACGGGGGGTACTAGTATGATTTGTGCCAAATTTCATCGTTCTACCATAATTTGTTTAAAAGTTACGACCAGTCGAATTTTCAAAAATGCCTCCCTTGAAAGTGGGCGGACCACGCCCAATTTTTAAAATTTAACAGAAAATCATAATAGAATGAAATTATGTCATTTTAGCAATTTCAGCTACCGATATATGTCAGTTTGTGTGAACTTCGAAATTTTCGATATCGAAAAAGGGGGCGTGGTTATCATCCGATTTCGCCCATTTTTAATAGCAACCTACCTTGGCCAGAAAGTGAGGTTTAAACCAAAATTAATGCAAATATCTAAATTTTTAGTCAAGTTATGTCAGTTTATGTGATTTTAGAAATTTTCGATACCGACAAAAGAGACGTGGTTATAATCCGATTTCGCCCATTTTCTCTAGAAAGCTACCTTGGCCATAAAGTAATCTGTATACCAAATTTCATGCAAATTAAATTCCTCAATTTTTACTCAAGTTATTTTAATTTGTATGATTTTCGAAATTTTCGATATCGAAAAAGGGGGCCAAAAAATAACCTGTATATAAAATTTCATGCAAATATCTTAATTTTTACTCAAGTTATCATGTACAAAGACGGACGGACGGACGGACAGACGGACGGACATGCCTGAATAGACTCCTCTTTTCAACCTAAGAACTTTCATACATGGATCTTGATTATTTTGGGCCGGTACGTAGTATCGTTATGTGGACAAATTATAATACCCCTGTACTAGTACGCTGGGTATAAAAATGCCTCCCTTAAAAGTGGGCGGTGCCACGCCCCCATAAAAAATTTATGGAAAAATCATAAGAGAATTAAAATTAATTAATAAAATTATATCATTTTAGCCATTTCGGCTACCGAGATATGTCAATTTGTGTGATTTTCGATATCGAAAAAGGGGGCGTGGTTATCATCCGATTTCTCCCATTTTCAATAGCAACCTACCTTGGCCAAAAGGTAACCTGTATACAACATTTCAAGCAAATATCTCAATTTTTACTCAAGTTATCGTGTACACAGATGGACGGACGGACGGACAGACGGACGGACATGTCTTAATGGACTCCTCTTTTCAACCTAAGAACTTTCATATATGGAACTCTATATCTATCTCGATTGTTTTGTGCCGTTACGTACTACCGTTATGTGAAAAAAAATTAATATATCCTTGCACTGGTACTAGTACACTGGGTATAAAAATAAATATAAAATGTCTTTTTAAATATTTCTACGTTATGGCTAAGGAAAAAGGCTAGAAAATCCTCAAACTATTTTTGCAAAAGGCTACATTTCGCCCGGTTTCACCACTTTTGAGTATTTTTTTTTTTTAAATCAATATACGTACAATTTTTTTCAAAAATCAAATCAAAAATCGATATGAAATGTCTTTTTAAATATTTTTAAAATGTTTTTATTAGGTCACTTTCGTCGTTCTTGTGCCCGGATTTTTGCATTCGATTTTAAACCAACTTCCTGTTGTGCTAGGGTCTTGAAATTTTCACCACAGTTCAGGTCGCGATGACAATGCAATATTATGAAAAAAAATTCGGATAGGTGGCGCGTGGGTCGCTATATTTTCAAAAATCGCATTTATGGTCCGATTTGGCTGAAATTCGGAACATATATTACTACTATGAAAAGAAATATTTTCCTTAAAAAAAATTCCGCTAGGTGGAGCTGAGATCGGGGTAATTAAAACTGAAAATCTTAATTATGGACCGATTTAGCTGATATTTAGCGTGTGTATTACTTAATCAATTTCCAAATGTTCAAAATTGGAAAATTGGACCCGCTAGGTGGCGCGTGAGTCGCTCTATTTAAGAAATGCGAAAGTCTGTTTTCGGTGCCGATTAATTTGTTTTTCAACGAACTTCCCGTTGAGGTAGAATCTTGAAATTTTCATCGTCGTTTAGTTTTCTGGTCCCACGCAGTATAACAAAAAAAATAATTCGGATAGGCGGCGCACGGGTAGAGATATTTAAAAAGTTTCATTTCCAGAGATTTTGCTTTGGATTTTGAACTTACTTCCCATTGAGCTGGGGTTTTGAAATTTTCACCATCGTTCAGGTTTCGCTGACAATGCATTATACAAAAAAAAATCCAAAATATTGCTTTAATTCAGGACCCGGCAAAATTTGAAGTGAAGGGGTCTTAGCGAAATAGCGGTCATCGCATCTGTTTGCTCCGTCGCTCACTAGCAAGTACCGAAACCGTGCATAACCAACGGAATCCATTGATTGCTCAATGCGATCATAGCAACAATGTCCTTGTTCGAGAGGCCAAGCAAATAGCGTAATAATCTATGTGAATTTGGTTCTCAGATTTTCGGACAATTGTCCCACTAAGTGCCTAGGCCTGCTTTA
Source organism: Campiglossa producta (assembly GCA_964058755.1). Classification (NCBI taxonomy): domain Eukaryota; kingdom Metazoa; phylum Arthropoda; class Insecta; order Diptera; family Tephritidae; genus Campiglossa; species Campiglossa producta. Next base: position 96,159,851 of record CAXKVI010000002.1, on the reverse strand, counting down.
ATTGCAAAAGTCCCATTTATCGGCCTATCTTCCTTATTGCTATCTGAATATTTCGTACATATTAAAGAGCTGCATAAGTCCTGAAAAAGTTAACTTTTGATAACTCATAAAAAATTTGAACTTCAACTCACACAAACAACAGAAATATGTACTCGCATGTTCGGATAAAATATGAAGCAAATATTGTTAGTTGTTGTTCCTACTGGTGCGCTTAACTAAAAATACTCGCACAAGTACGCAACAAACTCGTTTGCTGTGAGTAAACACTGTTCAAGAAAAAGGTGGTGCGAGTAAATGAAGTTGCACTAGTGAACTCAGTTAACTCATAGTTTTTAGTTAGGCAAGAAAATCTGAACATAAATTGTATATATGTATGTATGTTGTATGTATGCAAGTTGTTCTTTAGTCGAAAACAAAGCAACGCAGATGTGTACATACATATAATACATATGTATGTGAGCGTCCTAACCTGGCGATTAGTTTAGGATGCGTTAGGGATCAATTGCAAGGGATGTATGTTCACATTCGTTTGAGGCTGTCCTAATTATACATACATATTTATACCCGGACGGGTACAAAAGGACTAATCCACTTTTCGCCCAAACGGGTACTTTTAGCTCTAGTGTGAGTATTAAACTGGGCCAAATAAAAAAAATTGTTTTTTTTTTTTTTCAAAAATTAGATATATTGATTTTATTTTTGAGAAATGTAAGAAACACTGTAAAATTTACAGATCTTAATATTAAATTCTAGAGATCTATCATCGCTAGTTTCGATTTTACAGACTTTACCTCATATTTGGTATAAAAACGACAATCCATTGTTGTAAAACACCATTTACCTGAACATATTCTTGTAGGAAATTGAATTCCCTACAAAAACTGACAAGACTGAAATTTTTTCAGACTAACCGTTTTCTAGTATTCTAGCCCCAAACATTGACACGTTTTTCTGGTTTCCCCATTTCTATACCTTTCATGAACATGAAATGGTATTATAACTTTGGTCCGATGTTTGTAAGTATGAGAAGAAGAAGACATAGACCCACTAATAAGTATACCGTTATGATCAGGACGATGAGTTGATTCGATTTAGCCATGTCTGTCTGTCCGTCTGTCCTTCTGTCCGTCTGTTTGTACGCAAACTAGTCCCTCAATTTTAGAGATCGGACCAAAACTACTCATAGCTCCCATACAATCGATTGTTCCGATAAACGGATTTTGGGCTATAACTTCTGTAATTAAAGAGCTAGTAACGTGAAATTTTGTAGGTATTGATGTTTTTATATGCGAAATATCGATGTTGAAAATCATTGAGATGGGATAAATATTTCATATAGCTCCCATACAATCGATTGTTCCGATAAACAGATTTTGGGCTAAAACTTCTGTAATTAAAGAGCTAGTAACGTGAAATTTTGTAGGTATTGAAGTTTTTATATGTCAAATATCGATGTTGAAAATCATTGAGATGAGATAAATATTTCACATAGCCCCCATACAATCGATTGTTCCGATAAACAGATTTTGGGCTAAAACTTCTGTAATTAAAGAGCTAGTAACGTGAAATTTTGTAGGTATTGAAGTTTTTATATGTCAAATATCGATGTTGAAAATCATTGAGATGAGATAAATATTTCACATAGCCCCCATACAATCGATTCTTCCGATAAACGGATTTTGGGCTATAACTCCTATAATTATAAAGGTAGGGTCGTGAAATTTCGTAAATATCGCTCTGTTAGAAAGTGGAATGTCGATGTTAAAAATCAATGAGATTGGACCAACAAAACACATCGCCCCCATATAATCGATAGTTCCGATAATTTCGGTATGAGTTAAAGTTAAATTCACACAAGCTGTACTGGGGATCGAACAGTGAAAATCGTGACGCTTATTCATGAAAGGTATATAGCCTTCGGCACAGCCGAAGACAGCTTTCCTTACTTGTTTTCTTTCAAAAACTGTTAAAAACGCAAATATCCATGTACAAAAATGATAGATACAGATTCTTGAAGGAAATTGAATGGTTGAACAACTTTTTTTTCTAAAGTTACTCTTTCAAAACTTATTTAGTATCAAAGTTGAAAAATCTTATTTCCTTGTTTGGCTGGTGTTTTTGATCCAATTTTTTGTACTAAATTTTGTTTATTCATATCTTACATGATCAATAATCATTATATGAACAATATAAAAACCAAAAAATAAAATTTTTCAAATGCGTTTTTTGTTGCCATAATTTAAGGATATCGGCGTCTTTAGCAGTGTTGGCGGTCAGTTTCGATCATCTAGGGAAATCCCACATAAAAAATAATGCAGGCAACTTCGAACTACTTATTTTTCAATATTTGCTAAACTGTGTCTCATCCATCTATGGTTAGAACAATACAGGCTAGCATTCGAAACAACAATAATTTGATTGCCTAAGATACATATTAGTTAACTAAGTACAGTTTAAAGAAAACAATGAGTGCACATAAAAATGTGTGCAAATACTTCTTGGATTCGAATGTACTTGAAGTTGAAGGGGTGGTTTATTTGTGTTTATGTTACGAACGTGGCGAGTTCACCGCTAGCGAAAAACTACAACCAACAATAAATTGCCTGTATGTGTATTTGAACAAACGCATTCGGCGCCAGCGCACAACTCGAGTTATGCGTTGAACTAGAAAATTATTTGGTTTATTCGTAGGAGAGTTAACGCATGCAACCCTTTAGCAAAGAGGGTACCCTCTTTGCCTTTAGTACACATGCTATAATGCGTTTTCAGCGCCATAAACAGCATCGAAATTTCGAATATTTGAATTTCACTTATTCGAACATGCAATCTTCAACGTCATCTGCATACATTTAGGCGCAGTCACTGTTGCACATAGGAAAGATAATAAGGGGATTCATCAACTCTTATAAGTTTACGAAATACGTAAGTTTATACATTTATCAGCTCAGTTAGATGAACGCCCTAGATAAATGTCAAACGAAAACGTTTTATTTCGAAATTCTCGTGTAAACGTAGAAAATTGCCGAATGCGTAAATGAACTGTCAACATTTTTATGGAACGAAGTTTACACAAATTCGGTAAACTTCCGCGAGGAGTTTAGTGTGTAAACACCTCGAAAAATTACCCAATTCGATTACGCTGTTCGACATGCAGTTTTTTAAAGCAGTCAATGCACACTAGACAAAAATAGAAGAATATGCTAAAACATGGGTCAAAAATTAAATTAATAAGAATTTCAAAATAAAAAGTTTTCACATAAATTTATCTATATCGTTCATCTAAATGAGCTGTTAAATGTATATATTTACGCTTTCGTTAAGTTATATGGTTACATGAGTACCACTAATATGACACAGAATATCCAATTACAATCTTAGAAATTTTCACAGACTCACAACCATGGTTCAATAATACAGGTTGAGGCAAAGGCGAATTCCCATGTATTTTGTTTTTGTAAATTTGTGGGCAGATTGTCAAAATAAATATTCGCCCTGGACAAAATCCAAATTCGCCTTCGGCTCGTTTGGTGAATTGCATGTGTATATTCAGTCCTCGTCGAAGGAACAATGATCAAAGAGGGTAGAAATAATTATTATTCCCTCTTTGCACTGATGCTATTGGCAGTAATCTTGGGTACTTTCCACCAAATATTATGTGAATCATTTTTGTTTTCTGCATTTTTCCCGTAAAAATTTAAAATAAAAGTTATCCCATTAGAATAAACGGGTTGACTTTCGCACAGTGCCCTATGCTTTGGAAAAAAGGAAACATGTCAAGATAAAAAAGTGCGTCGAAGTTGTTTACATAAACAAATTGTGGATTAAGCCATGCGCGTCTTTGGGTACTTCATTTGATATATTTTATCCGATTTTCGGTAGGTACCCATATACATATACATTAAGGCGCCTCGCCAAAAAAAGTTGCAGTGTTTCCACCGGAATTTTAAAATTCACTCTTTTCTAAGGACTCTCCCAAAATATTTCGAAAAAATATTAAGATTTACTGGAGCTAAACCGCGTTAAAAAAATGCTAAAAATATCCTTTTTTATGTATAAAAAGAGTATGAAAATATATTTTTTAATAAAAATCACATGGGATGATGAATTAGCTGGAGTACAAAAAGTAAGCATAAAAATGTTTGTAAATTTGGTAACTGTATAACTGTGTGCTAATATTCGTAATGTGGAAAATTGGGCCAAAAAGGGTTAAATTTTGCGAAATGACAACGTCTCGAAAATACCATTCAAATGATACCCTAATCGTCCAAATACGTCAATAATTGGCTGAGTTATTAAAGTTTTCCACAAACCTACCCCTCGAAATATGACCAAAAACAGCATCATACATTTCAGGTGCTTTTTATTAAAAAATATATTTTCATACTCTTTTTATACATAAAAAAGGATATTTTTAGCGTTTTTTTAACGCGGTTTAGCTCCAGTAAATCTTAATATTTTTTCGAAATATTTTGACCAAGGTCTTAGAATACATTGAAGTTTATAATTCCGATGGAAACAGGGTGTCCATTTTTTTTTGTATGGAGCGTGAGGCGCCTTAATATACATATGTACACACTAAAATAAAAATTTCCTTTAGTTTCTACTTTCACAGTTGAGATGTGTAGGACCTCCTCTACCATTCTCCCAAAGTAGTTTTTCCCAAAGCGTGGTGCACTCTCAGAAAGTTTCCCCCTGCTGATAACTACTACTTCGTTTCAACGAACACTGCTCAGAAAAAAAGTGAGCCAAAGTTATTACTGATTTGTTTCAACGAACACAACTAAATTAGAATTCGCCTTGAGTTTGACAATATGCCCATTTTTGTAAATAAAAAAAGTTTTAGTTCGTCTTGTTGATAACTCAACCTGTATAATTGAACCATGTTCACAACTAAAAAGTATAAAATAAAAAATAGAATAAAAAAATATTTTTAATTTAAAATGTTTTTAAAATGAACTAAAAACTGGAAAATAATTTCCCCTCTGCCTACATAGATTCTTCACCGCGTAGTACTTGGAGTGCGCACGCCTAAGATGGTTAGCATTAGTTTCTAACAATCTTATTACAGATATGAGCTTTTCTAAAAAAAAAAACATCTTTTCACGATATAGGGGAGACTGGGGTACCTCCGGCTTTGGGTACATTCGGCAATTGCGTTTTCCGTATGAAAGAATTATCTGACATGGCCATTAGGTAGCGAAAACATACCCACCACTAGTAAGAATTATCGATTTGATGTCTCACATCTCTCTTTTAGCTTTATACAAAATTACACGTGTTTTTGTGTGTTTCGGGAGTGTTGATGGTGTTTTCGTTTGGTAAGTGAAAAAGTGTTGAAGTTTTTCTTGTGCGTTTTTTTTTTACAAAATTCAATAAAACGGAATGGTAAGAATGTTACTTTTAAGAAAAAGTGTTATTTAGGGATGAAAAAAGTCAACCGTTGAAAAAAAATAGGGAAAAGTGAAAAGTGATGCTTCGGGGTAGAATCAGCAATTTTTGTTGGGGCATATTCGGCGAACATATATTCATGCCGAATACAGGATCGCCGAATGTACCCCGCATAGTCTTAAGTAAACTTTTTTCTTGTTTATATGTATATTTATCTAGGTATTTAAAAATGGTTTATATGAAATAAAACCTGATACCATTTAAAAACGACTTTTTACTTGATAACTATACCCCACAACATGGCCGACGAAGGTACCCCAGCAATTGCCGGAGCTACCCCGGCATGGGGCACATTCAGCAAATTTGACTTTTTTCATATAACTTAAAATAAATTAGTCTATGGATAAAGAAAAAAGCTAGAAAAACCTATAAATGTTTTTGCAAAAGCCTAGATTTGCCCTAACCAGCATTTGTAATTTACCAACACTAAAAAGATGAAAAGAAGCCATGTATAATAAATTTCTATAAATAGAACTCATATTTTTACAAAATGAATTTCATTCTTTCACTCAATAAGCTCCTCCTATTATTAGAGAAATTATTTTCACCCCCTCGCTCATTGAGTACTTGAGTCCATTATATATATTAATAGTCTAACTTTGTTGTTGGTATATTGTTAATTTTTGAAATTCTGATTCTCATAAAGCCTATTTGCAGAATTTGATAACTGCTTTGTATGGAATACGGTGTGCACAGGTGCAAGTCCCGGTTGCGGAATATTCCTTTTTTTCTTAAATTATGTTTTTTTAATATTAAAAAACCTTTAATCTTAACTATTACAATTTACTTAATTTTCAACTTAATATTTTTTTGTTCTTCACCTGCTCAAAACGATCGCATAAATTAGTGGCTATTTGTTAAGCACAATCTCATCATCCGATTGTTCAAGTGCAACATAAAATCTCGAAATCCGAATATTTGCATGGCATTTGCCACAAATAATTTTGGAAAGGGCTCCTGTAATTTAATATTTTTATTATATAATAACAGCCACTATTTTTTAAATTCTTTGATGGCCTCATTTTGCCTATAGATGAGTTTTTAATGTATACATTTAAGTTGTTCGAGGTTCGGCCACGGGCCTAAAGGCAGCTATTGACAAAAAGTTTATCAGATGTTTGAATAAGTTCAACTATTTTAAATTGGTCGAATTTCGACCAGGGGATATACTAGTTTTTCTTTATTTGCTTAATTGAGAAAATCACTTTGAAATATGGCTGCCAAATTTTTTATGTATACTGTGAACTGTCAATTCTTGACACCAAAAAACTAATTAAATACAGCGTGAACCAGAGTTCTATGTGGATTTATCTGGCTTTAGTCGTTGTTGTTGCATTTACATGTAAAATTTGTTATCTATCTTTGGTTCATTACCAGAAGAATGCGGCTATTAGCTTCGTTCGTTTGCTGCTAATTATGAATAACACTGTACAACAGCAAAAAAATCCCAGAGGATTTCTTATCGGTTTCTAAAGCTTTGGGTGTGCTGAATCCGAATCTGCACCTGCAGCCAAATTCCAGTTATCGCAAAGTTTGGTCTCTATTTCTTTAAATCACTTAATTCATTTCCCTAACTTTTGGCGTCTTTTGCGAATCCAGCGAAGGAAAAGCTCTTAACATCTCCATGTTTATTTGGTTAATTATTTTTGGCATATTTAAGCGATGGACGTAAAATGAATCAGATAACGTAAGTCAGCTGTTTTTGACAGCTACTAATCTAAATTTGCGATTCTGCAAATTTAGCATTCTCGTAAAATCTGTAATTTTCTCCAAAAGCTGGCAAATTTTGGCGACAAAAAAAAAAGTGTTGCTAAAACGGAAAAAACAGGAAAAAGGGTCAAATTATGTTGTTTTAGGCCGTAAAAATATTCGAAAACATTAAATACGTGTAATTATAAGAAAAGTTGATATTTAATTATGTATTCGCCCATAATTTTGGAAATTGTATTATTTTCTATCCTACTAAAATTGCAAAAAACACGTCGCAAAACGTCGGGAGAGGAATCAAAAGACGGGTTTCAGTCCCAGAAATCTTAATCCGGAGTCAAGAAAGTAATATTATTTATCATTTCAAAGTTATAACTAAAAAACATTTTTTTCCGTATAGCAGTTTTATGGTGAAAAACTCACTAAGGAATTGACTTAAGGTGTATAAGTATAACAATATAGAATCTGGTTTAACCGACTTTATTAAACAAACACAAATCTTTTTAACGATAATGCAATTTATTTTGTAATTAAAAAAGTAGAGTAACGCTGAAAAGTAAGGGATTGGTAGTTAGTAACTTCAGGCGTTTCGGACTATTTCTGGCTTTTTCTGAGTTGTAAAGGATCACAACTAAATTGGCAGCTTGCAGTGATGCCTGCGCGCAGATAACGCACTAAAATCATAGCTAGGCGGCTTGTGGATTAGAATCGGAAATAAGCATCATCTCCTAAAATTCTGAGCGTTCATTTGCTTAAGCATTTAGTATCTATATCTAAGCATGTTGAGGATATGGAAATTTTTGAAAATTTGTCGGTTAAAAATATAAAATCTTTAATTGACGACTTTCAATAAAACGTGACTTATAAAGCCAAGGGCACATCACAATGTTGTACTGGCGTGCTTAAAACTTTCGTAATTGAATTGCCTTCTTTTCGTCCATAGACTTTTTCTGATATTAAAGTGGTTAGATAAAAATTTCGTTTTTTTAATTCTTTGAACATTTTATGCCATAGTGGCCAAATTACTGAAGATACTTATAGAGATGAGGGCAAACAATGTCTACGGGAATTAGTAGTATGTATAATAGAGGAGTTGCGTGCAAAAAGGGCGCTAAGTGAGATGTGCCCTTTTTGCGTAAAATGGCTAGTTAGAAGGAATTATCTATGTTTTATGTCCCCTCCAAATATGGATTTGATATCTTTTAAATTGGCTGAGTAACTTAGAAAAATGTTGAGCTATGTATTTATTTCAGTATAATAATCCAGAATTTAAACCAAGATTTCATTGGAAAATGTATTTTTGAAAATAATTTAAAATATTTTTTTTTAGATAGAAGGTTTATTTTTTAAATGGGTGTCCGAGCACTGATTCCATATTTTCTGCTGAATTCAGTTATCGGACAGCCTGTCCGAGCACTGAAAACTGCAAAAAGACGAGAATTTTAGTAGGTACTCGGACAGATAATTAAATGTAGTTTTACATGTCGTTTTTGTTGTTGGCATCGATAAAAGCACTTTCCGACAGTTTTAGGGAGGGTTGTCGATAGTGGCAGTCGTTTGCCGGATATGGACGCTCCCATACTAGCACCTTGAGGTATTTGTCTGATTGTTTTGGGAGCGATGAGGAACCTTCTACGTCATTGCAAATCCTCCTCATGTGCCATAAAGTTTCAAGTCATAACCCTTTGTGGGTTTTAGTCGCCTCTTAACCGACACATGTCTCTAGTCAAATAAACGGCATCTGTCTAGTAGGGTAGTTATCGGTCAAAATGTGGTTTTGCGTAAACTTTGGAATATTCGCACGAGATTGGTATCAAACGAAAGGGGAAGACCACAGCTTTCATTTGGACTTTGGCTCATTTCGATATATTTACCGATAACAGAGTTATCGGTCAAAATGTGGTTTCGGGTAAACTTTGGAATATTCACACAAAACTGGTATCAAACGAATGGGGAAGACGACAGCTTTCATTTGGACTTTGGTTCATTTCGATATAGTTATGATAACAGAGTTATCGGTCAAAATATGGTTTCGGGTAAACTTTCGAATATTCGCACGAAATTGGTATCAAACGAATGGGGAAGACTACAGCTTTCATTTGGATTTTGGTTCGTTTTGATATATTTATCGATAAAAGAGTTATCGGTCAAAATGTGGTTTCGGGTAAAGTTTGGAATATTCGCACAAAATTGGTATCAAACGAAAGGGGAAGACCACAGCTTTCATTTGCACTCTGGTCCATTACGACTTATGTATCGATAACAGAGTTATCGGTCAAAATGTGAAGTGTTTTAAAATGGTGTTTTTTAGTCCAATATGAGACCCCGTTTTCGAGATTTTGATTAAAATGTCAACCAGGAGGGGCCCTCGATGGTATTAGTGCAATATGAGCATAAAACGAAAGGTGCTGACAAGCAGGGCAGCCGGGAAAAAATCCGGGCACGGGGTACAAAAGAACTACGAACACATTCTCAAAATCAAAATTACCATCTTTTACATATTTCATACAGTGCCTCCCAGCTTATTTCGTGCAGTAAAATTTTCTTGAATTTCGATAGACGGAGTACTAGGATAGTATTTACATTTTTTTCTTACTAAAATATAGCGAATTATATAACAAAAACCATATAAAAATGTCCTTAAAAATTTGCACAAGCTTCAAGGGAATTTTTCGAAATTAGCAAAACGGCCAAAAATTTTCAACTTTTTTGGCAGTATTTCTAACAATTTTTTCGTCGAGTTTTGCGTAATTTCTTTCATAAAAATTTTTTTTTGAGATTCACGGGCCCTCAGAAGCCCGGGCCGGTGGTAAATGACCTTCTTAGCCTGTTAGTACTGCGGCATAAACTGAGTTGTAGGGGAATAAAAGCCCTATTTTAATTACCTCACCATCTTCAGTGACAATCGCGAATGATGTCGTTTCCGGAGACTTTGACCCATCCGTAAATATGAGTTTCCACCCATCTTTTTTCAAACTATCTTTTATCTCTACGAATGCTTTTTGGTAAACGATCGGAGTTGTGTTTTGTTTCGGATAGTGAACTAGGTTAGTGATAAAATTGTTCGATGGTAGGTGCCATGGTGGTAAGTTGTTAGTTTTTGAATATATGGATTTAATTGAAGCATTTATCGTTTTATTTACATACAGTATTGCGCTTGATATCGCCGAAGGCTTCTTCATGGGCGATTTTTTTTAATGAAAGCTTACATAGAAATGGTTCTAGACTTTATTGTAGAACAAACAATTATGAAGCGCAACCCACGTAACACTAATTGGCAGTTACACAATGAAATATTAGACAGAGACCTGCCAGTACTGCCCTCACAAGCCCCCTCATCAGTAGAGGAGCTGGAGGATCTTGTTACTACATTTACATCGGCGCTCTCAAATGCTCTAGGACAGGCTTGTCCAGTGCCAAAACCACGCGGTAAACACAGGCCACATTGGTGGTCCTACGATTTGGACTCACTCCGCAAATCATTCCGGAAACAATTTAACAAGGCCAAGAGCCTCGCCTCTGAGCCTCATTGGCACGAATATAAAGCTAAACTAAGGGCCTACAAAAAAGCTCTGAGACAGGCCAAGAGAACCTCGTGGAGAAATTTCTGCACTGGCGTCGAAAAGGTCGACGACACAGCGAGACTTAGACGAGTCCTCTCGAAAAGTCAAACAGCCACCAGCCTTTTGCGAAAACCTGACGGATCCTGGACCAGCACGGAAGAGGAAACCCTTGAGCTGCTCTGCATGACGCACCACTAGCACCTGCAACAAACCTGGCAGTAAATATACCCATCACTGACGAAAGGGTAAGGTGGGCAGTTAAGAGCTTTGAACCGTATAAGGCTGCCGGGCCGGACGGGATTATCCCCGCGTAACTTATAAACACATTGGAGACATCAGCTAAATGGCTGGTATTTCTCTTCACAGGCTGCCTTCCTTCTCAACCACATTCCGGGCTCCTGGAGAAGCGCCACGGTAGTGTTTATCCCTAAGGCTGGGAAGGCATCCCACTACGAGCCAAAAGATTACAGACCGATCAGTCTCTCGTCCTTTGTACTCAAAACCTTTGAGAGGATACTAAGCGACTACCTCTCAACGACTATTGATAGCAAACTTATCTCTAGCTATCAGCAAGCATACACCAAGAGTAAATCAAAAGAAACTGCTCTGCACAGCCTAGTTATCTGTCATTGAGAAATCGCTGCGTGAAAAGGACTACTGACTCGTGGCCTTCTTAGACATTGAGGGGGCTTTCAACAATATAAGCCCGGAGGCGATCAACTCCGCTCTAACTAATCTGGACGTAGATAGACCTCTAATTGGTTTAATTGACCAACTTCTAAGAGGAAGGAAAATAGCTTCTTCACTTGGTACGGTTGAGTTATCACGCTATGTCACAAGGGGAACGCCCCAGTCAACCTCACAGTCAACTCGTTGCTACGTGACACAAGCTGGGGGGCGGGAAGATAGTGGCATACGCAGATGATTTACCTATTGCATTCAGAGGCAAGTTCCCACAAACTCTGTGTGACCTGATGCCAGTAGCACTGCGAGAGGTTTCGGGGTGGTCCTCCCGCTGCACACTTAGTATCAACCCGTGGAAAGTGGAACTTGTCCTCTTCACCAACCGGTACAAAATACCGCCACTAAGCCTACCAGAACTAGATGGCACGCGCCTGGGCTTGTCGGATCAGGCCAAATTTCTAGGCATAGTTCTGGACAGGAAATGGAATTGGAAGGAGAATGTTCTTCAGCGCCAGAATAAAGCTTGCATCGCTCTTTACACATGCAAAAGAGCCATTGGCAAAAAATGGGGGCTCAGCCCTAGAGTATGCAGTTGGACCTACACGTCCATCATTCGCCCAATCATGCTGTATGGAGTCGTCGTATGGTGGGCGGCGCTGAGCAAGGCAACATACCTGAATCTGTTGCGGAAAGTCCATAGATCCAATATGATCTGAATAAGCGGTGCGCTAAGGACAACGCCCAACGAAGCCCTCCAGGTCATTCTGGGCATTTTGCCACTTGATCTGGAAGGGTTTCGGTCAGCGGCGGCATCAGCTCTGCGCCTAAGAGAAACCTCCAGTTGGGGTGCGGGTACTATTGGACACTCCAGTATTCTGGAATCTTACAGCTTTCTCCCTCTAAGCACAGATCGTTGTGCGACCACTACAGTCGGTGATAGCTGTTTCAAAATAAAAACTCCCAGCAGAGAATACTGGGAGAGGACAGATTGGTGTCCCGAAACAAATGGTGGCACTTCCATATACACCGACGGCTCGAAGTTGAACGGCAGAGTTGGAGGAGGGGTTTTTTCAAGGGATTTGGACCTTGAGCTCTCCTTCAGAGTACCTGATCATTGTAGCGTCTTCCAGGCGGAAGTCTCGGCAATCCTGGACGCCGCGGCCTGGTTAAGCAAACGTATTATCGGAGAATATATCGCTATTTTCAGCGATAGCCAAGCGGCAATCAAATTCCTTGGCTCATACACGTTCAACTCTGAACTGACGCTCAGCTGTCGTCGATCTCTTCAGGAGATGGCCCAACAGAACCGCGTAAACCTCATATAGGTCCCGGGACATAGGGAGATTGAGGGAAACTGTAAGGCAGACGAGCTTGCCAGGCAGGGCACGACCAAGCAGGTTCTTCAGGATAAAGAGCGCTTAGGTATGCCGTTTGCCACATGCAAACTAATGCTGAAGGAGCACACACTCCGTCAAGCCAACGAAAGATGGCTGCAATCCCCAGGGTGTCGGATATCGAAACAAACCTGGCCAAAATGTGATCTTAAAAGGTCTAGACGCATTTATGCCCTAACTAGGAGGGAAATCTGCATATTGATAGGGGTATTAACCGGTCACTGCCTCATTGGTAGGCATGCAGAAAGGCTAGGTGTGCCCTACCGACGATGCTGCAGGAGTTGCAAAGATGATGATGAGGAGGAAACAGTGGATCACCTCCTCTGCAACTGTCCGGCTTTAAGCGGCGCGAGAACACGATTTTTGGGAGTTCCGTTCCTAGATAGCCTAAGCCAGATCGCGGAACTGGACATAAAGGACTTTATGGGCTTCATAAAGTCATCTAAGTGGTTCGAGGCGGAGTAACGGTGTCGGTTTAGGAGTGTCAGTCCCGGGATTCTGCTAGTCAGGGATTTTCCATATGGCTGGGTCCCGGGACTGACTTTCCTTGTGTTGGTGGTATCACAACGGGCCTTTCAAAACTGGCCTAAGTGTGCCTCTGCGGCAGCCACTTGAACCTAACCTTGTACGTCCTTGTGGAATATGGCGTTTTTTGAAAAATAAAGCTGTGGTATTAATTAATCTTAGAGTGGTGTCACACTGACGATCGATATTGACGCGATCCATGGATGTTACATCCGTATTGAACGTTTGCATGAAAAATTCTTGGATCGCGATTCATATCGCAAATATTTAGAAATTTTGAAATCCAGATGTTACATCCGTATTGACCGTTTAGCACCAATTTATGATCCATCTGCGATTCATCAGTGCGATTTGTGTTTTCGGCAGATCGGATATGGGTGATTCCTTGTAAACTGATATATTTCACATCGACTTTTTGTGAAATGTCAATTTTACGATAAATGACTTTTTCCCTCTCGAATTACCAAGGGGGCTCCAAGAGTTAACATCGCCAACTAGTATTATGGGTGTGATAATACTATTGTAAAATCCAAAAAGATCTCTTTCGTTGAAGATCTGATCTGGAGGAATGTACATTGATAGCAATATAAATTTAAAACCAATATTTATTTCCAGTGCAATTGAGGAAATATTAATTGTTTATGGGGGATATCCTTTTTAATCAGGATACCGACCCCTTGTTTTTTAGAAACGTTTTGATCCAGGTTATAAAAATAACATTCATATGCTCTGGGAGCATATGCATTGATATGCGCGGGAATATGCGTTTCTTGTAAGCAAACCATGGAGAGGTTATGATGATGCAGAAGAGGACAATTGCTTTTCGTTTTCTCTTGTAACTGCTTCTTTTTTACCTTATAATTCACAGATGCTTTTTCGTGTTTGGGTAAATACAAATATTCGCTGGTTTCTAAAGAATAAACTGGTATATTACTGATGTAGAGACTGAGTACGATACTGGTGCATAGACCGACTAGTATACCAACTGGAATGAAGTGTCAAATTCGTGGACTAGTATGACAAGTGGTACGATCTGAATGGGCATAATGATTAGTATGTCCTGGCGCATAGGCTGAGTAGTATGTCAACTGGTATGATTCTGATGTATATATGAACTAGTATGTCAACTGATGAGATTCTGATGCATATATGAACTAGTGTGGCAACTGATATGATTATAATGCATATATGAACTAGTATGTCAACTGATATGATTATGATGCATAAATGAACTGGTATGTCAACTGGTATGCTTCTGATGCATAAATGAACTACTATGTAAACTGGTATGATTCTGACGCATATATGAACTAGTATGACAACTGGTATGATTCTGATGCATATATGAACTAGTATGTCAAATTGTATGATTCTGATGCATATATGAACTAGTATGTCAACTGATATGATTATGATGCATAAATGAACTGGTATGTCAACTGGTATGATTCTGATGCATAAATGAAATACTATGTCAACTGGTATGATTCTGACGCAAATGTGAACTAGTATGGCAACTGGTATGATTCTGATGCTTTTTTAACTAGTATTTCAACTGGTATGATTCTGATGCATATATGAGCTAGTATTGCATCTGGTATGATTTTTATGCATATATGAACTGGTATGTCAACTGGTATATCCCTGATGCGGAGGCTGACTACTCAGCCAATTGGAATGGTGCTGATGCAGAGGAGGACAATTGCCATCTCGTAGGACATCGTCGTATTAAAAATACCACTTGCTAATATGGAAAAATTACAGAACTCGAACTAGTTGAGGCCGTTTGGCTGACTAGTATTTGATTAGTATTAAACTAGTTAAGTTGACTGCAGGGTGCTTTCTAAAGAATAAACTGGTATATTGCTGATGTAGAGGCTGACTATGATACTGGTGCATAGGCCGACTAGTATACCAACTGGAATGAATGTCAAATACGTGGACTAGTATGACAAGTGGTACGATCTGAATGGGCATAACGATTAGTATGTCCTGGCGCACACACTAAGTAGTATGTCAACTGGTATGATTTTGATGTATACAGGAACTAGTAAGTCAACTGGTAAGATTTTGATGCATATATGAACTAGTATGTCAACTGATATGATAATGATGCATAAATAAACTGGTATGTCAACTGGTATGATTCTGATGCATAAATAAACAACTATGTCAACTGGTATGATTCTGAGGCATATATGAACTAGTATGACAACTGGTGTGATTCTGATCCTTTTTTAACTAGTAATTCAACTGGTATGATTCTAATGCATATATGAACTAGTATTGCAACTGGTATGATTATGATCCATATATGAACTCGTATGTCAACTGGTATATCCCTGATGCAGAGGCTGACTACTCAGGCAATTGGTATGGTGCTGATGCAGAGGAGGACAATTGCCATCTCGTAGGACATCGCCGTGTTAAAAATACCACTTGCTAATATGAAAAAATTACAGAACTCGAACTAGTTGAGGCCGCTTGGCTGACTAGTATTTGATTAGTATTAAACTAATTAAGTTGACTGCAGGGATATAATGCCAATAAAAGTACATACCCTCAGCAAAGGGACACTATAAATTGTGACTTTTTTCTTTTTTGTGTGTTTAAAAGTAGTCCATGCTATTAAATGATTAAATTTTTCACTTAATTTATATGACTCGATTAAATCTATAAGACTACATATAAGTTTATTTAAAACAAGTAAGGAAAGCTGTCTTCGGCTGTGCCGAAGGCTAAATACCTTTCATGAATAAGCGTCACGATTTTCACTGTTCGATCTCAGTACAGCCTGTGTGAATTTAACTTTAGCTCATACAGAAATTAGCCAAAGAACCAAAAAAGTACATATTTTCTACGAAAAAGTACATATATTTTACCAATTTTTTTCATTAAAAGCTCTCCAAAGAACGTTTTCGTAGAATTTAAGAACGAAAATTCGTAAATATTCATGTCAAACAAAATTTCAATAATAATACTTAAAATCCAAGAACTCATTCTTAGAATCTACGAACTCATTCTTAGAATATGTCAATACATCCCTGCAGTCAACTTAACTAGTTTTATACTAATCAAATACCAGTCAGCCGGGCGGCCTCAACTAGTTCGAGTTCTGTAATTTTTCCATATTAGCAACTGGTATTTTTAACACGGCGATGTCCTACGAGATGGCAATTGTCCTTCTCTGCATCAGCACCATACCAATTGGCAGACTAGCCAGCCTCTGCATCAGGAATCTACCAGTTGATATACTTGTTATTATATACATCAGTATCATACCATTTAAGATACTAGTTCTTATATGCGTCAGGATCGTACCAGTTGGCAGACTAGTTCATATATACATTAGAATAATACCAGTTGGCAGACTAGTTCATATATACATCAGAATCATACTAGTTGAAAGACTAGTTCATATATGCATCAGAATCATAACAGTTGGCAGACTAGTTCATATATGCATCAGAATCATACCTGTTGACAGACTACTTCTTATTTGCATCAGAATCATACCAGTTGACAGACTAGTTCATATATGCATCAGAATCAACCAATTAACAGACTAGTTAAAAAAATCATCGGAATCGTACCAGTTGTCATAGTAGTTCATATATGCGTCAGAATCATACCAGTTGATATAGTAGTTCATTTATGCATCAGAATCATACCAGTTCACATACCAGTTCACTTATGCTATACTTATGACATACTAGTTCAAATTTGCATCAGAAATATGGCATTTGACATACTAGTTCATATATGCATCAGAATATTACCAGTTGATATACTAGTTCATATATACATCAGAATCATACCAGTTGACATACTGCTCAGTCTATGCGGCAGGACATACTAATCATTATGCCCATTCAGATCGTACCACTTGTCATACTAGTCCACGAATTTGACATTCATTCCAGTTGGTATACTAGTCGGTCTATGCACCAGTATCATAGTCAGCCTCTACATCAGCAATATACCAGTTTATTCTTTAGAAAGCAGCGACTATTTGTATTTACCCAAACACGAAAAAGCATCTGTGAATTACAAGGTAAAAAAGAAGCAGTTACAAGAGAAAAAGAAAAGCAATTGTCCTCTTCTGCATCAGCACCATACCAATTGGTATACTAGTCAGCCTCTGCATCAGCATTATACCAGTTTATATACTAGTTCATACACAGCCAAAAATGAGCTAAAGGCTCTGAGTTCGATTCTCGGTAAAGTTGACACAAGTTTTTTTTTTCTATATTTTTTAAATTATGTTGTTTATTGTATTTTTAATTTAATTATTGAATTCAACTTGCAATGGGTCCTTTCAGATTCCGCGTTCGTCAAGTTTGATTATATAGGTGAAGGCCCAATTGTATTCAACTTTGTAGGATCCACTTTCATTCAAAATTTTTTAAACGTAAAGCGAAGCGAAATTTTTGCAAATGCTCAAAATCGAGGCGCGCATTTGTCAAAGTTTTATGTAATTGGGGCTTTGGTGTTGTATTTTTAGGTAAGGTAAATTAAGGTTACTCAAGGTTAAGTGTGTCGTCCACTGCGGAGTTCCGGTCCCACATATGTATATATAGATAAAAGTAAGTCTTATTTTTACATCAAAAAGTGTTAAAGTAAGACTGCTTTCATGCTGGGCCATACACTCGAGTTAAAGGAGCATTGTTAGAGTCAATTTATATTGTTGTTGTCAATATACTCAAGTTTATGCCGCAACGTAAAAAAAATGGCGGTTATATACCAACAGGTTGTCATAACCTCTAACGAGACTTTTGCCGAACTTCTCTTCCAACTTATAGTGTGCTGCTTTGATTTTTGTTGGGATTTTCCACATAGTAGTATCCCGGGACTGACACTCCTAAACCGACACCGTTACTCCTCCTCGAACCACTTAGATGACTTTATGAAGGCCATCAAGTCCTTTATGTCCAGTTCAGCGGTCTGGTTTAGGCTATCCAGGAAGGGAACTCCCAAAAAGCGCGTTCTCGTGCCGCTTAAGACCGGGCAGTTGCAGATGAGGTGCTTCACCGTTTCCTCTTCCTCATCATCTTTGCAGCTCCTACAGCATCGTCGGTAGGGCACACCTTCTGCGTGCCTACCAATAACGCAGTGCCCAGTTAGAACACCTATTAATATGGAGATTTCTCTCCTTCTTAGGCCAGGCTTGTTTGGATGTCCGTCACCTTGGGGATTGTTGCCACATTTCGTTGGCTTGCAGTACACACTTCGTCAAGCCAACGAAAGGTAGCAACAATCCCAAGGCTGCCGGACATCCAAACAAACCTGGCCAAAATGGGATTATAAAAGATCTAGAGCGATCATAAAAGATCTGAATACAGTTACTTCAACAAAAAATACCGTTCAAACACCCAAAATTTGGTCAAATTCAGGATAACAGCACGAGATTGTAGATTTTACCAGTGCCTTTTTTCTGTGTATATAAGTACACAAGAAATATAGCAGTTGACATACTAGATCATATATACATCAGCATCATATTTGTATTTAGCCAAACACGAAAAAGCATCTGTGAATTACAAGAGAAAAAAAGAAGCAAACCAAAAATTTCAAATAATGTTTGCATAGTACCATGTACTACAATAGATCGTACTAATGGTTGCGGTGTAATAAGGCCTTATAATAATAATGTAGTATGAAATGGAATTTTTCTAATTACTATTTTTCTAAAATAGATTAGGCTTTTTCTGACTACACCTTTTCAGTTTATATTCAGAAAGTAACAATTTATATTTAGAAAATTACAATTCATATTCAGGATTTCCATTTGATATTCAGAAAAATACAATTGACATTCAGAAAATTACGATTGATATTCAGAAAACTTTCTGAATAAAAACTGAAAAAGATGTAGTATAATTTCAACCCGTGATTCATACATACTTGCATACTAGTACGAACCAGGATTTTTGTGACTAGTATGATTTCACCCAGCAAATTATAGTTGTATACTAGTATGTTTTCTGATTAGATTGGCATTTATTGGTTTAAGGGTAATCAGCAAAGAACTAGTATAAAAACATCCATAAAATGTATAGTAAACGAGCTAGGTGTCTGCTGAGTAGTGTGGAATTGGTTAGTTTGAAGGTATTCAGAAATTAACTGGTATGAATACACCACAAAATGTTTAGGCGTAGAACTATAATGTTGCTGAGTAGTTTGGCATTGACTGGTTTAAAGCTAATCAGAAATGAACTAGTATGAATACACCACAAAATGTACAATCAATGAACTACATTGTTTGCCGAGTAGTTTGGCCTTGACTGGTTTGAAGCTAATCAGCAATGAACTAGTATAAATACACCACAAAATGTATGGTCAATGAACTATATTGTTTGCTGAGTAGTTGGACATTGACTGGTTTAAAGGTGATCAGAAATGAGCTAATATGAATA
This sequence comes from Campiglossa producta, assembly GCA_964058755.1. Lineage (NCBI taxonomy): Eukaryota > Metazoa > Arthropoda > Insecta > Diptera > Tephritidae > Campiglossa > Campiglossa producta. The sequence goes on along the minus strand of CAXKVI010000002.1, from coordinate 96,140,114 downwards.
CACCACAAAATGTATGGTCAATGAACTATATTGTTTGCTGAGTAGTTGGACATTGACTGGTTTAAAGGTGATCAGAAATATACTAGTATGAATACACCACAAAATGCATAGTCAATGAACTAGAATTTTCGCTGAGTAGTTTGGCATTGAATGGTTTAAAGCTAATCAACAATGAACTGGTATGCATATGCCACAAAATGCATAGTCAATGAACTATATTGTTTGCTGAGTAGATCGACATTGACTGGTTTAAAGGTGATCAGAAGTGAACTAGTATGAATACACCACAAAATGTATGGTCAATGAACTATATTGTTTGCTGAGTAGTTGGACATTGACTGGTTTAAAGGTGATCAGAAATGAGCTAGTATGAATACACCACAAAATGTATGGTCAATGAACTATATTATTTGCTGAGTAGTTCGACATTGACTGGTTTAAAGGTGATCAGAAATGAACTAGTATGAATACACCACGAAATGTATGGTCAATGAACTAGAATTTTCGCTGAGTAGTTTGGCATTGAATGGTTTAAAGCTAATCAACAATGAACTGGTATGCATACACCACAAAATGTATGGTCAATGAACTATATTATTTGCTGAGTAGTTCGACATTGACTGGTTTAAAGGTGATCAGAAATGAACTAGTATGAATACACCACGAAATGTATGGTCAATGAACTATATTATTTGCTGAGTAGTTCGACATTGACTGGTTTAAAGGTGATCAGAAATATACTAGTATGAATACACCACAAAATGCATAGTCAATGAACTAGAATTTTCGCTGAGTAGTTTGGCATTGAATGGTTTAAAGCTAATCAACAATGAACTGGTATGCATATGCCACAAAATGCATAGTCAATGAACTATATTGTTTGCTGAGTAGATCGATATTGACTGGTTTAAAGGTGATCAGAAGTGAACTAGTATGAATACACCACAAAATGTATAGTCATTGAACTATATTGTTTGCTGAGTAGTGTGGCCTTGACTGGTTTGAAGCTAATCAGCAATGAACTAGTATAAATACACCACAAAATGTATGGTCAATGAACTATATTGTTTGCTGAGTAGTTGGACATTGACTGGTTTAAAGGTGATCAGAAATGAGCTAGTATGAATACACCACAAAATGTATGGTCAATAAACTATATTATTTGCTGAGTAGTTCGACATTGACTGGTTTAAAGGTGATCAGAAATGAACTAGTATGAATACACCACAAAATGTATGGTCAATGAACTATATTATTTGCTGAGTAGTTCGACATTGACTGGTTTAAAGGTGATCAGAAATGAACTAGTATGAATACGGCACAAAATGTATAGTCAATGAACTATATTGTTTGCTGAGTAGTTTGGCCTTGACTGGTTTGAAGCTAATCAGCAATGAACTAGTATAAATACACCACAAAATGTATAGTCAATGAACTATATTGTTTGCTGAGTAGTTGGACATTGACTGGTTTAAAGGTGATCAGAAGTGAACTAGTATGAATACACCACAAAATGTATAGTCAGTGAACTATATTGTTTGCTGAGTAGATCGACATTGACTGGTTTAAAGGTGATCAGAAGTGAACTAGTATGAATACACCACAAAATGTTTAGTCATTGAACTATATTGTTTGCTGAGTAGTTTGGCCTTGACTGGTTTAAAGGTGATCAGAAGTGAACTAGTATGAATACACCACAAAATGTATAGTCATTGAACAATATTGTTTGCTGAGTAGTTTGGCCTTGACTGGTTTGAAGCTAACCAGCAAAGAAATAGTATAAATACACCACAAAATGTATAGTCAATGAACTAGAATTTTCGCTGTGTAGTTTGGCATTGACTGGTTTTAAAACTAATCAACAATGAACTGGTATGCATAAGCCACAAAATGGTTAGTCAATGAACTAGTATGTTTGCTGAGTAGTTCCGAATTTGACTGCAGGGATACTACGACCTCATTCTTAGAACGTATGAAAAGATTCTTAAATTGTACGAACTCATTCTTAGAATATGACAATCCATACATAAATTATACGAACTCGTTCTTAGAATGTATGAATCCATTCTTAAATTTTACGAACTCATTCTTATAACTCAAGAATCCATTCTTAAATTTTACGAACTAATTCTTATAATATACGAACCCATTCCAAGAAAATCCAAAAAACGAATCATATTATCCATGTAACTTTAATTATTATTGTTAAATATTATTTACAAAAAAATTGTATTTAAAAGTAGTAACAAAATTTGCCAAAGTACATAGTTTTTATATATCGTCGCTCTCAACGAAAACTAACACGGTTCGTTGTTATCGTAGAAGACTAGCCCACTTCGTTCTCTGCGTGGAAGACTAACACACTTCGTTTCTGCGTGGAAAACTAGCATAGTTCGCATGGAACTGAAGCGTGTTAGTCTTCGACGCAGAGAACGAAGTGTGCTAGTTTTCCACGCAAACAACGAACCGTGCTAGTCTTCCATGCTAACAGAACCATGCTAGTCTTCGTTGGGAGCGACGATATGTAGCTAATATAATGCTTAGTTGAACTAACGTAGAGATTGGCACGGCGCTACCAGAATTCGGACACGATCTACACGTCGGGTGGATAGATAGATAGTAGTGTCGTATGCAGAATTCATCAAAGGCGGAAAAAAAATCTCGTTGCTACCATTTAGTGCCATAAGCGCTGCCATGCGCCACCAGGATTGCGATCGCCAGGGTTCTTGTGTCTTGAAGTGTGTTGTTTGTGTCGGGTTGGGGTCAAAATTCTGCTTTTTTGGAAATTCTGCATTCACAATTCCGGAAGTCGAAACACCGGAAATCAAAATTATGGAAGTCAATATTCTGGAATCCAAAACTCTGCATAACGAAATTATAAATTACAAAATTCTGGAAACCAAAATTCTGAAAATCAAAATTCTGTAATTAATGATTAAAAATGCGTGTTGATAACAAAAAAAGTGCGCACCTTTTTTGTTATCAACACGCATTTTCAATCATTAATTACAGAATTTTGCCTTAAACATTTAACATCAAGAAATGCCCTTAAGTTAAAAATTAGAAGAAAACAGAACAGTTTAAAATGTTTTAAAGAGCCAACTTGTATACTCAGGGAAAAACACCGTTCTAAAATGCAGCACCACAGGTCTCAATTTTAGATTTTCCCTTTCTTGATCTTTTGTCTTATAAAAAGAACACTTGGTCTTGAAAATATATCACCCTGTCTAAAAATAACAACCAGGTTCTTGCAACGCGAACGAAGTTATCGAAAGTAGAACGGTCGGTGTTGTCATCAGAACGATGTTGTCGAAAATAGAACGGCCGGTGTTATCATCAGAGCACATAACAAAAAGGTTACAACATCGTTGCATACTTCCAGGCATTTAGTCTGCAAACAACTTTAACAGAACAAATCCAACATCGAAGATACATACTGTCATTGCTGTCATAGAACAAAGCTGCAATCAGTCGCCGCCAAAGGTAGTACGCGTTCCGCAGTCAAATCAGTGTGAGCTCTAGTCCCGGTCGAGGCAAACCACAAAACAACGTGAGAAATAATTGTTATTCAGAAGAACTCTGAAAAATAATTTTTTTTTTACTTTGACCCAAAATGTTCCTAAAATAAGCCCAATACGTTCTCAGAATAAGTTACAAATGTTCATAAATCAAGTCCAAACTGTTCATGGAACACAAAACATGTTCTTGAAAAATCCGTTCTCAAAATAAGACAATCGTTCACGAGTTAAGTCAAAACGTTACTGACAGACTTTCGTGCACGAATGTTCTCAGTTTTGGACTTGTTTCGTTCGTTTTAGAACGATTTTTCTTTGAGTGTATTGAAAAAATAGACATTCCTTTATTATCACTTTATGTTTTGGAAGGTCAACTATTTATTTTAAGTGAGAAAGTTATTAAAGTTATGGCGAATGAACTCTTATTTTTGGAACAAAATCTTCGCTGCAGTTGTTAAATGAGTGCGACTGCTAGATTATGGACGGTACATTTGACGTTGTTCCAACGATGACGAGGTAGCTATTTTCCATACACGGAAGAGTAGAAAGACAAATTGTTCCGCTGGTTTTCTGTCTTATGACAAAAAATCAAAGTCAATGTATATTTCTTAAATATAAGCAAATTTATTAAAATACACGATTTAGCTCAAATTATGGGGAAAAAATTTCCAGAATTAATTCTGGAAAACGTAAATTCCGGAATTATGAAAAACCAGAATTTTGAAATACAGCCAAAAAAGGCGAAGGAAGTGCGGAATTCCGATTTCCAGAATTTTGTCGACCCAGAATTTTGACTTCAGAATTTTAATTTTAGAATTTTGACCGTCTTGTGTCTTTGAAGTCTATGTCCATCTGTAAAATAATTGAAAAGTGTTTAGCACACACTTTAAGTTAATGGCAAATAGTAAACTTACCTTTTTACACTAAATTGAAGGCAAATTCATTTATATTAACTGTGTATTTATTTACATATAGCGAATTTTCCTTGACTATATTCAGCATTTAATATGAATGAAAAATTTTTCACAGTGACAGGTGTCTGCTCAGGTAAGAAAATGTTGGTTCAATCTATGACACTTTCCTAAAATATAAGAAATAGTTCTTAAAATTTACGAAACAAGTTCTAAATAATAAGAAAAAGTTCTTGTAATCATAGTGAAAAAATTGTACGTACGTAATTTCTTAAAATTTAAGAACAAATTCGTAACATTTAAGAACAAATTCAGCCAAAAAAATAATGAATTTTAGTTCTTATATTTTAAGAACGAAGTTCTGACGTTAATAAAATGTAACGTATTTTTTCATATATAATAAAAATTTTTTCTTAAATTATATGTAATTTTTCTTAGATTCTAAGAAAAAATCAGCGTGAACTTCTATAAAACTTTGTTCGTAAAAAACATGTACGTTTTTGGTTCAGTGTCGGAACTATCGATCATTGAATTTTAACATCGACATTCCACATTCTAAAATAGCAATAGTTACGAAATTTCACGTTCCTACCTATATAATTACATGAGTTATCTACCAAAATCCGTTTATCGGAACAATCGATTGTATGGTGGCTGTGTGAAATATTTATCCCATCTCGACGATTTTCAACACCGATATTTCGCATATAAAAAAAAAGCGATACTTCCAAAATTTCACGTTCCTACGTGTTTAATTACAGGAGTTATAGCCCAAAATCGGTTTAACGGAGCAATCGATTGTATGGGGGCTATGTGTAATATTTATCCCATCTCAATGATTTTCAGCATCAATATTTCACATATAAAAATAGGAATACTTACAGAAGTTCACGTTCCTACTTCTTTAATTACAGGAGTTATCTACCAAAATCTGTTTATCGAAACAACCGATTGTATGGGGGCTATGTGAAATATTTATCCCATCTCGATGATTTTCAACATCGATATTTCACATATAAAAATAGTAATACTTCCAAAATTTCACGTTCCTACGTGTTTAGTTACAGGAGTTATAGCCCAAAATCGGTTTATCGGAACAATTGATTGTATGGGGGCTATGTGAAATATTTATCCCATCTCGATGATTTTCAACATCGATATTTCGCATATAAAAATAGCGATACTTCCAAAATTTTACGTTCCTACGTGTTTAATTACAGGAGTTATAGCCCAAAATCCATTTATCGGAACAATCGGTTGCATGGGAGCTATATGTAATATCGGTCCGATCTTTCTGGTTCCGACAAATGATTCCTATATTGGAAAATGGTGGCCGCATACAAAATTTCAGCCAAATATCTCAAAAACTGAGGGACGAGTTTGCGTTCAAACAGACAGACAGACAGACGGACATGGTTAAATCAACTCATTTCGTCATCCTGATCATTTCGGTATACTTATTGATGGGTCCATCTCTTCTTCTTCTCATACTAACAAACATCGGACCAAAGTTATAATACCATTTCATCTTCATGGAAGGTATAAAAATGTCGGTTTGTTATAAGTTTTTGACATTAAAGTCAGTGACAACAAATATATCAGTTTCCAAGGAATCACCCATATGTAGTACCTCTTGGGCCGTTGAGAGTAATATGCTCAGACACTTCAACTTTGATATATGGTGTAAGGTAACACATGGTTATGAGTTTACATGCCTGATCGTGTGATGTCGTTTTGATTAATATATCACCCTTCCTCAACCTTTTGCATAATTCGATTTCACTGCCGCATACTGCGTCGATCACTTTTATTTTATTAAGAAGTTTATTTAAAAAAATGTCGGTTTGTTCTAAGTTTTTTTGGGTGAACACAAATATATCAGTTTTCTAACCATACATATGCAGTACCCCTTGGGCCGTTGAGAGTAATATGCTCAGGCACTTCAACTTTGATATATGGTGTTAGGTAACACAGGGTTATAAGTTTACAATTTCCTTTCCTGGGAGGAAAACTCCAATGCTTTAACATAGCAAGCGCTCTCTCCGTGCCGACTGCTGGTTTACATGCCTGATCGTATGATGTCGTTTTGATTCCTCAACCTTTTGCATAATTCGATTTCACTGCCGTATACTGCGTCGATCACTTTTTTTGAAGTTAACTTCTTAGGCGGCGATATGAAGTTTTGATTGAGAGTAAAATTTGAGAAAATGGATGACGATGAAACGGAAGTTATGACACGGAAATAGAAATTGTAGCCGACTTTCAGGCGTATGTTACAGACTTTTAGGCGTAGGCTTTTTTCTTATATCTCGGGAACCGCTCAACCGATTTGGATAAAATTTGGCATTATAGATAGTATGATTCATTCTAAGATCATATACGTGGGTGTTGCCACTTGGGGCAGTTCACAGGGTTGCTACTTATCTATTTTTTTTGAATATTGAGCAAGGTATGCCAATATGGGTATCAAATGAAAGGTATTATCGACCGTATTCCAAATATTTAAATCTCAAGCAGGGTTGCCACCTAACCGCATTTTATTTATTTATATTGATATCTCGGGGACCACTTGACCGATGTGGATAAAGTATGGCATTATAGATAGTAAGATTCATTCTAAGATTATATGCGTGGGTGTTGCCACTAGGGGCGGTTCACAGGGTTGCCACCTATCTATTTTTTTTAATATTGAGCAAGATATGCCAATATGGGTATCAAATGAAAGGTATTTTCGACCGCATTCCAAATACGTAAATCTTAACTAGGGTTGTCACCTAGGGTTGCTACATAACCGCAATTTATTTATTTTTATTAATATCTCGGGAACCGCTTGATCGATGTGGATAAAATTTGGCATTATAGATAGTATGATTCATTCTAAGATTATATGCGTGGGTGTTGCCACTTTTTAAATATTGAGCAAGATATGCCAATATGGCTATCAAATGAAAGATATTTTCGACCGTATTCCAAATATGGAAATCTCAAGCAGGGTTGCCACCTAGGGTTGCCACCTAACCGCATTTTATTTATTTTTCTCTATATCTCGGGAACCCGCTCGACCGATTTGGATAAAGCTTGACAATATAGATAGTATGATACATTCTAAGATTATACGCGTGGGCAGCGGTTCACAGGGTTGCACCTATCTAAATTTTTTTAAATTTTGAGCAGAATATGCCAATATGGGTATCAAATGAAATGTTTCCATTTGAGGCTGTTCACAGGGTTACCATCTATCTCAATTTTGTTTTAAATATTGAGCAATATATGCCAATATGTGTAACAAATGGAAGGTATTTTCGGTCGCATTTCAACTATGACAATTTCTAGCAGGATTGCCAGCTAGGGTTGTCCCCAAACCGTATTTTATTTAATTTTCCTTATATCTCGGGAACCGCTTTGCCGTTTTGTATAAAATTTGGCATTATTAGTAGTATGATTCATTATAAGACTATATCATGTCCAGTGGCGACGCAGCTAGTTCTAGGTGCAGTTTTATGTTTGAACCCTTCACAGGCACTGAGCTCCTTGCAATAATAAAAGGTCTAAGCAACTCTGGTTCTAGTGGATGCGATGGTATTTCAAATAAACTCCTTAAAAACATAGCCCTTAATTTGCTGGACGTACTAAAGCATCTATTTAATACTAGTGTTTTTACAGGAATTTTCCCCGATGCCTTGAAGCGTGCAATTATTATACCCGTGTTTAAAAAGGGTAACAGGGAAGATAAAAATAACTATAGGCCTATTTCACTTCTATCCTCCATATCTAAGATCTTTGAAAAAGCTCTTAAAAATCGAATTATGCAGTTTCTGGAGAGCAGAAGCTTTTTTAGTCCAAAACAGTTTGGTTTTAGAGCAAACCGCTCTACGGAAGATGCTCTGCTAGAATTCTGCTCTTTTATTTATCAAGAGTTGGACAATAAAAAAAAATTGCGCTGGTCTTTTCGTAGATATATCCAAAGCTTTTGACACGGTAGATCATGCTATTTTATTAAACAAATTATATGATGCCGGTTTTCGAGGATTTATACATATGTGGTTTCAATCATACCTTTCTGGAAGGGTACAATGTGTCAGAGTCTGCGGAAAGCTGGGAAAAACTAATCCAATCACAATAGGGGTCCCGCAAGGCTCCGTGCTCGGACCCATCGTATTTTTAATTTACGTCAATTCAATTTTTGATATGCCCTTCTTGGGGAAAGTCACTGCATTCGCCGATGATCTTGCGATGGGCTATGGTTGTCCTAACACCCTTGATTTGATAAGTAGTATAAACCATGATGGACATCTTCTGAGAACTTGGTTTGCAAAAAATAAGCTCGTTGCTAGCAATAAGACCAAACTCATGAGTTTTAGTCTAAATATAAAAAAAACACCAGATGTGAGTATTATTTTTCATTCTGCGATTTGCGAGCGATTTGCTTTACATGACAATATGTGCCAAGTTTTTCAATCCGGTTCCTTCTCCTCGCTTGAGGCCTGTAATAAGGACTGCTTTACGATAGACTATGTTGATGAATTTCGGTATCTGGGTGTAACGGTTGATACAAATATGAGCTGGGCTAACCATATATCCCGTCTAAAAAAATATCTTCAATCCTCTTTACGTTGTTTTTATCACCTAAGAACTTCCTGTTCCAACAATATTCTCAAAATAGTTTAGTATGCGCTCTTTCACTCTAAATTACAATATGGAATCAGCTGTTGGGGTGGCGCCACGCTTAACAAAATCCAGCCCATACTAGTATTGCAAAAGTATGCTGTTCGAAAAATATCTAATGTTAATCGGCTGCATCTTCGAGAGAGCTTTTTAGAAGTCTAGAGATTCTTCCAGTCAAGGACCTGTATTATTTTAAAGTTTTACAAATTTTTTTTATTAGATGTGGTTACCTGCAAAGTATGAGGTCGGAAACAAATAACCTGAGGACAAACTCACAAACTAGAGTCGTTGTACCGTCGGCCAGAACCACACATTCAAGCAAGTTTTTCACAATTGTTGCGGAAAGTCCATAGATCCAATATGATCTGCATAAGCGGTGCGCTAAGGACAACGCCGAACGAAGCCCTCCAGGTCATTCTGGGCATTTTGCCACTTGATCTGGAAGGGTTTCGGTCAGCGGCGGCATCAGCTCTGCGCCTAAGAGAAACCTCCAGTTGGGCTGCGGGTACTATTGGACACTCCAGTATTCTGGAATCTTACAACTTTCTCCCTCTAAGCACAGATCGTTGTGCGACCACTACAGTCGGGGATAGCTGTTTCAAAATAAACATTCCCAGCAGAGAAAACTGGGAGAGGACGGATTGGTGTCCCGAAACAAATGGTGGCTCTTCCATATACACCGACGGCTCGAAATTGGACGGCAGAGTTGGAGGAGGGGTTTATTCAAGGGATTTGGACCTTGAGGTCTCCTTCAGACTACCTGATCATTGTAGCGTCTTCCAGGCGGAAGTCTCGGCAATCCTGGACGCCGCGGCCTGGTTAAGCAAACGTGTTATCGGAGAAGATATAGCTATTTTCAGCGATAGCCAAGCGCCCATCAAATCCCTTGGCTCATACACGTTCAACTCTGAACTGACGCTCAGCTGTCGTCGATCTCTTCAGGAGATGGCCCAACAGAACCGCGTAAACCTCATATGGGTCCCGGGTCCTAGGGACATTGAGGGAAACTGTAAGGCAGACGAGCTTGCCAGGCAGGGCACGACCAAGCAGGTTCTTCAGGATAAAGAGCGCTTAGGTATGCCGTTTGCCACATGCAAACTAATGCTGAAGGAGCACACACTCCGTCAAGCCAACGAAAGATGTCTCCAATTCCCAGGGTGTCGGATATCGAAACAAACCTAGCCAAAATGGGATCTTAAAAGGTCTAGGCGCATTTATGCCCTAACTAGGACGGAAATCTTCATGCAGAAAGGCTAGGTGTGCCCTACCGACGATGCTGCAAGAGTTGCAAAGATGATGAGCAGGAGGAAACAGTGGAGCACCTCATCTGCAACAACTCAGGGATTTTCCATATGGCTGGGTCCCGGGACTGACTTTCCTTGTGTTGGTGGTATCACAACGGGCCTTTCAAAACTGGCCTAAGTGTGCCTCTGCGGCAGCCACTTGAACCTAACCTAAGAAAGGAGACATTTTCGCTAAGCTTTCTAGATCATCAACTCCCTTCATTAGCAGGAACTTAGGTACATTGGTGTTGGATTTTAGGACCTTATTTCCGTCGCGTTGATAGGCAAGATCTGTCGGTTCCCGAAATATAGAGAAAAATATATAAAATGCGGTTAAGTGGTAACCCTGCTTGAGATTTACATATTTGGAATGTACTCGAAAATACCTTTCATTTGATACCAATATTGGCACATCTTGCTCAATATTTAAAAAAAAATTGAGATAAGTGGCAATCCCGTGAACTGCTTCAAGTGGCAACACCCACGCATATGATCTTAGAATGAATCATATTATCTATAATGCCAAATTTTATCCAAATCCGTTGAGTGGTTCCCGAAATATAAGAAAGACGCCTTCGCCTGAAAGTCTGCAAAATACGCCTGAAAGTCTGCTACAATGTCTATTTCCGTGCCATAAGGGTTGCCACCTAGGGTTGCCACCTAACCGCATTTTATATATTTTTTTCTATATCTCGGGAAACGCTGGACCGATTTGGATAAAGTTTCTCATTATAGATAGTATGATTCAATCTAAGATTATATGCGTGGGTGTTTCCCTTTGAGGCTGTTCACGTTGATAGGCAAGGTCTGTCGGTTCCCGAAATATAGAGAAAAATATATAAAATGCGGTTAAGTGGCAACCCTGGTTGAGATTTACATATTTGGAATACACTCGAAAATACCTTTCATTTGATACCAATATTGGCACATCTTGCTCAATATTTAAAAAAAAATTGAGATAAGTGGCAATCCTGTGAACTGCTTCAAGTGGCAACACCCACGCATATGATCTTAGAATGAATCATACTATCTATAATGCCAGGCTGGCAGAAATCCTTGGGCTGAACCCTCCCAGAGGGTGCCGGCTGGTAATAGACGCTACAGAAACCCCTATGCAGGGGAGTGCTAGCTAAGTTCAGAAATCAGTGCCATTGGTGCCTTAGCTCTTTAATAGCTCTGGCATATGGAAGCCTCGGAGCCCTACACGGGTAAAGATGCTGCCTCTCAAACCACTTTTCGGCCACCTGCGCAAGCTAGCAGCAGTAGGACCAAGCCCCCTGAGGGCAAGTCCGAACCTGTAGCAGCCAACAAAGCTAGCCCCACTGAGGGAAAGCAACTCCCGGCTGAGCAAACGCAGGTGGACCGTCTTACGGGCACCTGTGCTCAGAATGTGGCGGAAAGCAACACCGGGTCCTCTACGGACAGAGTGGCTACCCCTGCGCATGCAAAAGAAACTCGTGGCAAGCCGGCTGAACCCCTAGAGGGTTCTTAGGCTAGCAAACTAGTCTCCCTCTCAGTCCGCAATCAGCGGAATTTACGCAATGCCGCCAAAATCGTAGAGAGACTGGGCAAGTCTCCCAGCGATAAGCTGACGGCAGAGCAAAAAAAGCTCTCTGGCCTGGGCCAGGAAAATCATTGCGGAAAAATCACTGCGGAACACCGCAACCACTGCAACCAATCCGGCCTATACGGCGCCAACCGGGTCGAATGGGCCAGCCCTTAAGAGGCAGCCGTCGTTAGTAAACTCCTCTGGAAGAGCCTCTAGTGGAGTTCGTTGAACTCCTTCTCCAAAGAAGAACCATTATTTCCGAAATAGGCAATTCTTCACTTACAAGGTTTGCCAACAGCGGAACCCCCCAAGGGGGTGTTCTCTCTCCTCTACTTTGGAACCTGACGGTGAACACTCTTTTATCTAGACTAAAGCATACCGGCTGCCAGGTCATTGCCTATGCAGACCACATAGCCCTGACGGCTACTGGCAAGCATCCCTCGGTGCTTGGCGAACTCTTGCAAAATGCGTTGAATCTAACAAAAACCTGGTCTGAGGAATGTGGACTAAGCATCAGCAGTGAAAAAACTGAGATGGTGCTCTTCACCCGCAGACGCAATATACCAGATTTCACCGCCCCATCGCTGAATGGGAGGGTGATCAAACTCTCTACCGAGGTTAAATACCTTGGCGTAATTCTTGACAAAAGGCTGGACTGGAGGCGTAATATGGAGGAACGCTCCAGGAAAGCCACAATGGCGCTCTACGCCTGTAGGTCGGCAATCGGAAAAAGTGGGGTCTTCAGCCCCACATTGCCCACTGGATCTTCACGGCAGTGGTGTGACCTATACTTTTCTACGCTGTCACCATATGGTGGCCGGCTCTCGAGATCGAATCTAACAAAACCAAAGCCACAAAGGTGCAACGGATGGCAGCAATGCTTATTAGCGGTGCCCTCCCCTCCACTCCAACCAATACTTTTGAAACCATACTTTTTCTTCTTCCCACTGACTTGTATGGGAAATTTACTGCCAGTTGCAACGCAGATAGGCTCAATGCACTAGAACCCTGGAGGGACTGCAGGTTTGGGCATACCCAAATCCTAAAGCAACTCCCCAACTCTTACTTAAAGCTGGACCACGCAATACCACTGCCTTGCTGGGATAACAAGTTCGAAACGCGGATCCCAGAGAGGAGCGAGTGGAAAAATTGCGTGGAACCGGGAAGTCAAAAAAATCTCCGTTTTCACGGACGGCTCTAAACTAGACAACAAAGTTGGCAGTGGAATCTTCTCAAGTAAGCTCGACATTAATATGAGCTTACGCCTTCCAGACCACTGCAGTGTCTTTCAGGCTGAGCTTATAGCTATCTGGGAAGCTGCTCGCTATCTGACTGACCTGCCGGTGACAAACTCTATCTCCATCTTTTCCGACAGCCAAGCTGCCATAAAATCCCTGCAAAGTAGTAAGACGTCGTCACTAGTGGCGATTAAGTGCAGGGAAGCTCTAAATAAGCTAGCCGATAAGTGCAGCCTGAGTATAATATGGGTCCCAGGCCATAGTTTTGTATCGGGTAACTGCGCTGCCGATGAGCTAGCAAGGAAGGGCACCTGTCTACATACAATCACTTCAGGCAGCTGGGTGAGCCCCCCTCTAAATACATGCAAGTACTGGCTGCGTTCCCGGTTCATATAATAAGCCGACGCAAGATGGGCCATGGAGCAGACTTGCAGAACGTCCAGGCAAATTTGGCCGAAACTTAACGAAAAAAGGTCGCAATCGGTAATTCATCTGAATCGCCTATTCCTTAGCCCACTAGTGGGCCTTCTTACAGGACACTGTCTTATGGGAACCTATGGCGCTCTCATGGGCCTCTATACAAATGGCTTCTGCCGCAGCTGCAGGGACGAGGAGGAGATAGAAAGTGTAGAACACTATCTATGCCACTGTCCCGCTCTATCGAAAACCAGGTACCGATGTCTCCGCAAACACTCCTTTGGATGCCTTGCGGAGCTAGAATCTGCTAATATAGATGATATTCTGCGCTACATCAGACAAACGCGCTGGTTTAGCTTCATGGGTGTATGAACTCCGACCCTAAACACATGGAACCTTGGGGGATCCGTCTGTCCGTCATCACCATTTAGAGTTGCAACGTATACGTTGTACTTTGTATGGGGGTGACGGACGGACGGATCCTTTCAAGGTTTTTATGTGTTTTTGGGGCCTCCTGCCTCGACCCGTCCCAGCGGAGCGGTCGTATCTCAGAAGGTTTCTTACAAAACTTTTTGGGGGATGCGACCGTTCTGCTGGGTTAGGTCGATCTACAGAAAGGGAAATTAGGGCTCTTTTTGTGGTATCACAACGGACCAAACTAAGGCCCACGTGAGCCTCCGCGTGGACTGCGGAGGCAGCCACTTTAACATAACATAACATAAGAAGTCATAGGCTCATAACCTCTGCCCCTCCCCCACCTGCCCTAACAAAACCGATCAACGAGGTTGCCAAGGGCAACATCACGCTGGCGGTTTTGAACCGCGGCCATCCGGATGGAAACATTACCCCGGACAATTGGAAGGATGTCCTGAAAGGCCTTCTCAGGCAGTTCATTGACATAATGGACAAGAACCCGGGTGCTGCTCTCATAATCCACGATGCCGGCTGGTATCAGGGCAGGATTAAATTAGTTTCCTGCGCAGACGAGCGCTCTCGCCGTCTGTACACACTCGCCATAGCTTCGGTGGGGGAGCTGTGGCCCGGGGATAAGCTGGATGCGGTCAGTTTGGAAGAAATTTCAAACAGACCGAGAACTTGAGTCTGGGTCCCGGACGAGCTGGCGGAGCCTGGTGAGATTCTGGGCACCATCGCGCAAAGCAACCCGGGACTACCTTCAAGCGATTGGAGGATAGCCCGCGTGGGCGAGACAAGGAAGAAGCAACGCTATGTCGGTTTCGTCATCAGCGAGGTGTCTCTCGCTTGCTAAATGTTAATGATGATGGAGTGTTAAGCTACGGCTTCTACTCCATCACGTTGAAAGTCAAGCGGGATGGTACCCAGAGAGAGGAGCCGGAGGAGATGGAGACGAAGCCCGAGCTTCAGAGTGATATGATGGCAGGAAACACCTTGAGTGCACCTGTTACGCTTGACTCAATCGAGTCGGCTCCGATGAATTTGGAGGAGGTGGGCAGCGCCTCGAGTGTACCCACCTCCACCGCAGCCATTCTCACTCAGGAGGTGGGCAGCGCCTTGAGTGTACCCACCTCCACCGCAGCAAATCTCACGACCCCATGCAATACCTCGAGTGTACATGAGGTCGATATCGAACTGGCACGTAGTGCTCCAGAGTCCGAGAGTGATACACTGTCGGTTCATGAGCTGGCAGGGCAGTTCTCTACCAGCATGGACGAACACCTCCTCCTGGAATCCGACCAGTCAGATGTTGGCTTCGACGATACAATCGTTGAGGTGGCATCGGGCGGGACGGAGCAGGGGGAGATGGACGTCGATGCTGAGTTTTAAGTAGGGTCCTAATGGTCCGGGTACTGCAAATTAACCTGCATCATTCTAAGGCAGCCTCCGCTGCCCTAATATTACGCCTCTGCAAAACATCGGAGGCGGTCGTTCTAGTCCAAGAGCCATGGGTCGTCGGAACCAGGGTCTGTGGGCTGAATACCGATGAGTACCAGCTGGTGACGCCACCTGCAAAAGGTAGACTCAGATCATGTATTCTTATCAGAAAATCTCTTTCTTATTTTCTACTATCTCCTTTCAGCGATGATGACTTCACCTGTATCAGTCTCGAGCTGCAGGACTATACCCTCTGGCTGATGTCCGCATACTTTGCGCACGATCGCCCCATCTCTGCACAGGATAGGCTCTGCAAGGCGGTAAAGGAGGCCCAACTTAAGGGGCTTCCGATACTCATTGGAGCCGACGCCAACGCCCACCACCTCGCATGGGGCTCAACCGACACAAATACAAGGGGTGAGTCTCTTTTTGATTTTATCATAAATAACAACCTCTGTATCTGCAACTCTGGGGACAAGCCAACTTTTGTCACCTCGAATGGGAGGGAAGTTCTAGACATTACTCTGGTTTCAGGACCTTTCTCTGACTTAGTTAAGGAATGGAAAGTTTCCGATGATAACTCCTACTCTGACCATATGTACGTAACTTTTAATCTGCTTTTGCGACCTCCGCCTATGGCGGTTTACAGGAACAGGAGACGTACGGACTGGGACCTTTACAAAGTGGTCCTGTCCTCTACCCTCCAAGAAAACGCTTCTCACGTTAGGTCTTGCCTACCGATAAGATCTGATGAAGCGCCTCTCTCAGACATAACGTTTGCTTCTCTCGGTGAGCTAGACTCACCGTCTAAGATAGACGAAGCCATTGATCTTGTCACAAATTCTTATAACGCTGCCTTCATAGCAGCCTGCCGGAGATTAAAAAAAGGGGTAGAAAGAAACCGTACTGGTGGACCCCTGAAATCTCCGAGCAAAGGAAGAACAGCAGAAAGCTCTTTAATCAGGCAAAACAGACAGGGATCTGGTCCCCCTATAGACACGCCTTAAAATCTTTTAAGAAGTTAACCAGGAGAGCCAAAAGGGAATCCTTGAAAAACTTCACAAGCAATATTGAGGAAGTCTCGGAGGCAAATCGCCTACGTAAGGTCCCCTCCAAAAACCCTACTCCTCTCAGCTGTATTCGTGCAGCTGATGGAAAATGGGCCTCATCTAGTGCCGAAATCCTGGATACCGTGGTCACAACCCACTTTCCGGGCTGCACCTCTCCACCATACCTACCCTCGAACTCGCAATCTGACACCCTGCGTTTGCTGGGAGTGGAGGAGCCTCTGGTGGAGTTCGTTGAACTCCTTCTCCGAAGAAGAACCATTATTTCCGAAATGGGCAATTCTTCACTTACAAGGTATGCCAACAGAGGAACCCCCAAGAGGGTGTTCTCTCTCCTCTACTTTGGAACCTGACGGTGAACACTCTTTTATCTAGACTAAAGCACACCGGCTGCCAGGTCATTGCCTATGCAGACGACATAGCCCTGACGGCTACTGGCAAGCATCCGTCGGTGCTTAGCGAACTCTTGCAAAATGCGTGGAATCTAACAAAAACCTGGTCTGAGGAATGTGGACTAAGCATCAGCAGTGAAAAAACTGAGATGGTGCTCTTCACCCGCTGACTCAATATACCAGTTTTCACCGCCCCATCGCTAAATGGGACGGTGATCAAACTCTCTACCGAGGTTAAATACCTTGGCGTAATTCTTGACAAAAGGCTGGACTGGAGGCGTAATATGGAGGAACGCTCCAGGAAGGCCACAATGGCGCTCTACGCCTGTACGTCGGCAATCGGAAAAAAGTGGGGTCTTCAGCCCCACATTGTCGACTGGATCTACACGGCAGTGGTGCGACCTATACTTTTCTACGCTGTCACCATATGGTGGCCGGCTCTCGAGATCGAATCTAACAAAACCAAGGCCACAAAGGTGCAACGGATGGCAGCAATGCTTATTAGCGGTGCCCTCCCCTCCACTCCCACCAAGGCTCTTGAAACCATACTGTTTCTTCTTCCCACTGACCTGTATGGGAAATTTACTGACAGTTGCAACGCAGCTAGGCTCAAGGCACTAGACCCTGGAGAGACTGCAGGTTTGGGCATACCTAAATCCTAAAGCAACTCCCCAACTCTTACTTTAAGCTGGTCCACGCAATACCACAACCTTGCTGGGATAACAAGTTCGAAACGTGGATCCCAGAGAGGAGCGAGTGGAAAAATTGCGTGGAACCAGGAAGTCAAAAAATCTCCGTTTTCACGGACGGCTCTAAACTAGACAACAAAGTTGGCAGTGGAATCTTCTCAAGTTAGCTCGACATTAATATGAGCTTACGCCTTCCAGACCACTGCAGTGTCTTTCAGGCTGCGCTTATAGCTAACTTGGAAGCTGCTCGCTATCTGACTAACCTGCCAGTGACTAACTCTGTCTACATACAATCACCTCCGGCAGCTGGGTGAGCCCCCCTCTAAATACATGCAAGCACTAGCTGTGTTCCCGGTTCATAGAACAAGCCGACGCAAGATGGGCCATGGAGCCGACTTGCAGAACGTCCAGGCAAATTTGGCCCAAACTTAACGAAAAAAGGTCGCAATCGGTAATTCATCTGAATCGCCTATTCATTAGCCCACTTGTGGGCCTTCTTACAGAACACTATCTTATGGGAACCCATGGCGCTCTCATGGGCCTGTATACAAATGACTTCTGCCGCAGCTGCAGGGACGAGGAGGAGATAGAAAGTGTAGAACACTATCTATGCCACTGTCCCGCTCTGTCGAAAACCAGGTACCGATGTCTCCGAAAACACTCCTTTGGATGCCCCGCGGAGGTAGAATCTGCAAATATAGATGATATTCTGCGCTACATCAGACAAACGCGCTGGTTTAGCGTTATGGGTGTATGAACTCCGGCCCTAAACACATGGAATCTTGGGGGATCCGTCTGCCTGTCATCTCCATATATATATATACGTATACGTTGTACTTTGTATGGGGATGACGGGCGGACGGATCCTTTCAAGGTTTTTATGTGTTTTGGGGCCTCCTGCCTCGACCTGTGCCAGCGGAGCGGTCGTATCTCGGAATTTTTTAGATATAAGAAAAACGCCTATGCCTGACAGTCGGCTACAATGTGTATTTCCGTGTTATAAGGGTTGCCACCTAGGGTTGCCACCTAACCGCATTTTATATATTTTTTTCTATATCTCGGGAACCGCTGGACCGATTTGGATAAAGTTTCGCATTATAGATAGTATGATTCATTCAAAGTTTATATGCGTGGGTGTTTCCCTTTGAGGCTGTTCACAGGGTTGCCACCTATCTCAATTTTTTTAAATATGGAGCAATATATGCCAATATGGGTATCAAATGAAAGGTAATTTCGGTCGCATTTCAAATATGACAATTTCTAGCAGGGTTGCCAGCTACGGTTGCCCCCAAACCGCATTTTATTTATTTTTCTCTATATCTCGGGAACCGCTCGACCGATTTGGATAAAGTTTCGCGTTATAGATAGTATGAGTCATTCTAGGATTATGTGCTTGGGTGTTTCTATTTGAGGCTGTTCACAGAGTTGCCACCTATCTCAATTTTTTTTTAAATATTGAGCAATATATGCCAATATGTGTATCAAATGAAAGGTATTTTCGATCGCATTTCAAATATGACAATTTCTAGCAGGGTTGCCAGCTAGGGTTGCCCCCAAACCGTATTTTATTTATTTTTCCTTATATCTCGAGAACCGCTTTGCCGTTTTTTATTAAATTTGGCATTATTGGTAGTATGATTCATTCTAAGACTATATACATGACGGTTGCCACTTGGGGCGGTTCAAAGGGTTGCCACCTATCTATTTTTTTTTTAAATATTGAGCTAGATATGCCTATCACGTGAAAGGTATTTGCCACCGTGTTCCAAATATTTAAATTTCAAGTCTCTCTCGTACAACTCTCTTTCCTATCTCCCTCCCTTTTGCTCTTCTTTGCCCTCTTTCCTTCTACCACGCTCCTCTTCCTCTATATTCCATTCGTGTTGGCCCCTGTTAATTTAGCCCTAATTCTACCCATGTACCAAATTTTAAGGAAAACGCACCATATATAAGATATTTTCGAATGAATCGTTTCCCTGGTCCACTTCCCGGAAGTAAGATATTGTGAATCTAAACCATTCTCAAATACATTTTATTCATATTTCGTTATTTCTGAACTTAAGAAGTTAACTTCTTTCACGTGTACTGGCTACACGCGGTTTTTTTTTATTAAAAAAGGAGACACTTTCGCTAAGCTTTCTAGATCATCAACTCCCTTCATTAGCAGGTACTATCTGTAATGCCAAATTTTACCCAAATCGGTTGAGCGGTTCCCGAGATATAAGAAAAACGCCTACACTTGAAAGTCTGCAAAATACGCCTGAAAGTCGGCTACAATGTCTATTTCCGTGCCATAACTTCCGTTTCATCGTAATGCACTTTCTCAAATTTTGCTCTCAATCAAAACTTCATATCGCCGCCTAAGAAGTTAACTACAAAAAATTTTGATAGCGTTGGATAGATGAGTACAAAGGCTACATATGACAAAAAAAATTATTATGATACAGAGCCTACTATAGGTTTTATACTTGACATAGTGTGACTGCATGGGACGTCCGTAACGCTGGAAACACCTATATATTTATCAATAACAAAGTTATCGCTCAAAATGTAGTTTTACGTAAACTATGGAATATTCCCCCAAACCTGATATCAAACGAAGGGGAGATCATTTGGACTCTGTTTCATTTCGATATATTTATCGATAACAGAGTTATTGGTCAAAATATGGTTTCGGGTAAACTTTGGAGTATTCGTACAAACAAAGGCGGCCGCCGTGGTGTAGCGGTTAAGTGTTCGGCCTTCTACACCAAGTCGTGGTGGTTCGATGCCCGACAAAAGTAACATCAAAAATTAGAATTTTTCTAAACGGGGTCGCCCCTCGGCAGTAGTTTGGCAAACTCTCCGGGTGTATTTCTGCCATGAGAAGCTTCTCAGCAAAAAATTCATTTGCTTTGCAAGTGCCGTTCGGAGTCGGCAAAAAACTGTAGGTCCCGCCAACTTGTAGGAAAACTCAAAAGCAACACACCACAAGTTGGAAAGAGAAGCTCGGCTAAAAATCTTGTTAGAGGTTATGATAACCTGTTGGTATTTCGCCGCCATTAGTTTATTCGTACAAAATTGGTATCAAACCAATGGGTAAGACCAAAGCTTTCATTTGGGCTTTGGTTCATTTCGATATAGTTATTGATAGCAGAGTTATCGGTAAAAATATACATAGTTTCGGGTAAACTTTGGAATATTCGCACAAAATTGGTATCAAACGAAAGGGGAAGACCACAGCTTTCTTTTGCTCTCTGGTCCATTACGATTTATGCAACGATAACAGAGTATTCGGTCAAAATGTGAAGGGTTTTAAAATGGTGGTTTTTAGCACAATTTTCAACTTTTTTGGCAGTAATTAGCAAAACGGCCAAAAATTTTCAACTTTTTTGGCAGTATTTCTAACATTTTTTTTTTTCGTCGAGAGTGTTGCGTAATTTCTTTCATACAAAATAATTTTAAGATTCCCGGGCCCTCTGAAGCCCGGGCCGGGGGTAAATGACCTCCTCAGCCTGTTAGTTCTGCGGCATAAACTGAGTTGTAGGGGAATAAAAGCTCTTTTTTAATTACCTCATCATCTTCAGTGACAATCGCGAATGATGTAGTTTCCGGAGACTTTGACCCATCCGTAAAAATGAGTTTCCACCCATATTTTTTCAAACCAGAGGCTGTGGGTAGGGGGAAGGGGTCAAAATCCCCGATCGCCGGATTTCAAATTTGAAAGTCCAGGAATTATGTGCTATTTATGTGCTAATTAGTTCCCAAAAAAAAAAATTTTGTGCTAAATTTTTAAGTACTTTTTTAAAACCCCGAAAGTGGGGGGTGTAGCTTGAGGTCCCCCCCCCCCCCTACACACAGCCTCTGGTTTTTGAGACACCGAGCAGCTTATCTTGGAGCACATTAATAGCACTTAATTCCCACATACAAAGTTTTTTTCTAAAGCTACTCCTTCTTTCTTTCGAGGTTTTAAAAAAGTACTTAAAAATTGAGCACAAAATTTTTTTTTTTGGGAACTAATTAGCACATAAATAGCACATAATTCCTGGACTTTCAAATTTGAAATCCGGCGATCGGGGATTTTGACCCCCTCCCCGCCTACCCCCAGCCTCTGGTTTTTGGGACACCGAGCAGCTTATCTTGGAGCACATAAATAGCACTTAATTCCCACATACAAAGTTTTTTTCTGAAGCTACTCTTTCTTAGGGGGCGGGGGGGGGTTTAGCTTGACGTCAAGCTACACCCCCCCCTTTCGAGGTTTTAAAAAAGTACTTAAAAATTGAGCACAAATTTTTTTTTTTGGGAACTAATTAGCACATAAATAGCACATAATTCCTGGACTTTCAAATTTGAAATCCGGCGATCGGGGATTTTGACCCCCTCCCCCCCTACCCACAGCCTCTGGTTTTTGAGACACCGATCAGCTTATCTTGGAGCACATAAATAGCAATTAATTCCCACATACAAAGTTTTTTTCTAAAGCTACTCCTTCTTCGAGGTTTTAAAAAAGTACTTAAAAATTGAGCACAAAATTATTTTTTTGGGAACTAATTAGCACATAAATAGCACATAATTCCTGGACTTTCAAATTTGAAATCCGTCGTGGGGGGGGGGGGGGGTGCAGCTTGACGGACCTAGTAGGTTAGTGATAAAATTGTTCGATGGTAGGTGCCATGGTGGTAAGTTGTTAGTTTTTGAATATATGGGTTTAATTGAAGCATTTATCGTTTTATTT
The DNA here is from genome assembly GCA_964058755.1 of Campiglossa producta. Lineage (NCBI taxonomy): Eukaryota > Metazoa > Arthropoda > Insecta > Diptera > Tephritidae > Campiglossa > Campiglossa producta. Next base: position 96,117,823 of record CAXKVI010000002.1, on the reverse strand, counting down.
ACATACAGTATTGCGCTTGATATCGCTTCTTAATCGGGCGATTTTTTTTAATGAAAGTTTGTACGTCCTTGTGGAGTATGGCGTTTTTTGTAAAATAAAGCTTTGGTATTAATCTTAGAGTGGTGAAAAATTCTTGGATCGCGATCAATATCGCAAAATATTTAGAAATTTTGAAATCCAGATGTTACATCCATGGATGTTACATCCGTATTGAACGTTAAGCACCATTTGTGATCCATCTGCGATTCATCAGTGCGATTTGTGTTTTCGGCAGATCGGATATGGCTGATTCCTTGGAAACTGATATATTTCACATCGACTTTTTGTGAAATGTCAATGTTAGGATAAATGACTTTTGAAAGTGTATACAGTTTAAAAGGTTTCTAAGAAATAGCCCCTGATTCGCATTGCGCTACAACTTAACCCATTAACGCCCATTGTACCCATACGAGTACACTTCTTCAAATATCGAAAAAGGCATTTTAAAAATGCCTGCGATTTGTGTTTTCGGCAGATCGGATATGGCTGATTCCTTGGAAACTGATATATTTCACATCGACTTTTTGTGAAATGTCAATGTTAGGATAAATGACTTTTGAAAGTGTATACAGTTTAAATGGGGTATAAGAAATAGCCCCTGATTCGCATTGCGCTACAACTTAACCCATTAACGCCCATTGTACCCATACGAGTACACTTCTTCAAATATCGAAAAAAGGCATTTTAAAAATTGAAAACATATAAGGTGTAAGTGTGAGATCAGTGTAAACTTTTTACAGTTGAATTTGAGGTTATGTTTCTCAAATTTATAGATTTTTTTGTTTATACATATGGCAACGTTTCCCATTTGTTTTCATTTATTCGTGCGCAAATTCAGAAATTGCAATGGAGGTTCCAGCAAAACAAAGAAAAAGTAATAATTCCATTAGAAAGTGCTAGAAATAGCTCAGAAGTAGAAATGCTTCTAGATTAATTGGAAGAATCCAAAGGGTTTGACGTAAGTAAATTTGGTTTATAACAAGTATTTTACTATAAATGCTTTTGTTTTGCAGGTACCCACTGCGCAAATTTTCTATAGAAAATTTTTAGATTGCAGTGGAATAAACTGCACAAGGGAGCAAGGTAAATAGAGGAGGAGGTAACGCCAAAGAATTTATTGACATCGTAATACGTCATACGAATGAGAGAAACATAAAGAAAGCGCAAAAAAAAAGATGCTGTACTAAATGTTCAAAATTAAAAATGGGAATATTTAGGTCCAAAAAAACACAAAATCAAGGAAACTCGTTTACTATATTGAAAATACATTAATATTCATATTATATGACTAGATTTTGTTATTTTATAAATTTTTTATGCATTTTAGTTTTATGCATTTACAAAATTTAAATTTGCTGTTTTGTAAAATTATGAGCATTTGTGCTATTTAAATTTGTTTATATAATACAAATTTTTATCGAAAGTCTGTTATAATATATATATATATATGGTTAAAAATAACGAATTTTCATTGAACTGGAGTATTTGTTTATATTTTTGATATTTCAATTTGTTTATTTAATAAGAATAGTAAACATTTTGCTAAGTCTGAGTAAGAGGAAGAAAAAGCGATGGATTTGGCAGCACCAAAATTATACATCGTAAAACGTCATCAACATGGCGGACAGCTCGATTGGCGCCGACCTGCATGGGAGTGTGTCCAGCGTTTCATCAATAGCTTCGTCATCATCTCATTAATCTCATCTGAAGTATTTTCGCAAATAATTCTGTGCTTCTTGGCATTTTGCGTACGCAGTTTTTTTTATCAAAATAAAAATCAGCTGATTGTTGTAACCCCATGATAACAATTGTACATTGCATACACCAGGCCCGTACGCAGGGGGTGGTTTTGAGTGTTCAAACCCCCCTATTGGCTCTCAACGACTGAATTTTTTCATAAGAACTGTCGAAAGTCACAACCTTCGGAGAATCCAAATGTTCAAAACCCCCCCTATAGCAAATTCCTGCGCACGGGCCTGGCATACACTAAGGAGCGAATACCACTATAGTTTTACCACAAGTATGACATAAACTGCTTTGAACGCAACCCAACAAACATTTTTAGCTAATCTCAATTTGAGAACCAACAATCTTCTCAAATCTCAAACGTTCGTTTTCAATTTGAGGCGAAATAACCGTTGATAGCGTTCTCAACCTAAAAGGCTAATTTTTAATATGGGATTTTTCCTGATTTTCAAATTGGGAACGGCAGAATTTTCAAACGTTTCTCAAACTGAGCGGAAATATTTATTCAGAGATGCCAATCATGCAAAACAAATACCCATTTTATTAAAAAGCGAGTTTCCATTTATGCGGTTAAATTTTACATAATACTTTTTTAATTAATATAGTTCAACAAATAATCCCGTTATATAAACAACATTTGAGAAAAAGTTGAGAATAGGTGTTTTCTCAAACGTTTGAGTTTTTGGTGCTCGATGTTTGTTAGGAAGTAATTATTCAGTTTCATATTTAGAGTGCCCATTAACCCCTTATGCTAACACCAGCGTTTCATCAATAGCTGCGTCATCATCACCAAAATCTATGAGAGCACGGTTTTATCCGTAGAGTTTTATGTTATATTAAAGCAAAAATTACTTACCTTGAATATAGTTAACCCCATCTAAAGTATTTTCGCAAATAATTTGCACAATTTTACTCTTTTCTGTGCTTCTTGGCATTTTTCGTGCGCAGGTATTTTTATCAAAAAAAAAAAATCAGCTGATTGTTGTAACCCCATGATAACAAGGTGCGCTCACGCTCATCAATGTTACACTTCGATTGTACATTGCATACACTAAAGAGCGAATACCACTATAGTTTTACCACAAGTATGACATAAACTGCTTTGAACGCAAGTAATAATTCAGTTTCATATTTAGAGTGCCCATTAACCCCTTATGATAACAGCTATTTGCTGGAAATTGAAACAATTATTTTTTTTTTATTTGTGTTATGTTTAAATAAATATTTACCCAATAATTTATTAATTAATAGTATCAAAAAGAAATTTTTGACGGCAATTTCGATGCCGGACATTAATGGGACGAATAGTTTTGCCGTTTAAGCAAAATTTCGCGGAATTTGGTAAACTGGTTTTTGTGCTATTTATGATCGTGTCTTTGCGTTGTTGGTATGCCTCGGGAGACTACGTTGTCATGTTTAGAACGACAAGATCTGTAGCAAGAATGACATCTTCAATAATTTTCCCTCTCGAATTACCAACGGGCGATCCCCAAAGGGGGCTCTAAGAGTTAACATCGCCAACTAGTATTATGGGTGTGATAATACTATTGTAAAATCCAAATAGATCTCTTTCGTTGAAGATCTGATCTGGAGGAATGTACATTTATACCAACGTAAATTTAAAACCAATATTTATTTCCAGTGTAATTGAGGAAATATTAATTTGCTTATGAGGGATATCCTTTTTAATCAGGATACCGACCCGTTGCTTTTTTAGAAACGTTTTGATCCAGGTTATGAAAATAACATTCATATGTTCTGGGAGCCATGGAGAGGTTATGATCTTTAAGCAAGAGTTTAAGCTCGTGGAAGTTGTTCCAGTAACCCTTGATATTCCACTGCAATATGGAAGCCATATCGCTAAAGATTTTTAAATTGTTAGTTTGCTAGTTGTTAGTATATCTACTTTTGTTGGTGCTAATTAAGTTAGTTAAGGTTTATGAATCATCATTTGATAGTATTGCGGTATCACTGAGATTCCGGTGCTAATTAAGCTATGTATTTCTTTTTAAAGAAATAAAGCCCACGGGCGTTTCTTCCATTTAAAACGAAGTAACGCCAATTTTAAGGGGCTTTTAGTTTTGTGCGGATTATACGATTTATCTAACAAGAAGTGATATGTTGTTTCAATTGCATTTTTTTATGGTTTGACTATAATCGTATACGTAAAAACTGTATTTAAAAAAGCGCTGCCGTCTAAAATTTTTAATTCCAAATTTTCAGTTTATGTTTTAAAGTAAATTATATCATATGCATTTAAAATTTCTTTGAAAAAGCGCCGCACGCGAAAATTTGGAATGAAAAATCGCGACGTTGACCTTGTACAGCCCCATTGTTGCTTGGAAGCGATTTCACCCGGTACCAGGATAGCATCACCGCCCGGATTGACCTGACCCTTGGATTCCCAGCAAATCGTGAGTAGTTCGAGTAAGTTCCACCACGGCCTATCCCTTGAGTTAATTATATAAAATGAATTATATTATATGCATTTATAATTTCTTTAAAAAAGCGCCGCATATTATATATCCGAAACTCCTTATTGTTGCAACTAAGGGATCGTGCATATATGACGTCACGCGATTTTTGGTAGTTTTTGACCCCCCCCTCCCCCCATGTCACACCCAGTCACAAACTCCAGACCCCCCCCTCCCCCTCGAATGTCACATCACACCCTTAATAAATATAAATTCAATATTTATTTGACATAAAATCTGATACATATTTAGAATGTTTATATTAATTATTAAATAATATTTGCCAATCGAAAGAATGAAAACGTGCTAAATTTGAAAACGTTTATGGACGTTGCACGCTAGAAAACATGCAAAAAATAACGTGACATCACGTAAGTGCTACTCCCCCCCTCCCCCAATGTCACATTTCGTCACAAATCGCAGACCCCTCCCCCCCTCAAAGAGCGTGACGTCATATATGCACGACCCCTAAGTACTGAATCCAAAATAAAAGAATACATTTTTTATTATTTTGTTGTGATGCTGGTGGCCTTTATTTTCCTTTCGAAAAGCCATAGAAACATAAACAAATTTTAAAATAATATGATATTGAAAATTTGGAATAAAAAATTGCGCGATTTTTTATTCCAAATTTTCCCCTGTGGCGCTTTTTTTAAGAAATTTTAAATAATTAACTTTATAGCATAAATTTAAAATTTTTTCGCCTGCGGCGCTTTTTTAAAGAAATTTTAACTGCATATTATATAATTTACTTTAAAACATAAATTGAAAATTTTGAATTAAAAATTTTAGACGGCAGCACTTTTTAAATACATTTTTTACGTATATTAAAACCATAAAAAAATGCTAAATGCTAAGGAAAGGAAAACGACACTCGTGGGCTTTATTTCCTTTTGTAAGGAGAAAAAACGCCCATTTAAAAAAGAAATAACGCCTGCGGGCTTTTTTCAAGATATTTGAAATACATATCGCTGGCTTCGTGAGCGATATATGTAAGAAATTTTAAATGCATATGATATAATTAACTTTATAAAATAAATTGCGCGATTTTTAATTCCAAATTTTCGCCTGCGGCGCTTTTTTCAAGATATTTTAAATGCATATGATATATGATATAAAACATAAATTATAAATTTGGAATTAAAAATTTTAGGCTGCAGCACTTTTTTAAATACATTTTTTATGTATACGATTATAGTCAAACCATAAAAAAATGCTAAATGCTAAAATGCTAAGGTAAGGAAAACGACACTCGTGGGCTTTATTTCCTTTTGTAAGGAGAACAAACGCCCACTTAAAAAAGAAATAACGCCTGCGGGCTTAATTGCTTTTCCAAAAAGTAAACAGCGCCCGCGGGGGTTATTTCCTAAAAAAAAAAGAAATAACGCCCGCGGGCGCAGCTTTAATTTTTGATTAGGCGGGCCCCGCCCTAACTGGCGCAAATGAGTGGGTCCCTGGAAAGGACCTCCTTAAATGAGAAGTCCTGGTAAATAAGTGATCAGTGTTAGTGGCAGTTGTGTGGGTGGCAGTGATATTCACAAAATCCCCTATAACAAAAATGAGGAAGTGCATTTAAAAAAATATATATTGAAACGGCGACTCCCTTCGGGACCTTCCAGAATATAAAAGCTCCTCTCCCTAGGAGAGGTAAAATTGTGGTAAAACCACACAGTGAATAAGTGAAAATAACATTACTATGTCCAATCCTTGAAGCCCTAAACGGCAGAGACAGGAAAAAATTAAAAGAAGCCATCATGTGATCCCAAAGACGCTCAGGTGCGCAAATGAAAAGATAAAAATTGTTTTTTTCTTCTTTCGAAAATTGAAAGATTAGTGAAAGTGATTTTCCCTGCCACTCAACAACCGCGGAACAAGTGTCCTCGTATGATCCATTGGCTGGGTGGGCCCATGTACCTATCCTTATAGGCCGGATCACACCATACCGAAGGCCATATAATAGTTAACGAATTCCGTGACATTGCAATATGCACAAAAAAGTTGCACCCTGCGTGCCTGTTGCCATTCCCTTAAGGATATGACAATCAATATTCTTTGTAGTAGCTAACCCTAGTGTACACATAAGAACACACTACAGTTTGGCTATATATTCAGGGTACACATCAGAACACACTGGAAACTGCTGCTTGTTTTCCGCGATTCCTCTAGAGCACACATAAGAACACGAGGGGGATCGCAAATGGTGCCTTTTCGGGATTTCGTTGTGGAGCTAGCTGTACCTAAGTAGGTTGCCCTCAATCTGATTGTCGACGACCAAAAAGGGACGACACAGACTCCCTGAGCAAAAACTCTAACTTTAAAGACGATGTACTGTGAAACGCCAATTAGGTACATGTCGCCGTTACCACCAGAACACGGTGGAGATTTCGCAACCAAACTTACAGTTCCTTTCTTGTTCTTTTACAGGAAATCAGTTTTGCCATTTTAGCCGTTTTCTGGCTAGATCTAGCCGTTTTTTTTTCTTTTAGCCGGAAAAATTTGAATCTAGCCGCTAGCCGTTTTCTTATTTTTTTTTAGCCGTTTTTTTTTAGCTTTTTTGCCAAGGTAGTAAACAATTTTTTTGAAATAACCCTAGTTCAACACATCTAACATTTATGATAGTTCAGAGCAAGATATAGAAAATTGTGATATAGAAATATTGTAAAATGTATATACCTACATTTTCTCACATTATTATAATTTTTTTTTTTTTCATTTTATGTCATGAAAGTATATGTTATTTTAAATATGATGCCTTATTTTATTGCGACTTTTCATTAAATCAGTGACCTCTGCTTAAAATTTAGCTCGTTGTACCTTTTATATAAGTCACATCTATGTAATATATATAAGAAATATAAATGAAAGCTTTATTTATGTTTATTATAGCTCTGTATATTCGGATGCAAAGCATCAGTCAGAGCTGGGTAAAAACAATTCCATTACAATAACAATTACATTCCTCAGTAATTGAAAAATGTAATCAATTCCTTTCATGAAAAGAAAAGGAATTCATACCATTTCAATTCCCAAAAAAAATACTAAAAGTATTTCATCGTTTTGAGGCTCAAGTACAAAATGTTATTGCCGCGCCATTACTTTTGAAAGGAATTGAAAATGTAATTGAAATTTTTTCAATTACATTACAAGTAATGGAAAATGTACTTGAGAATTTCCCATTTCATTCCTTAAAGGAACTATAAAAGTAATTGAAATGCTAAATGTTAATTGGTGTATAAAAAAGTATTGCGATTTATGTAAATGGAAGTTGCGGGCCATGCTCACTATTGAGATCATTTTGTGGTGATATTGGGCTCGTTTTGGGTTCAACTTGGGATTACTTTGGGATAATTTTGGGGCCATTTTAGTATCATTTTTGGGTCCATTTGGGATCATTTTAGGGTCTTTTGAGATCGGTTTGGGATAATTTTTGGGTTATTTTGGGATCATTTTGCTTCTACATTTCGATCATATGACCGCAAAATGACCCGAAATTGACCCAAAAATGGTCCCACACTGATCTCAAACCGACCTCAAAATGATCCCACAATGACCCCAAAATAAATTGCAAAAGTAATTGAAAAAGTAATGCAGTTCAATTACTTTTGCAATTCCTTTAAAAGTAATGGCGCGGCAATTACATTTTATACTTGAGCCTCAAAACGATGAAATACTTTTGGTATTTTTTTTAGGAATTGAATTACATGTTATGGGAAATTGCGAGTAATTTAATTCCTAAAGTAATAATTACTACCCAGCTCTGGCATTTGTATACGAAACTTTCTTATTGTTATGAAATTGGCGCCGTTTTCTCAAGTAAACTTTAAAATTTATCTTAATTTTTTTCAAAAAAAAATTTTTGTTTAGACTGAACCTTAATATTTAAGGCTAGATGAGAAAACACTCCTTTATATTATAAAATATTTTTATTATTTGTTTTAATGACAAAAAAAGCGAATAAAACATGTGAAAATTTGACTTAAAACTGTTAACTTTAGGGGTACAAACAAAGAGTACAAACAACTTAATATTTTAAAACATTTATGTTATATGTATTAATGAAAAAAGCGATTAAAACGTGTGAAAAGTTGATTAAAAATTTTTAGCTGTTTTTCCGGCCAAAATTATAATTTTTTTCGCCGAAATATTTTTTTTAAGCCGTTTTTAGCTGCTTTTTTCTCGATCTAGCCGGATTGCTGAAAAAATTCTGGCAACACTGCTGGAAAGGAGCTGAAGCCATCAATTTCACGATATATAACAAACAAACTTGCAAAAAAGCCATCCCGTGCCTGTGATTTTTTTTAATCGTCCGTGAGTAAAAGAAAAATAAACTAAAGAAAACAAGTAAGGAAAGCTGTCTTCGGCTGTGCCGAAGGCTATATACCTTTCATGAATAAGCGTCACGATTTTCACTGTTCGATCCCCAGTACAGCCTGTTTCAATTTAACTATATTTACTATACACATTACACATCTTTGTTATAATTTAAAAAAACTTACAAAATAATAGGATCCGAGTTATCGGGACAATCGATTGTATGGAGGCTATATATTATACGTGTTCAATTGTACTGACTTACACTATACACATTACATATGTAGAAAGTACTAAAGGTGCAATATTTTACGTTCCTAACTTTTTAAATGCGGAAGTATTGGCCAAAAAACCTTATATCGGAACAACCGGTTGTATGGGGCTATATGTTATATTTACCCGATCTTCTTGATTTTCCTCTACACACTACATAAATTGAAAATACTCAAGTTGCAAAATTTTATGTTCCTAACTTTTTAATTGCAGAAGTTTTGGCCAAAAAACCTTATATCTGAACAATCGGTTGTATGGGGGCTATATGTTACATTTGCCCGATCTTGTTGATTTTCACACTATATACACTACATAAATAGAAAGTACTCGAGTTGCAAAATTTTACGGTCCTAACTTTTTAATTGCAGAAGTTTTGGCCAAAAAACCTTATATCTGAACAATCGGTTGTATGGGGGCTATATGTTACATTTGCCCGATCTTGTTGATTTTCACTATATACACTACATAAATAGAAAGTACTCGAGTTGCAAAATTTTACGTTCCTAACTTTTTAATTGCAGAAGTTTTGGTCAAAAAACCTTATATCTGAACAATCGGTTGTATGGGGGCTATATGTCACATTTGCCCGATCTTGTAGATTTTCACTATTACCACAACATAAATAGAAAGTACTCGAGTTGCAAAATTTTACGGTCCTAACTTTTTAATTGCAGAAGTTTTGGCCAAAAAACCTTATATCTGAACAATCGGTTGTATGGGGGCTATATGTTACATTTGCCCGATCTTATTGACTTTCACTATATACACTACATAAATAGAAAGTACTCGAGATGCAAAATTTTACGTTCCTAACTTTTTAATTGCAGAAGTTTTGGCCAAAAAACCTTATATCTGAACAATCGGTTGTATGGGGGCTATATGTTATATTTGCCAGATCTTGTTGATTTTCACTATATACACTACATAAATAGAAAGTAGTCGAGTTGCAAAATTTTACGTTCCTAACTTTTTAATTGCAGAAGTTTTGGTCAAAAAACCTTATATCTGAACAATCGGTTGTATGGGGGATATATGTTACATTTGCCCGATCTCGTTGATTTTCACTATATACACTACATAAATAGAAAGTAGTCGAGTTGCAAAATTTTACGTTCCTAACTCTTTACTTGCAGAAGTTTTGGTCAAAAAACCTTATATCTGAACAATCGGTTGTGTGGGGGCTATATGTTATACTAATCCGATCTTGTCAGTTCCGACAAATGATTCCTATATTACAAAATGGTGGCCACATACAAAATTTCACCAGATATCTCAAAAATTGAGGGACTAGTTTGCGTTCAAACAGACAGACGGACAGACGGACAGACAGACAGACGGAAAGACGGACATGGCTAAATCAACTCAGCTTGTCATCCTGATCATTTCGGTATACTTATTGATGGGTCTATCTCTTCTTCTTCTCATACTTACAAACTTCGGACCAAAGTTATAATACCATTTCATGTTCATGAAAGGTATAAAAATAGAAGCCCAACGTTAGCGAGCTGACTTGGGGGATAAATGCTCTTCTCGAACAAATGCGGAGACTGGAAGACCGTCTCGGGGGTACTGAAGCTAACAGCACAATCCAAGATGAAAATTTGGGTAGAATTGTTGCAAGACTCGATAACGTGGACCAGACAGGTGTCAGGGTGCCAACCCAAGGGATGTCCTCGGTGGAGCGACCACCACTTTCAGAACAGGATCTGAAGGACATCGGCAGGCTCCCCGACTGTGTAAAGGAGTTACAGGTATTTGAAGGGAGCCCCTCTCAGTACATATCCTGGCCCACACGTTTGAGAGTATCTTGGCCGATTACGAGGTAGTAAAAGGGAAGCCTCTGTATCGTGACATCCTTCAGCACATTCGGCAGAAAATTCAGGGCGGAGCTGATGCGGCCTTGGTGCCGCATAATGTCTTCGAAGACGAGTGGACAGATATTAAGCGAGTATTGTCCCTTCCCTACGCCGATAAGAGGGACAGCCGGACCTTGGAACACCAACTGAACCGGCTCACACAGGGAAGCTCCAAGCTGGATGATTTCTATGCGACAGTGAACCATCAACTGTCGCTGATAGTGAACAAGATAAAATGCGAGGACTACTCGCAATAGACGGTTTCTGTTCTGAGAGAAACCTATAGAAACAGAGCCCTAGATGTCTTTATCCGAGGATTGAGTCCCGAATTATCCCGTATGCTGATCGTACAAAAACCAAAGACGTTGCTAGAGGCATACACCGGATATTCAAAACCTTACTCTCCGGAACACAATAGTCCACACAAACTCTGTTAACAGAATCATAGTTCCGACGAACACCCTATCGCAAAGGCCACCTTTGCCACCACGAACACGTTCAAACTGCAGCTAGGTCAATAGGAACTCAGGATATAGGACCCCCTACAACAGCTTCAAGCCCAGTAACAACACAAGCTCATCGCCCCCAGCCAGACCGGCTGCTCCTAAACCCGCCGAGACGATGGAAGTCTATGGTAGCATGCAGACAAGGCAGATAGATTACATGAACCGACCTTCGGAGTCAAATTCCTCCAAAAGGGGGCCTACTTCTTCAAAAGGCAACTTCAAAAAACAATCAAGCCTGTATAATATACAGGCTAATGGCTCAGAGGAGGAGTTCGACTCCCTAAACGATTCCGCGCCCACAGAAGACAATATCCAGGAAATAAATTTTTTAATGACCGGGCCTCCAGCTTATTTCATATGAGTAGCGGTTCCTTACGCTCCAGCATTCCTTACCTAACGTGTGTGAGCAAAAATAACGCTGCCTTACAATTCCTTGTTGATACAGGGGCAAACAAAAATTAAACATACCTTAGAGCCCCTCACTCAAAACCAGTCGATCCACCCTTTTCAGTACGGACGGCAGCAGGAACCATTCTAATAAATAGGAAAATCTGCAGGAAATTTCAAATTTCAAATCAAAACCTCAGTTCGGGCTGACATAAAGACCACTACTCCCGAGCCCACCTATACAAAAAGCTATCCGTATCCAGCGAACATGAGGGAAGAGGTAGAGCAACAAATTGCCGAATTGCTTGAGGAAGGCATCATAAGACCATCCGAAAGCCCTTATAAATATTCCATTTGGATAGTTCCAAAAAACCCAAGCCATCCGGTGAAAAACAGAATAGAATGGTAGTGGATTTTAAACACCCAAATGCCTCACAATCTCAGACGCTTACCCCATTCCCGATATAAACGCAAATCTAGCCAGCCTAGGGAATGCCAAATATTTTACTACTATAGATCTCACATCGGGATTTCATCAAATTACAATGAAGGAGGCGGACATACCGAAAACAGCGTTTTCAACAATGAACGGCAAATACGAATTTCTCCGGCTGCCTTTCGGGTTGAAAAACACGCCCGCAATATTTCAACGCATGATTGACGATGTGCTCAAAGAATATATCGGGAAGATATGCTACGTGTACATTGACGATATTATCTATTCGGCAAGCATATCGACGAACATTTAAAAAACGTGAAAATAGTATTCTAAGGGTTGGCGGATGCTAACTTAAGGGTAAATTTAGAAAATACCAAGTTCATGAATACAGAGGTGGAGTTCCTGGGGTATATAATCACATCTAATGGGATGAAACCTCATCCTTCAAAAGTTCAAGCTATTGAGAACCTATCGCTTCCAAATACACCTTAGGAACTGAAGAGCTTTCTGGGAATGACGTCATACTACCGAAAGTTCATTTGAGACTACGCAAGGTTCGCAAAACCTCTAACAAATCTTAAATGGGGTGAAAGCGCTCAGGGCAAGGCCAACCAGTCGAGGAAAATACTGATTAACCTAGATGCGGAAGCTCTTCAAGCGTTCGATAACTTGAAAAAACTACTCGTTTCCTCGGACATCCTTGCATTCCCTGACTTCGGAATACTATTCAATCTTACTTCAGATGCGTCAAATTTTACCATTGGTGGGGTGCTGTCCCAGGGGGAACATAGGAAAGATCGGCCAATCGCCTATATTTCGAGATGTCTAAGTAGAAGAGAGGAAAACTATGCCATAAATGAGAAAGAAATGCTGGCAATAGTTTGGGCCCTAGACAACTTGAGATCATATCTCTATGGTGCGAAAAAAATTAGGATTTTCATCAGATCACCAGCCTCTCACTTTCGCGTTGGGAAGCAGAAACTACAACGCAAAGTTGAAGAGGTGGAAGGCCAGAATTGAAGAGTATAACCATGAATTGCTTTACACTCCGGGTAAATCAAATGTTGTGGCAGACGCTCTTTCCAGGATCCCATGCCAGGCAAACCATCTGACTGATCCTTCGGAATCTAACGAGCTTCCAGCAGAAACCGGAAGGGAAGACGGAACCACTCATAGTGCTGATCAAGACGCATCGGACCTTATTCCACATGTAGAGTCCCATAAATGTTTTCCGAAATCAAATAATTTTCACGGAAGGGAGTGCAATGGTCTGCGTGGAAAACCTACAGCATGTTTCACACGCCATTACGTCAGGTTAGCTACCATTGAAAAGACAAGCTTGAGTATGGCCTTAAAAGAGCATCTAAACCCGGCCCTTATGAATGGGATACAAATTCCAGAAAACTACCTGCGACTTCTACAAGAACATAGAACATTTCATCCTATACAAGATCAGGATAACGCGAGAGAGGTTGAAGATGTCGCCAATAGAGGACAGAATTTGTAAGATAATAGAGAATGAGCACAGGAGAGCTCATAGAAACTCGTTTTAGATTTATTTATTTTTACAGCTTATCTTAAGCCTAGCTTATAAATACTTAAATTACACTTTTATTTAAACTAAACTACATATTATAGCCTAGTTATATACATTTAAAGCCGTGTGAATCAGTGGCAGACTTCCTTATCATTCCCACAATGGGTTGTGCGGTTAGAGGCCGTAAAGGGCTGGTTTCCTCGAAAGCGGTGACGCTATATAGCGTCCGTTACATAGCGGCGAAGTACGGTGTCAAAAATACTGTCATGTAAAAGTAATTGAGTGTAAAGTAAGAAGACGGTGAAGTTCACCGTAATGTAATATAGCGTCCGTCATGACGGTGGCAATTTTTCGTCAACGTTTTTTCTCACCGTCATTGTCATAGCGGTGTCAATACAATAAAATTCTTCAAATTCGTTTACAAAAACAACAATTAATTGTTTTCAAAACAAATATTTTAAAAATATAAAAGAGAAAAACAAGAAAAGTGGCCGCAAATTTACAATTTCGAATGGATTGAAGTCACCGCTACTTGCATGTAAGTTTACAGAAAAGCGGTGCTGCTAATGACGGTGAGCATAGCTACCGCTATATAGCGAACGTTACATAGCGGCACCGCTTTTCGAGGAAACCAAGCCTTAAAGGGCGAAGACAACATCTAAATACGGTTCTCCGGTACCACCGATCAAGGATACTCCGGTGCCAAAATATCCTTGCGAAATAGTGCATGTGGACATCTTTGAGATCCAGCGAGAAAAATTCCTCTCCAGTATAGATAAATTCTCGAATTTTTCCATATAAAGAATAAATCTTCCATCACTCTTCGCGCCAAGATGGCTAAGGTCATTCACTACTTCACAACCCCTAGAGTGATAGTAACGGACAACGAAAGGGGAAAGGGGACTCCCTTGGTTCGCAACTACATACGGGGTCTACGGATCGAATTACCAAACTCCAGTTCAAAGGAGCGAAGTCAATGGCCAGGTTGAAAAATTCCATTCTACTGTCATTGAGATCTACCGATTCCTTCGCAATGAGATGACAAATGTTAGACCAAAGGAGTTGGCATATATCGCAGTGGATCGTTATAATTCACCTATACACTCAGTAACGAAAAAGAAACCTAGCGACATATTCTTAAACAGAAGTGAGAGAATTAACTACCAAGGTCTGACCAATTTCAGGAGCCGGGTTCACGAAGAAATCAAGGAACAAATCAGGAGAAACTAAGAGCTTAGAAATCTTCGGCTAAATAAAAAACGAAAAGCACCAAAAAAAACTTAGACCTGGATATTCTGTCTACATTAGAGTTAAACAGATAAAGGGAAAGCAGAAACATATCTATAAAAAGGAAAAATAACAGGGTAACCGTGGTTACGGAGAATGGTAGAAAGGTCCATAAAGCACAAATAAAAATAGATGACAGATAAAAAAAGAAAAAAAAATATTTAGGAAAAAAAAATTTAAGAAAAAAAAAATTAAATAAAAAAAATTTAAGAAAAAAAAAACAATATTAGAAAAAGGGGAAAAAATAAGAAAAAAAGGCAGCACGGGATAGGCAACAACAGTTGATTGAGAAAAAAATATCAAAGCAGCACGCACAAGAAACTAAAATCAACAAGCAATCATTAAACAGAAATGTAAGAAAATAAGCCCACTATAAAACTCTAATATATACAACAGTTACCCACCGAATAATTAATTAAAGAGGCATCAAAAAAAATTCATGTAAAAAAGCAACATTAGCCATCAAAAGAAATATTATTAAAGAGGCACCTTAGCCCACCAAACACTGATCTTGGCTTGCCAATGACTGATGGTGAGATTATAGGAAGTATATTCACCCAGATCTCATCATCATTTATTGTCGATTAACCGCCTAGGCGATTTTGTCCGCTTCGTATCAAAACTCGCTCCTTTTTAGCGACTACAATATTACTTAAAAGAAGCAACTCAGCCAACTACAAAAACCACACTCTAATCACACAAAAACCCCATTTTAGTCACAATCAAAATAGAAAACTACCCTCATAATAAGTAGGACAGTATTAATGAAGAATGAAAACGCGCAATAAAGGAAACAACAAAACATACAGTTAGCACAACTCTTAAAAATTAAATACAAAATATAAAAATAAGTAAAGGAATTGTTTGCATTTTCTTTACAATAATCACAATAATCTTCCAATAATCACAAAATTTTTCCTTTTTGCTAAATTCCTTCGTATAGACAAAAAATAAAATTTCTCTTTAACATTATTCACTCCATACATTGGCTATATTTCTAAACGTTCGTAAAATTATTTACCGTCCCTGAAGTAAAAAAGGCATTACTAATCATTATAAAAATAATTTTACCTTTCATTGCCGGTGCTTGCGGCCTGAATATCTACAAGTACGACTCCCCCTTATCACCATCGAACATGGTCGTAGCTGAATCCTGAATGGGCACTTCAGTCTAGTACACATCGTCCTCCTCAGCTATTTCAATACCGTGTTGGAAAAACTATCCGAATCAGCACAGCATGACATCCAGAACGAGGCTGTGCGTACGGTTTTGCAATTCCACCATAAGCAAATAAAGCTTCGGCTCGACGAGCTCGAAATAAGCAAGCCGAGGAAACCACGTTCCATCGACTTCCCAGACGCAGCAGATGGGGATTATATCCTAAAAAAAGTAAATAACGTTATCTCTAATAATAACCACCAATACGTGGTGAACCAGAAACTCTTCAACGCAACTCGTGACGCAATTGAAAAAGCGAACACATCAACGAGATCAATAAGAGTATAAATGAAGAGAATCTCGAGCTGCTGAATCTAGGCAAGGTCCTAATCCTAAAGGAGCCGGTCTCCGAAGTCATACAGGCCTGCCAGATGGCAAAATCCGGTATAATCAACACGAACCTTCTTGACCGCAATGAAGTCGAGAGGTTATTATTAGAAGAAGAGTCGCTACCCTATCAGAATTTTATTGAAGCTATCGAACATGGATCCTCAGTTTACTCCAATGGCAGCATACGTTTTGTCAATTCCAAAGGTTAAACCAAGCGCTTATCGACTCCTGATAATTCGTGTGGCTGTGATACGAGGGCAGCATCTTGAATTAAACCACAAACAAATCCTCATAAGCGAAGAAGAAACCTTGGTTTATCATTCCGAAAATTGTAAGTTCGATTCTCGGTAAGGGCGATATCATTTTATTTTTCATTTAAAATATTAAAAAGAAAATCTTCTTAATAACATTAAAAAGACTGCCTCTACAATAATAAGAAGCACATCTTCTTGAAGAAAAACTATACAGATATCTTATAATTTTTGTTCTATTTTATTAGGTACCTTTGGCTCTATGTATTTTTGTTTGCTTTGGTTTTTTTTTACTATTACATATGTAGTTCTCTTTTTAGTACTTTTGACAAGGCACAACTTAACTGTAGGGCCGTTTCCTGGCAAGTGTCAAACGCGATCTGTGTTAGTATTTTTTTATTTTTAAGTAAGCATGTATTCTTCCCATATAAGATCAAGATATCTAGATATTGATCAACACGTGGACCAGGAGTGGAGCTAGAAAGTTTTTGTGAAAAATGGGTCTAAAATGAAAGGTGTAGATGAGAGATCAAATCATTTCAGAAAAGGTAAGGAAATCTGTCTTTCTAAGGCTATTCACGTCGCGATTTTCACTGTTCGATTCCCAGTAGGTACACTGTACCTGGTACAACCTATGGGAATTTAACATTCTTAAGGTCATACCGAATTTATGGGAACAATTGATTGCTATATGTTATAATTATTGGTCCGATTTCTATATTACAAAATGGTGGCCACATACAAGAGTTGTTAAATAATGAATTCCCCTGGAATGCATTCCGTTAGTTATTCAAATTTACATAGAAATGTCCTTTATTAATAATAAAGTACCAAGAAATTCATGCATATGGCTAAATTGGCACTGACATGCAGAGCTGTGAACATATTTTTAAAAATTGTTGTATGGGCAGGTTTTCGAGATATCGGTAATTTTGTGTTTTTTCAGGTATCACTTCATTCAAAAATTCTTTTCGCCAATGTTGCAAAAGCGATGGAGGTAAGCGATACCTCGTTGGAAAGGAAAATAAAATACGATTCCAACGACGTATAATATGTAGGGGTGGACCAAACCATCGCGGAGCAATAGCTGGCCAATCTATCTGTCTTTTGTAACGGCACAAAATAATCGAGATAGATATAGAGTTTCATATATGAAAGTTCTTAGTTTGAAAAGAGGATTTCATTCAGGCATGTCTGTCCGTCTGTCCGCCCGTCCGTCTGTGTACACGATAACTTGAGTAAAAATTGAGATATTTGCATGAAATTTTATATACAGATTACTCTTTGGCCAAGGTAGGTTGCTATTGAAAATGGGCCAAATCGGATGATAACCACGCCCCCTTTTTCGATATCGAAAATTTCGAAAATCACACAAATTGACATATCTCGGTAACTGAAATGGCTAAAATGATGTAATTTCACTTTTAAGGGTGGAATTTTTGAAAATTTGACTGGTCGTAACTTTTAAACTGATTAAGATAGAACGATGAAATTTGGCACAAGGCATACTAGCATCGTTAAGAGTAAATGTGATGAAATTGGATAAAATCTCCCCCCAACCATGCCCACTTTCGATATCGAAAGTTTCGAAAACACACAATTTGAGATATCTCGGTAACTGAAATGGCTAAAATGATATAATTTCATGAGTGGATCACCCTGGTCATCCTCTTATGATTTCTGCATACATTTTTTATAGTAGGCGTGGCACCGCCCACTTATAAGGGTGGATTTTTTGAAAATTTGACTGGTCGTATCTTTTAAACCGATTAAGATAGAACGATGAAATTTGGCACAACGCATACTAGTATCGTTGGGAGTATATGTGATGAAATTGGATAAAATCTCCCCCCAACCATGCCCACTTTCGATATCGAAAAACACACAATTTGAGATATCTCGGTAACTCAAATGGCTAAAATGATATAATTTCATAGGTGAATCACCCTGGTCATCCTCTTATGATTTCTGCATACATTTTTTATAGTGGGCGTGGCACCGCCCACTTTTAAGGGTGGAATTTTTGAAAATTTGACTGGTCGTAACTTTTAAACTGATTAAGATAGAACGATGAAATTTGACACAATGCATACTAGTATCGGTGGGAGTATATCTGATGTAATTGGCTAAAATCGCTTTCCAACCATGCCCACTTTCGATATCGAAAACTTCGAAAATCACCTAAATTGACTTAATTCGGTAACGGAAATGGCTAAAATGATACAATTTCATAGGTGAATCACCCTGGTCATCCTCTTATGATTTCTGCATACATTTTTTATAGTGGGCGTGGCACCGCCCACTTTTAAGGGTGGAATTTTTGAAAATTTGACTGGTCGTAACTTTTAAACTGATTAAGATAGAACGATGAAATTTGGCACAACGTATACTAGTATCGTTGGGAGTATATCTGATGAAATTGGATAAAATCGCCCTCCAACCATGCCCACTTTCGATATCGAAAATCACATAAATTGAAATAATTCGGTAAGGGAAATTAGGTAAATCCTCCTAGGGCCTAATAATTGTTATCCCGTTCTAAAAATTACCGCTGGGTATTGAATGTTCGGTTCACCCGAACTTAGACTTCCTTACTTGTTCGTTTTTGCTTGTTCATTGCATTGTTACGTGTTTTGTTGCTGTACCTGCTTGCTTGTACTGTTTTTTATAAATTAGTTTTAAGGGTTCAAATAATTCGTCGTTTATTATCCTGACGTCAAATATTTTTAACTTGTATATCTCCATTTTCTCAAGTACATTGAGCCGCCAAACTTTTCCTTGTATATAAAATATTAGAGCAGTTGTTTTGATGTTAGCTGGGGTGCACCCCACTGGAATAAAAATTTTTTTGCAGTGTATTTTTTCAAAAGCTGATTTAAATAAGTTTCTAATAGTATATAAATCTTTGAAAACTGTTCATTAGTTTGAGCGTGTTATCAAAATATTAGAAAGTAGCCAAGAGATGCATTTACTTAAATAAATTTAAAAAAAGAAAAAAAAAAACGCATTTTAGTTTTCAGATATGTTATATATCGACGTGCCATACGAAAACTAACACTTTTAAAATTTTTTACGAAAACTAACACTTTTCAAATTCTGTAAGAAGACTAACACTTTTATTTTGTGTCTGACGAAAACTAACACTTTTGGCTAGTACATTTTCTTCAGAGAAAACCTGAAAGTGTTACTTTTCGTCAGACACAAAATAAAAGTGTTAGTTTTCGTCAGACACAAATTGAAAGTGTTAGTTTTCGTCAGACACAAAATAAAAGTGTTAGTTTTCTTCAGACACAAAATTTTTGGTGTTAGTTTTCGTATGGCACGGCGATATATTGAATAGACCTTTCAAAAATAATTTTATTTGTTCAAATCGCTTGATCTTTGAAGTGTTTTTTCAGTTTTAAATTTTATTTTGGAAAACATTTTTTTCAGTGAACTAAAAAATTTTTACAGTGTATTTTTTGAAAGCTTATTTCAATACCTTTCTAATGGTATGAAGATCTTTGAAATCGGTAAAGCCATTCCGTAGAAATCACACTTTAAAAGTACCTATTATCGTAATTTTTCGAATATTTCGACACCTTGCCACGCACATAATTTATCGAAAATGCAATCTCTAAAAATAAGGTTGTGTTTGGGTAGGTAAGATGTACCTCAATGCAAAATTTCATCAATTTCTGAGGGGGTCGGGTTCAAAATATAATTTTTCAGCCTTTGATATGAAATTCATCATATGCGGACATTACCAGTGATAGGATAACAATCTTCTCCTTTCTCGTCGTGGGAGGACTCTTGATGTGGCTGGACTATTGGGTAGTGTGACGCTGCAGCATCAGGGGTGCGATTTTCCATTTGATTGGCGTAGAAACGTTTTACCAATATGTTTAAAAATTTTTTGTAAATAAATACAATTTTTGAAAGCTTTTTTCATTTTTTTTCTGTTAAAGTTTTTCACCTTTTGCGTGGTGACTTAAAAAAGCTTTCCTTTTGTCATTGTTGGCTGTGCATACCATAACAATTTAAAGTGACAACCCACCCGACCAAGAATCCTATTTAAACGAACATCGGAGATTTATGATAGTTTCTCGTAGCTTGAAAGTTCGTTAGATACAAGAGTCTCGGTTTTAAAACGGATGTTAGAGAGCTTACGAGAGTTGCGATAGTTTCTCGTAACTTGAAAGTTCGCTTGATATACGAGTCTCGAAAATTATTCGGATGTTAATATTTTTTATCAAGCTTCATGTTTTCTGTCAATTAAATGAAAAAAATTAGTTGAATTAAAAATGCTAAAATAGCAGAAGTTCGCCGTTTTTTCCTAGAACGCTATGAGGAAGAAGGTAATGGGCATGATTTATTTCGAATCCTACACAAGTAAGTTTTTTATATCCTTTGAATATTTAAATTTCAAAAAATCTCACAATGATATCTCTTCCTAAACCATTAGAACTTGAGGAAGAGTCCTCTGTATGGCTATATCTGGCAGGTAGAAACTCCAGGGCGACATTGCATCACGAGCCGTAATCCAAACTATTGGTGCCGCTACCTCTTGAGCCCTCTCTCTGTGCCGAACACTTATCCAAACCAACGATTGTTTTAAACATTTACTCAATGTACATTAATTATCTAGTTATATCTATTTGTATTAATCTTTATGATTAAAACGATATTTTACTATAATACTTAAAATAAAACAAAAAAATTAAAAAAAAATGTGTAAATTTTGAATGTGGAACGGTGTGGAACTTATCGTTATCGTAAAAATTCTCGACCCGTATTTGAAACTGTTTGCGATACTTTCTCGATAGTGAAATGGTACCGAAACAAGATCCGTCAGTAGTCCATTTACAGCTCAAATACGAATCGTATTTGATACTGTTTGCGTACTTTCTCGATAGTGTAAACGTACCGAAACCAGTTCCGTTAGCAATCCATTTACGGCACGAAAACGAATCGGAAAATGTATCATAATCTGATATCGAGAAAGTGAGCTCTGCTGCCACAAACTGGGCGAACGGTAATACTTTTACGATAGTTTTGCGGAACCCATTCTCGATACATTTGTCAGGAAAATTATTGCTAAAGCTTCGAAAACTTAGGCATTTTCGTGAGCGTTGGTCGGGTGGGATAGAATAGAATTTTAGTTGCTTTAATTGTTGTTTTAGTTGTTTTAGTTGTTGAGGCTATCTGACTTGTTTGTCGTCTACATTGAAAATATTTGTGTTTGTTGTTGCACCGGGTTATGAAGTCTTGCTTGCTTTGCATTTGAATATTACTCAACTCGGTCGTGGGCGTATTGAAAGTATTTTTGGTTCACCCTATCAAATTCTGACTCCTCTAAGGAAAACTTTTTATTAATCCTAAAATAGATAGAAAATTATAATTAATTATCAGATTAAGTAAAGAGAATTGATTAACCTACTTCGAATGGGCAAAGTTAACAGCATTCCTCTTACGCATTTTTTTGTCGTAGTACCGCGCCAGGAGCATTGCTGTGCTAAATTATCGCTTAATATAGCTCGCCATGAGCTCCGAACAAATTTGTCTGAAGACTTTTCGGCGTTTATACATATATTTTTTTTGAAAATGTCTCAAGTCCAAAAGTGACCCCGAAAGATTGTTTTAGGATATGACCTCGAATGATGTGTATGCGTTCTTATTCGCGAATGGAACGTACTGGAAAATTATATTATTCTTCGGCCACTTTCAAAAAAGCTCAATTATTCAGGCCGATTCTAAACAATTTCTCACTTTGCGGATTTTCTCACTCTCATATAATTTGTGAGCAAAAAACGGTTTGAACCGGTTCACTAGTGAAAAATTGTTTAGAATTGGCATGATTTGTAAAAGTACTTACAAATGTATGTACGTAGTTAAATTTGAGGTCCTTAACTTCCTCTTTTGTTGTTGTTTTGGGCGCAGTTGCTGCTTCGTTTTACAATGCTAAAAAAGGCTTTACAAAATTTAATGATCATTAAAATCAAAAAAAATGCTAGAAGTACTTACATAGGTACGTAGATTAATTTAGTTATTGCGGCAATTTAATGTGTTTGCACGATTGGGATGTGCACAGTTATTTAATAATTTTCATTTAGACAGCTTTTATTTTCTTTGACAAAGAGTTCAAAACAAAACCCGACACTCTTATGTATAACGATCTTTGAAGTTACGAGAAACTATCGCAGTTCTCTTGAACACTCTAACATCCGTTTTAAACCCGAGACTCTTATGTATAGCGAACTTTGAAGTTACGAGAAATCATCGCAATTCTCTTACAATTGTTAGGTCCCACCCGACCAAGAATCCTATTTAAACGAACATCGGAGATTTATGATAGTTTCTCTTAGCTTCAAAGTTCGTTAGATACAAGAGTCTCGGTTTTAAAATGAATGTTAGGAAGTTCAAGAGAATTGCAATAGTTTCTCGTAACTTCAAAGTTTGCTAGATATAAGAGTTTCGGGTTTAAAACGGACGTTAGAGAGCTTAAGAGAGTTGCGATAGTTTCTCGTAACTTGAACGTTCGTTAGATATAAGCGTCTCGGGTTTGTTTTTGTTTTGCCTCAAATAAATTAAAAATGAATTCAATTATAAAAGCTGAAGAGACACATTTGTGGTCAGGAGCCCAATAGTTTTCCAGAAAATCTGCTAGACAGTGCATAATGGACATGTTTCTTCGTTAGCGATTCGAGGTAAACATGCAAGTGTTTGCTACTTTGGAGTATTAAACATTTCACCTAATCTAATAATTGTTTAAATGTCCTTAGGATTTGAGGAAATCCTCTCATAAAACGAACTGTCGCGGAAAAATCTTTGGTTCCCCAATACGTTCAAGAACCTACACTGAACCAAAAACGTTCATGTATCCAATGAAAAAGTACATAGATTTTAAGAATGGTTCGTTAAAACCTCTCCAAAGAACTTTTTCGTAGAAATTTAAGAACATTTCCTAGAATATACGTACTTTTTCGTAAAATATGTAAACAAATCCACAGAAAGCATGTATTCATTCATAAATTGTAAGAAAATTTTCTTAGATTCTATGAATTTTTTCTTATATTTTAAGAAAAACCAGCGTGAACTTCTATGAAACTTTGTTCGTAAAAAACATGTACGTTTTTGGTTCAGTGTAGCAGCTACAAACTCAAGGGTGGCGTTTTTCAAGAACACGGTTTTTATTAGCTTAATAACTCTAAATTAATTAATGAATTAGAATTGTATTATGTTTATAATCAAAACCTCATACTTTTATATATTACCTATAAGTATAAATTAAAATAAAGCAAATGATTTTAACTAAAAAGATGTGTAAATTGTAAATATGGAACGAGTTAGAACTCATCGTAAGCGTAAACATTCTCGACCCGTTTTCGATATTGTTTTAGGTACTTTCTCGATAGTGAAACCGTACCGAAACAAGATCCGTTAGTAGTCCATTTACAGCACAAAAGAAAATCGTATTTGATACTGTTTGCGTAACTTTATCGATAGTGAAAACGTCCCGAAACCAGATCCGTTGGCAATCCATTTACGGAACGAAACCGAATCGGAAACTGTATCAAAATCTGATATCGAGAAAGTGAGCTCTGCTGCCACAAACTGGGCGAAGGGTAATGCTTTTACGATAGTTTTGCGGAACCCATTTGCCACAAACTGGGCGAAGGGTAATGCTTTTACGATAGTTTTGCGGAACCCATTCTCGATACATTTTTCAGGAAAATTATTGCTAAAGCTTCGAAAACTTAGGCATTTTCGTGAGCGTTGGTCGGGTGGGGTCCCAGTGGGAAAAGGTAATGTATATCAATGCATAAAATAATGTATAGCTCCTATAGACTATACATGAAAACATGCTTGAATTTTTCTACAGCGATGTCATAGGAAAAGTAATGTGTCGCTCGCCTACAAACTGAAGCGACATGTTTACATAACTTTTTATATTACTTTTTATAAATGAAAGATGTATTACCTTTCAGGAAAGAAAATATGCACTACAAGGGATACATTATATCTTGCATTACCTTTCTAGAATGAAAAGATGCATTGCAAGGGACACATTAAATTGCACATAACATTTTATGAATACATATCTGTAATTACTTTCCTTGTGGAATAACAAGGGCATTAACGCGACATGAGGCTCTACAGCGGTAGAAGAGGGAAGGTCCTATTTTTGAATGTTTGAATGGCGAGCTCGTCATGTCGATCAGCCCCTGGATTCCCTTACTGTGAGTTTTGAAATGTACACTTTTTTCCCATATATTTCAAATGGTGAAAAAGTGAACATTTCAAAACTCACTGAGTATAGCTCCAGGTGGGCGTACAACCAAGATGAGTGCACACAAAAAATAACATAAAAAAAAAAAACCAAAACAAAAAAGGCAACGGCGTCGTAGGTTCTCCAGACCATTTCTGGAATGCCTCACAGCAGCAGAGAAAGCGATGGAGATGCGCGAAAAAGAACAGCGGCCACAGCAGAGGTTTATTATTTAATTTAAATATTTATGTTTTCGATTGTTTATATTTTAAGGCTTTGTAGCTTTTTTTTTTTTTGAAGTTTGAATTTTTTTACAAAGCCTGCTTCTTTTCAAACTACAAATAAAAATTGAGCGACACATTACTCCCTTCCTTGCTTTTGGTATGATCTTTTCTAACATCAAAATTCGTACATCTTTTCATGTATGAAAAACATTTTTTTTTAAACTACAAATCAAAGATTGAGCGACACATTACTCCCTTCCTTGCTTTTGGTATGATCTTTTCTTATAACAAAATTCGTACATCTTTTCATGCACGAAAAACAATTTTTTTTAAAACTACAAATCAAAAATTGAGCGACACATTACTCCCTTCCTTGCTTTTGGTATGATCTTTTCTTATAACAAAATTCGTACATCTTTTCATGCACGAAAAACAATTTTTTTTTAAACTACAAATCAAAGATTGAGCGACACATTACTCCCTTCCTTGCTTTTGGTGTGATCTTTTCTTATAACAAAATTCATACATCTTTTCATGCATGGAAAAAGGTAATGCATTGCCTACTTTCCCACTGGGGTATAACAAATTGGGAATCGAGCTGTTAAATAGAAAAAAATTTGTCACTTTTAACTCATTAGTGTCCGCAACTTTTTCTTTCGAATTTTGACACAAAAATTCAAACGAATAATCTCTAACACTATAGAAACCAACTTTGTTCTGGGACTTTAAAAAAAAATATTGTAAAGTGGGTGTTTTTGGGTGGCAACTTTAGTTGCCAGTGGGCACTTACGCTTGCAAATACTATACGAATTAAAATTTGTTAATTTCTGATATTTCATGTATAATTTTATTTTATAATGGGTAAGTTATGCAAATGACATACAAAAATTTTTAGGAACTACGATATTGTTCAAAAGAGCTTACTGGATATAGATAAACATTACATTTTTTGCACAAAAATGGAGTCCGAACCCCACATTTTTTGCAGCGGTGGTATTTTCATTCACCCTTGACTCGAATGTGATCTTTTTTGTCAAATCTAAGACTATCTACCAAATCTTTTTGACTAGACGGGGTTTTCCATAGGATCTCATCAAAAACATAGTACACTGTCGTCTGAACTCGAAATGAGATACGTATATTGTTTCCCAGCTTGCGATAGAGCAGCCAACCTTGTACACAGCTTATATCGATAGCCAATGAAAAAAATGGCCACCACCACTTCTTTGTTCGGATTGAAGTACTATAAGTTGACAAAAAATGGTCATCATCGACTATAGGTTTTTTGACTTTCTCTCTTAGTTCCTCCTCATTGTGTTCAGGACTCATTTGGAAAGAAGACAGGGCAAAGTTTGGTGTATCTTTCGACCACTTGACGGGATCAAGTTTTTGCCTCTTTCGACGAGGCTGTTCATCTCCAATGTTTTCGATGACACCATTTTCTTCCTCGACAGTTTCAGCAGCATTATTTAAAAGTCTGCGGGGCAGATGCCCAACTGTCGGAATCGACATCTGTGTTTTGGTCTGCCGACTCAATAGGCGGAAGAAGTTATATTTCCTTGGAGTTAATTTTCTTCGTCATTTTCCAGCTCATTAATTATTTCATCTAATCTTTGTCCACTAGAAGATGTATAAATTACATTTACATATAATAATATATCGAATAAATAAATAAAAAACACAATAATATACATACAACACACGCTAATAAAATAGCCATGCTAGTGCCCATTGGCAACTAAAGATGCCAGTAATACAAAACTACGTATAGCTACTAATATTCGACCAAGATCCCAGAGCCTAAAAGCGTCACTTATTTTATAATGGATGAAACCAATACCGATCGATAGTCCTCCCCGAATCTAGAAAGAATGTGAAAATTTTAAAGCTGTACCTATGACAAGGGCCTAGGAATCGGGGGTCAAAGTCGCCAAAAAATGACCCTAACTTCACTTATTTTATAATGGATGATTTTCACATATTTGACGTAGGTTACCACCCCGCGTCAGTATCAAGTGTTGTTAGACCCGTACCAGTGACAAGGCTCCAGCCAGACACCCCCAATTCGCGGATTTTCCTATAGAAATTTTTTCTGTTTTACCAATTTCACGCATTTGGGCCACTTTGGCTGCTTTTAACTACCCAATATTTTCCCATTTTTTGTAGAACACTACCCTCAAGTAGTATCAGGAATTTTTAGACTTCGTCCCATGGCAAAAACTTCAGCCAGATACCTCAAAACTCGGGAAATTTCACTAATTTTTACTGCGCTTTCACATGTTTAGGCGGATTTGACCAACTTTGGCCTATTTTAAATAACAGATCTTTACACATGTGTCGTAAAATGCTACCCTTAAGTAGAATCAATCATTTCTAGACATCATCCCATGGAAAAAACTTCAGCCAGACACCTGAAAGTTCGAGAACTTTTATTTTCCTATTAATTTGCTTTCTCTTGTTTGTCCCACTCTTACTAATTTTAAATGATAGATCTTTTCACATGTGTCGTAGGACACTACCCTTAAGTAGTTTCAGTAATTTTTAGACCTCGTCCCATAGCAAAAACTTCAGCCAGACACCTCAAAACTCGGGAAATTTCACTAATTTTTACTGCGCTTTCACATGTTTAAGTGGATTTCACAAACTTTGACTACTTTTAAATAGCAGATCTTCACACATGTGTCGTAAAATGCTACCCTTAAGTAGAATCAAGCATTTCCAGACATCATCCCATGGCAAAAACTTCAGCCAGACACCTCAAAGTTCGGGAACTTTTATTTTCCTATTAATTTGCTTTCTCTTGTTTGTCCCACTTTTACAACTTCTAAACGACGGATCTTTTCAGATGTTTCGTAGGACACTACCCCTAAGAAGTTTCAGTCATTTCTATACTTCGCCCCATGGCAAAAACTTCAGCCAGACACCTCAAAGCTCGGGATTTTCACTAATTTTTACAGAGATTTCACTTGTTTCAGCAGGTTTCTCCAACTTTGTCCACGTTTAAACGGCGGATCTTTACACACGTATCGTATAACACTACCCTTAAACAGTATAAGGCATTTCCGGACTTCACTCCATGAAAAAAACTTAAGCCAAACAACCCAAAGCACGGGGACTTTTCATCATTTTTTATGTGCTTTCACATGGTCAAATGGGTTTACTCAACTTTGGCTGCTTTTAAATGGCGGATCGTTACAAATGTATCGTATAACACTACTATTAACTAATATTAGGCATTTTTAGACTTCGCTCCATGACAAAAACTTCAGCCAGACACCTCAAAGCTGAGGAAATTTCATAATTCTTGCTGCGAATTCACATGTTTAACTGCGTTGCTCTAACTTTGGCTGCTTTTAAAGGGCAGATAATTTCACATGTGTCATAGAAGACCACCCTTAAGTGGTATCACGTACTTTTTGACTTCGCCCCATGTCAAAAACTTCAGCCAGAGACCTCAAAACTGAGGAATTTTTATAATTCTTACTGCACTTTCACATGTCTAAGCGAGTTTGTCCAACTTTGGCTGTTTTTGAAAGGCAGATCTTTGCACATGTGTCGTGGAACACTATCTCCAAGTAGTATCAGGCATTTTTATACTTCATCCCATGGAAAAAACTTCAGCCAGACACCTCAAGCCTGAGGAATTTTCATAGTTCTTACTGCTTTTTCACATGTTTAATCGGGTTGGTCCAACTTCGGCTGCTCTTAGAGAGCGGATCTTTTCACATGTGTCATAGAAGACCACCCTTAAGTGGTATCAGTTACTTTTAGGTTTCGCCTCATGTCAAACACTTCATAATCTGATATCGAGAAAGTGAGCTCTGCTGCCACAAACTGGGCGAACGGTAATACTTTTACGATAGTTTTGCGGAACCCATTCTCGATACATTTGTCAGGAAAATTATTGCTAAAGCTTCGAAAACTTAGGCATTTTCGTGAGCGTTGGTCGGGTGGGATAGAATAGAATTTTAGTTGCTTTAATTGTTGTTTTAGTTGTTTTAGTTGTTGAGGCTATCTGACTTGTTTGTCGTCTACATTGAAAATATTTGTGTTTGTTGTTGCACCGGGTTATGAAGTCTTGCTTGCTTTGCATTTGAATATTACTCAACTCGGTCGTGGGCGTATTGAAAGTATTTTTGGTTCACCCTATCAAATTCTGACTCCTCTAAGGAAAACTTTTTATTAATCCTAAAATAGATAGAAAATTATAATTAATTATCAGATTAAGTAAAGAGAATTGATTAACCTACTTCGAATGGGCAAAGTTAACAGCATTCCTCTTACGCATTTTTTTGTCGTAGTACCGCGCCAGGAGCATTGCTGTGCTAAATTATCGCTTAATATAGCTCGCCATGAGCTCCGAACAAATTTGTCTGAAGACTTTTCGGCGTTTATACATATATTTTTTTTGAAAATGTCTCAAGTCCAAAAGTGACCCCGAAAGATTGTTTTAGGATATGACCTCGAATGATGTGTATGCGTTCTTATTCGCGAATGGAACGTACTGGAAAATTATATTATTCTTCGGCCACTTTCAAAAAAGCTCAATTATTCAGGCCGATTCTAAACAATTTCTCACTTTGCGGATTTTCTCACTCTCATATAATTTGTGAGCAAAAAACGGTTTGAACCGGTTCACTAGTGAAAAATTGTTTAGAATTGGCATGATTTGTAAAAGTACTTACAAATGTATGTACGTAGTTAAATTTGAGGTCCTTAACTTCCTCTTTTGTTGTTGTTTTGGGCGCAGTTGCTGCTTCGTTTTACAATGCTAAAAAAGGCTTTACAAAATTTAATGATCATTAAAATCAAAAAAAATGCTAGAAGTACTTACATAGGTACGTAGATTAATTTAGTTATTGCGGCAATTTAATGTGTTTGCACGATTGGGATGTGCACAGTTATTTAATAATTTTCATTTAGACAGCTTTTATTTTCTTTGACAAAGAGTTCAAAACAAAACCCGACACTCTTATGTATAACGATCTTTGAAGTTACGAGAAACTATCGCAGTTCTCTTGAACACTCTAACATCCGTTTTAAACCCGAGACTCTTATGTATAGCGAACTTTGAAGTTACGAGAAATCATCGCAATTCTCTTACAATTGTTAGGTCCCACCCGACCAAGAATCCTATTTAAACGAACATCGGAGATTTATGATAGTTTCTCTTAGCTTCAAAGTTCGTTAGATACAAGAGTCTCGGTTTTAAAATGAATGTTAGGAAGTTCAAGAGAATTGCAATAGTTTCTCGTAACTTCAAAGTTTGCTAGATATAAGAGTTTCGGGTTTAAAACGGACGTTAGAGAGCTTAAGAGAGTTGCGATAGTTTCTCGTAACTTGAACGTTCGTTAGATATAAGCGTCTCGGGTTTGTTTTTGTTTTGCCTCAAATAAATTAAAAATGAATTCAATTATAAAAGCTGAAGAGACACATTTGTGGTCAGGAGCCCAATAGTTTTCCAGAAAATCTGCTAGACAGTGCATAATGGACATGTTTCTTCGTTAGCGATTCGAGGTAAACATGCAAGTGTTTGCTACTTTGGAGTATTAAACATTTCACCTAATCTAATAATTGTTTAAATGTCCTTAGGATTTGAGGAAATCCTCTCATAAAACGAACTGTCGCGGAAAAATCTTTGGTTCCCCAATACGTTCAAGAACCTACACTGAACCAAAAACGTTCATGTATCCAATGAAAAAGTACATAGATTTTAAGAATGGTTCGTTAAAACCTCTCCAAAGAACTTTTTCGTAGAAATTTGAGAACATTTCCTAGAATATACGTACTTTTTCGTAAAATATGTAAACAAATCCACAGAAAGCATGTATTCATTCATAAATTGTAAGAAAATTTTCTTAGATTCTATGAATTTTTTCTTATATTTTAAGAAAAACCAGCGTGAACTTCTATGAAACTTTGTTCGTAAAAAACATGTACGTTTTTGGTTCAGTGTAGCAGCTACAAACTCAAGGGTGGCGTTTTTCAAGAACACGGTTTTTATTAGCTTAATAACTCTAAATTAATTAATGAATTAGAATTGTATTATGTTTATAATCAAAACCTCATACTTTTATATATTACCTATAAGTATAAATTAAAATAAAGCAAATGATTTTAACTAAAAAGATGTGTAAATTGTAAATATGGAACGAGTTAGAACTCATCGTAAGCGTAAACATTCTCGACCCGTTTTCGATATTGTTTTAGGTACTTTCTCGATAGTGAAACCGTACCGAAACAAGATCCGTTAGTAGTCCATTTACAGCACAAAAGAAAATCGTATTTGATACTGTTTGCGTAACTTTATCGATAGTGAAAACGTCCCGAAACCAGATCCGTTGGCAATCCATTTACGGAACGAAACCGAATCGGAAACTGTATCAAAATCTGATATCGAGAAAGTGAGCTCTGCTGCCACAAACTGGGCGAAGGGTAATGCTTTTACGATAGTTTTGCGGAACCCATTTGCCACAAACTGGGCGAAGGGTAATGCTTTTACGATAGTTTTGCGGAACCCATTCTCGATACATTTTTCAGGAAAATTATTGCTAAAGCTTCGAAAACTTAGGCATTTTCGTGAGCGTTGGTCGGGTGGGGTCCCAGTGGGAAAAGGTAATGTATATCAATGCATAAAATAATGTATAGCTCCTATAGACTATACATGAAAACATGCTTGAATTTTTCTACAGCGATGTCATAGGAAAAGTAATGTGTCGCTCGCCTACAAACTGAAGCGACATGTTTACATAACTTTTTATATTACTTTTTATAAATGAAAGATGTATTACCTTTCAGGAAAGAAAATATGCACTACAAGGGATACATTATATCTTGCATTACCTTTCTAGAATGAAAAGATGCATTGCAAGGGACACATTAAATTGCACATAACATTTTATGAATACATATCTGTAATTACTTTCCTTGTGGAATAACAAGGGCATTAACGCGACATGAGGCTCTACAGCGGTAGAAGAGGGAAGGTCCTATTTTTGAATGTTTGAATGGCGAGCTCGTCATGTCGATCAGCCCCTGGATTCCCTTACTGTGAGTTTTGAAATGTACACTTTTTTCCCATATATTTCAAATGGTGAAAAAGTGAACATTTCAAAACTCACTGAGTATAGCTCCAGGTGGGCGTACAACCAAGATGAGTGCACACAAAAAATAACATAAAAAAAAAAAACCAAAACAAAAAAGGCAACGGCGTCGTAGGTTCTCCAGACCATTTCTGGAATGCCTCACAGCAGCAGAGAAAGCGATGGAGATGCGCGAAAAAGAACAGCGGCCACAGCAGAGGTTTATTATTTAATTTAAATATTTATGTTTTCGATTGTTTATATTTTAAGGCTTTGTAGCTTTTTTTTTTTTTGAAGTTTGAATTTTTTTACAAAGCCTGCTTCTTTTCAAACTACAAATAAAAATTGAGCGACACATTACTCCCTTCCTTGCTTTTGGTATGATCTTTTCTAACATCAAAATTCGTACATCTTTTCATGTATGAAAAACATTTTTTTTTAAACTACAAATCAAAGATTGAGCGACACATTACTCCCTTCCTTGCTTTTGGTATGATCTTTTCTTATAACAAAATTCGTACATCTTTTCATGCACGAAAAACAATTTTTTTTAAAACTACAAATCAAAAATTGAGCGACACATTACTCCCTTCCTTGCTTTTGGTATGATCTTTTCTTATAACAAAATTCGTACATCTTTTCATGCACGAAAAACAATTTTTTTTTAAACTACAAATCAAAGATTGAGCGACACATTACTCCCTTCCTTGCTTTTGGTGTGATCTTTTCTTATAACAAAATTCATACATCTTTTCATGCATGGAAAAAGGTAATGCATTGCCTACTTTCCCACTGGGGTATAACAAATTGGGAATCGAGCTGTTAAATAGAAAAAAATTTGTCACTTTTAACTCATTAGTGTCCGCAACTTTTTCTTTCGAATTTTGACACAAAAATTCAAACGCATAATCTCTAACACTATAGAAACCAACTTTGTTCTGGGACTTTAAAAAAAAATATTGTAAAGTGGGTGTTTTTGGGTGGCAACTTTAGTTGCCAGTGGGCACTTACGCTTGCAAATACTATACGAATTAAAATTTGTTAATTTCTGATATTTCATGTATATTTTTATTTTATAATGGGTAAGTTATGCAAATGACATACAAAAATTTTTAGGAACTACGATATTGTTCAAAAGAGCTTACTGGATATAGATAAACATTACATTTTTTGCACAAAAATGGAGTCCGAACCCCACATTTTTTGCAGCGGTGGTATTTTCATTCACCCTTGACTCGAATGTGATCTTTTTTGTCAAATCTAAGACTATCTACCAAATCTTTTTGACTAGACGGGGTTTTCCATAGGATCTCATCAAAAACATAGTACACTGTCGTCTGAACTCGAAATGAGATACGTATATTGTTTCCCAGCTTGCGATAGAGCAGCCAACCTTGTACACAGCTTATATCGATAGCCAATGAAAAAAATGGCCACCACCACTTCTTTGTTCGGATTGAAGTACTATAAGTTGACAAAAAATGGTCATCATCGACTATAGGTTTTTTGACTTTCTCTCTTAGTTCCTCCTCATTGTGTTCAGGACTCATTTGGAAAGAAGACAGGGCAAAGTTTGGTGTATCTTTCGACCACTTGACGGGATCAAGTTTTTGCCTCTTTCGACGAGGCTGTTCATCTCCAATGTTTTCGATGACATCATTTTCTTCCTCGACAGTTTCAGCAGCATTATTTAAAAGTCTGCGGGGCAGATGCCCAACTGTCGGAATCGACATCTGTGTTTTGGTCTGCCGACTCAATAGGCGGAAGAAGTTATATTTCCTTGGAGTTAATTTTCTTCGTCATTTTCCAGCTCATTAATTATTTCATCTAATCTTTGTCCACTAGAAGATGTATAAATTACATTTACATATAATAATATATCGAATAAATAAATAAAAAACACAATAATATACATACAACACACGCTAATAAAATAGCCATGCTAGTGCCCATTGGCAACTAAAGATGCCAGTAATACAAAACTACGTATAGCTACTAATATTCGACCAAGATCCCAGAGCCTAAAAGCGTCACTTATTTTATAATGGATGAAACCAATACCGATCGATAGTCCTCCCCGAATCTAGAAAGAATGTGAAAATTTTAAAGCTGTACCTATGACAAGGGCCTAGGAATCGGGGGTCAAAGTCGCCAAAAAATGACCCTAACTTCACTTATTTTATAATGGATGATTTTCACATATTTGACGTAGGTTACCACCCCGCGTCAGTATCAAGTGTTGTTAGACCCGTACCAGTGACAAGGCTCCAGCCAGACACCCCCAATTCGCGGATTTTCCTATAGAAATTTTTTCTGTTTTACCAATTTCACGCATTTGGGCCACTTTGGCTGCTTTTAACTACCCAATATTTTCCCATTTTTTGTAGAACACTACCCTCAAGTAGTATCAGGAATTTTTAGACTTCGTCCCATGGCAAAAACTTCAGCCAGATACCTCAAAACTCGGGAAATTTCACTAATTTTTACTGCGCTTTCACATGTTTAGGCGGATTTGACCAACTTTGGCCTATTTTAAATAACAGATCTTTACACATGTGTCGTAAAATGCTACCCTTAAGTAGAATCAATCATTTCTAGACATCATCCCATGGAAAAAACTTCAGCCAGACACCTGAAAGTTCGAGAACTTTTATTTTCCTATTAATTTGCTTTCTCTTGTTTGTCCCACTCTTACTAATTTTAAATGATAGATCTTTTCACATGTGTCGTAGGACACTACCCTTAAGTAGTTTCAGTAATTTTTAGACCTCGTCCCATAGCAAAAACTTCAGCCAGACACCTCAAAACTCGGGAAATTTCACTAATTTTTACTGCGCTTTCACATGTTTAAGTGGATTTCACAAACTTTGACTACTTTTAAATAGCAGATCTTCACACATGTGTCGTAAAATGCTACCCTTAAGTAGAATCAAGCATTTCCAGACATCATCCCATGGCAAAAACTTCAGCCAGACACCTCAAAGTTCGGGAACTTTTATTTTCCTATTAATTTGCTTTCTCTTGTTTGTCCCACTTTTACAACTTCTAAACGACGGATCTTTTCAGATGTTTCGTAGGACACTACCCCTAAGAAGTTTCAGTCATTTCTATACTTCGCCCCATGGCAAAAACTTCAGCCAGACACCTCAAAGCTCGGGATTTTCACTAATTTTTACAGAGATTTCACTTGTTTCAGCAGGTTTCTCCAACTTTGTCCACGTTTAAACGGCGGATCTTTACACACGTATCGTATAACACTACCCTTAAACAGTATAAGGCATTTCCGGACTTCACTCCATGAAAAAAACTTAAGCCAAACAACCCAAAGCACGGGGACTTTTCATCATTTTTAATGTGCTTTCACATGGTCAAATGGGTTTACTCAACTTTGGCTGCTTTTAAATGGCGGATCGTTACAAATGTATCGTATAACACTACTATTAACTAATATTAGGCATTTTTAGACTTCGCTCCATGACAAAAACTTCAGCCAGACACCTCAAAGCTGAGGAAATTTCATAATTCTTGCTGCGAATTCACATGTTTAACTGCGTTGCTCTAACTTTGGCTGCTTTTAAAGGGCAGATAATTTCACATGTGTCATAGAAGACCACCCTTAAGTGGTATCACGTACTTTTTGACTTCGCCCCATGTCAAAAACTTCAGCCAGAGACCTCAAAACTGAGGAATTTTTATAATTCTTACTGCACTTTCACATGTCTAAGCGAGTTTGTCCAACTTTGGCTGTTTTTGAAAGGCAGATCTTTGCACATGTGTCGTGGAACACTATCTCCAAGTAGTATCAGGCATTTTTATACTTCATCCCATGGAAAAAACTTCAGCCAGACACCTCAAGCCTGAGGAATTTTCATAGTTCTTACTGCTTTTTCACATGTTTAATCGGGTTGGTCCAACTTCGGCTGCTCTTAGAGAGCGGATCTTTTCACATGTGTCATAGAAGACCACCCTTAAGTGGTATCAGTTACTTTTAGGTTTCGCCTCATGTCAAACACTTCAGCCAGACACCTCAAAACTGAGGAATTTTTATAATTTTTACTGCACTTTCACATGTTTAACCGAGTTTGTCCAACTTTGGCTATTTTTGAAAGGCAGATCTTTACACATGTGTCGTGGAACACTATCTCCAAGTAGTATCAGGTATTTTTAGACTTCATCCCATGGAAAAAACTGCAGCCAGACACCTCAAGGCTGAGGAATTTTCATAGTTCTTACTGCTTGTTCACATGTTTAATCGGGTTGGTCCAACTTCGGCTGCTTTTAAAGAGCAGATCTTTTCACATGTGTCATAGAAGACCCCCTTAAAGAAGTATCGGGTATTTTTATACTTCGCCCCATGTCAAAAACTACAGTCAGACACCTCAAAACTGAGGCATTTTCATAATTCTTACTGCGATTTCACAGGTTTAAGCGAGTTGGTCCAACTTTTGCTGTTCGTAAAGGGCATATCTACACACATGTGTCATAGAAGACCACCTTAAAGAACCATCGGGTATTTGTATACTTCGCCTCATGTCAAAAACTACAGCCAGACACCTCAAAACTGAGGAATTTTCATAATTCTTACTGCGATTTCACAGGTTTAAGCGAGTTCCCTGCAGCGAAACCTCAAACTAATCAGAAAAATACTAGTATAGAACTATAATTTTCTGGCAGAACTCATACTAGTCAGGAAATATCCATTTCATACCAGTATACAAATAGAATTTTCCGGCTGAACCCATACTAGTCAGGAAATATCCATTCCATACTAGTATACAACTAGATTTTTCTGGATGAAATTATACCAGTTGAAAAAAACAAAATTCATTCGTTTCGTTTTCTCTTATAATTCATAGATACTTTTTCGTGATAGGGTAAATACAAATAGCCGCTGCTTTCTTAAGAATAAACATGAAAATAAAGTCAAATGATAAAATAAAGGGTAAGCCAGGAAAATTCTGGTTGAAATCATACTAGTCCAGGTTAAAAGCCTTTTTGACTAGTATATTCCATACTGGTCCTTTTTGGACTAGTTAATTTTTTGGAAATTATACTAGTCCAGGATGAACTAGGATGGAACTGGTATCTTACAACTAGCATGAAACTGGTATTTCCTGACTAGAAAATAACTGGTATATTCTGGTCGAAATCTGACAATTTACATCTTGTAGGACATCAACACGTAAAAAATACCAGTTGCTTATATGGAAAAAAGACAGAACACCGGGCCCAACTAGTCAGTGTTCTGTCTTTGTTCCATATAAGCCCGGTGCACCAACTAGTTGTAAAGTAGTTTTCAACTAGTTGCTTTCGCTGCAGGGTAGCGACATAAGAGTGACACTGTCTGAAATGCAACAAATTCCACATCTGAACACTTTGTATGGGCTGAACTGTTCTAATTTGCTTGATCATGTCCTATGGAGAGATCAATTGCGAAAAAAACTCGAGCTTTAAGGTGTTTGGATGTTGTTTTGGTCATGGGAAGATCTCCAAAAATGCCTGATACCACTTGAGAGTTGCGTTCTACGACACATGTGTAAATATTCGCCTTTTAAAAATAGTCAAAGTTGGACAAACCTGCTTAAACAATCGAAAGCACAGTAAGAATTATGAAAACTACCCAGATTTAAGGTGTCTGGTTAAAGTATTTGTCATAAGGCGAAGTCTAAAAGTACCTGGTACCACGTAAGGGTGGTCCTCTATGTCACATTGAAAATATCTGCCCTTTAAAAGCAGCCAGAGGTAGACCAACCATCTCAAACATGTGAAAACGCAGTAAGAATTATAAAAATTTCTCAGTTTTGAGGTGTCTGGCTGTAGTTTTTGACATGGGCGAAGTATAAAAATACCCGATACTTCTTTAAGGTGGTCTTCTATGACACATGTGTGAAGATATGCCCTTTACGAACAGCAAAAGTTGTACCAACTCGCTTAAACCTGTGAAATCGCAGTAAGAATTATGAAAATTCCTCAGTTTTGAGGTGTCTGACTGTAGTTTTTGACATGGGGCGAAGTATAAAAATAGCCGATCCTTCTTTAAGGGGGTCTTCTATGACACATGTGAAAAGATCTGCTCTTTAAAAGCAGCCGAAGTTACGAACTCGCTTAAAACTTTGAAATCGCAGTAAGAATTATGAAAATTCCTCAGTTTTGAGGTGTCTGGCTGAAATTTTTGACATGGGGCAAAGTATAAAAAATACCCGATACTTCTTTAAGGTGGTCTTCTATGACACATGTGTGAAGATATGCCCTTTACGAACAGCAAAAGTTGGACCAACTCGCTTAAACCTGTGAAATCGCAGTAATAATTATGAAAATTCCTCAGTTTTGAGGTGTCTGACTGTAGTTTTTGACATGAGGCGAAGTATAATAATAGCCGATCCTTCTTTAAGGGGGTCTTCTATGACACAAGTGAAAAGATCTGCTCTTTAAAAGCAGCCGAAGTTGGACCAACCCGATTAAACATGTGAAAAAGCAGTAAGAACTATGAAAATTCCTCAGGCTTGAGGTGTCTGGCTGAAGTTTTTTCCATGGGATGAAGTATAAAAATGCCTGATACTACTTGGAGATAGTGTTCCTCGATACATGTGCAAAGATCTGCCTTTCAAAAGCAGCCAAAGTTGGACAAATTCGCTTAAACATGTGAAAGTGCAGTAAGAATTATAAAAATTCCTCAGTTTTGAGGTGTCTGGCTGAAGTTTTTGACATGGGGCGAAGTCAAAAAGTACCTGATACCACTTAAGGGTGGTCTTCTATGACACATGTGAAATTTTCTGCCCTTTTAAAGCAGCCAAAGTTAGACCAACGCAGTTAAACATGTGAATTCGCAGCAAGAATTATGAAATTTCCTCAACTTTGAGGTGTCTGGCTGAAGTTTTTGTCATGGGGCGAAGTCTCAAAATGCCTAATATTAGTTAATAGTAGTGTTATACGATACAGTTGTAGCGATCCGCCATTTAAAAGCAGCCAAAGTTGGGTAAACCCATTTGAACATGTGAAAGCACAGTAAAAATGATGAAAAGTTCCCGTGCTTTGGGTTGTTTGGTTCAAGTTTTTTTCATGGAATGAAGTCCGGAAATGCCTGATACTGTTTAGGGGTAGTGTTATACGACACATGTGTAAAGATTCGCCGTTTAAACGTGGACAAAGTTGGAGAAACCTGCTGAAACAAGTGAAATCTCTGTAAAAATTAGTGAAAATCCCGAGCTTTGAGGTGTCTGGCTGAAGTTTTTGCCAAGGGGCGAAGTCTAGAAATGACTGAAACTACTTAAGGGTAGTGTCCTACGAAACATCTGAAAAGATCCGTCGTTTAGAAGTTGTAAAAGTGGGACAAACAAGAGAAAGCAAATTAATAGGAAAATAAAAGTTCCCGAACTTTGAGGTGTCTGGCTGAAGTTTTTGCCATGGGATGATGTCTGGAAATGCTTGATTCTACTTAAGGGTAGCATTTTACGACACATGTGTGAAGATCTGCTATTTAAAAGTAGTCAAAGTTTGTCAAATCCACTTAAACATGTGAAAGCGCAGTAAAAATTAGTGAAATTTCCCGAGTTTTGAAGTGTCTGGCTGAAGTTTTTGCCATGGGACGAGGTCTAAAAATTACTGAAACTACTTAAGGGTAGTGTCCTACGACACATGTGAAAAGATCTATCATTTAAAATTAGTAAAAGTGGGACAAACAAGAGAAAGCAAATTAATAGGAAAATAAAAGTTCTCGAACTTTCAGGTGTCTGGTTGAAGTTTTTTCCATGGGATCATGTCTGGAAATGCTTCATTCTACTTAATGGTAGCATTTTACGACACATGTGTAAAGATCTGTTATTTAAAAGAGGCCAAAATTGGTCAAATCCGCCTAAACATGTGAAAGCGCAGTAAAAATTAGTGAAATTTCCCGAGTTTTGAGGTGTCTGGCTGAAGTTTTTTCCATGGGACGAAGTCTAAAAATTCCTGATACTACTTGAGGGTAGTGTTCTACAAAAAATGGGAAAATATTGGGTAGTTAGAAGCAGCCAAAGTGGCCCAAATGCGTGAAATTAGTAAAACAGAATAAATTTCCATAGGAAAATCCGCGAACTGGGGGTGTCTGGCTGGAGCCTTGTCACTGGTACGGGTCTAACAACACTTGATACTGACGCGGGGTAATAATCTACGTCAAATATGTGAAAATCATCCATTATAAAATAAGTGAAGTTAGGGTCATTTTTTAGCGACTTTGACCCCGGATTCCTAGGCCCTTGTCATAGGTACAGCTTTAAAATTTTCACATTCTTTCTAGATTCGGGGAGGACTATCGATCGGTATTGGTTTCATCCATTATAAAATAAGTGACGCTTTTAGGCTCTGGGATCTCGCTCTATAAATTATTTTTATATGCCTATCTAATACGCACAAATACGCTATTTTTCTAAACGAACCCACAATTTTTCACTTTAAATATATTAAGAGTTTAATAAAAACTCACATTTTCTTCAGCAACTTTTACAAAAACACGTTTTTAGAATATGCACGAAATTCAATATCAATTATCATGTTCCGACTTGCACAAATTAATTCCAATTGGGTAAAAATGGAACATAGCATTCTTCTTCTCGTTATTTTACTCTTTCTAATAATGGAATTTGTCTTTGTTCTCGCTCTAAAAGCGCAAATTAGAGCAACACCTCCGCTGGCAACTTAAGATGCCAATGGGCATTAATGAGTTAATTGTTATAACTTATGGTACATCATAGTGAAATAAACAAGGTGAAGTAATATGTCCTCTTTGTTCAGTCATTCGGCTATCTGAAAATTTCGAGGCAATGTTGTCCCCAAATCAATGTTGCCTTTCTTTCAAGGTGCTGCTTTTATAAGATTTGTTAGTGTATGGATGGGGAATTTTTAGTAAATATTAAAAAAATATGTGTATTGCAACATTTCGATATTCCTTGACATTTTGCCGTCATTTCGCTAAGAAAAATATCGTTTTTTTTTTTTTAAATTTCGCGTTTTGTTTTATGAATAATGCCGAAAGGAAGCTGTGCGTTGTGTAAAAAAACATGGAAGGCAGAGGGTTCAAGGGTCAAGTCAACACATAATAGCAGGGTTTTGAACATATGTATCCCGTTCCTTTTTTTGCCGTGTCGGGACTAGGTTGCATCTGAGATTTTATTTTACCACGCCTAGCTTCACTTATATGTTTGCTTGTATGTATGTAATTCCCGTTCAGTCTAAACCCTAGTGGCCCAAAAACCGTAAAATGTCCCTACAATATGGGTATCAAACGAAAGGGGAAGGCCCCAGTTTTCATTTGGACATCGATATATTTCGATAAATTTATCGATAACTGAGTTATCGGTCATAATGAGGTTGTCCAATAATATGAAAATTGCGTACAAGATGGGGATGATGTGCTCGATGAGTTGGCGTAGGATGGGTTAGAGTATCTGGCTGGAACATTATACGAAGGCTGAACCTGACAGCGAATGAGTCAAGCGAAGTAAATTTCACATGGATAGATCAGGTATCCCGAGGAGGCCTTAAAAAGCCATCGGCGTGCTTCAGAAACAAAATAAATTTATTGGAACGTATGTATATTCCAAAGGCTTAATGGAGAATCGGTTTTTCGAAGCGCTAACTTTTCCGAAAAACTGATTAACCTTAGCCGTGAAATCGAACTGCCGATAGAAGTAAAAAAACTTTTCTTCAGGTTTAAAGTCCTAAAGGTATGTTTGTTTGGATTTCTTCCTTCATAAAGCAGTCACTATCTGTTTCTAGTACTAGAACCGCCAGATACCCACAAAAATCTGTTGAGTACTTGTGCTTTTACTTTTTAAAGTCCAGAAAATAAAGATCTCATAGGCTAATTTTCAAATATTTCATTGTTTTACATTAATAAAAATGTTATTAAATTGTGTTGAATATGTATT
This sequence comes from Campiglossa producta, assembly GCA_964058755.1. Lineage (NCBI taxonomy): Eukaryota > Metazoa > Arthropoda > Insecta > Diptera > Tephritidae > Campiglossa > Campiglossa producta. The sequence continues at coordinate 96,075,709 of CAXKVI010000002.1, read as the reverse complement.
TCAGCTGTGAAAGTTAATTTTTATGGCATTTAGGATAGTTCAATGATTATTTCCATTGTTTAATAATATAAGGTTAAGCAGTCCGAGACGTTTTTGACACTTCTCGGCTTCATGCTTCCTTGTCTGAGTGACAGTGCTACTTCTTTTCAAAATCGTATGAAAATGGTAGTAAAAACCAATATTCTTGATACGAACAAAATTACAGCAACACTGAAAGCTTTTGAAGTTTGTTTTATTTTTATTTTGAAAAATTAATTGTCTATTTGGTAAGATTTTTATGAAAATTTATTATTTTAACTAAATAATAGCAATTTTTTCTTTTCCGCAGCCTTTTGTCAGCATACAAATACGTTACTTCATCGTTTGAAGCTGAAATTTAATCAAGGAAAAAGCTTGTAAGCATTCTTACAAGAAGCTCCATTTCACCAAAATGCAGGTTTTGACCTTGGCCTCCTCGCTAGCTCGAATGAGCTTGAAGCCAATAGTGCCCAATCCGCAGATCCTCGAGCTGTTGACGCAGGGTTCTTGGATGAGGACCACATCCATGCCGCATTTAGAAAGCCGATTTAGATTTGTGCAGATTTATCTGAAGCACCACCAACATGAGAGCGCTCAGACTTCCCTGACGTACCCATATCGTCGAGGTCTGCCCCATCCCGGAGGTTGTCTCTCAACGACGAGTTGGCGTAACGGGAGCCCTGCTGACTGAAGCATCAGAGATAATGCGCTCAGGATTGGTTGCTCCCCGTCCAGCAAGCTGTCTTCCATCTCCGAGCTGTTCACGTCACTTTGCGAAAGTGCTGTGGCAGATAACATGCTTTTCGCGTCGGACTCCTCCCTTTCCTCTTGAAGTTCTTCGATATCCGAGACCCACGTTGCAGCGGAGATGGCAGCGCGCTCTGCATAGACACGGTTTACGTGGATAACCATCTGACCTACACTCTAATGCACTAGTCCATTGTAACTTTTAAAGGGCTCGAGTGCCTCCTTATTCATGGTGAAGACCACTTGTCTATCAGGCCCTACCCCATCCCCGATCAGAGTGACACTTCAGGAGAGAAGGATTCATTATCCGCAGCATCGTGAGAATCCTCTCAGGCTCTGCAGGGATGGCAGGAATCCATGCCCTTGTCCTTGGCCAAGCCGGAATGCTATTCCGGTCGACCAGCTCGAATTTTGCACATTTGTAGACTTCACCAAGTGTTGCAGCTGCTGCCTTGTACAGTGCAACACTTCATGCGCGGTCACACGCGACTATTTTAATCTGTCCCTGGTGCCAACCCTCATCCGTGACCGCGGCTGTACCGCGCGTTCCGGACGTGTCGCCACTGGTCTTTGGGGATTGCCAAACGGTCGTTCCCTCTGTCAAGAATGCCTATAAGGATCCTGTCCTTAGTTATTTTGGCAAAGCTTGGTTTGTCCACTCCGGGGCGAGGTTTTAACCCCACGTCCGATCTCTTGCGTTTAAAGGGTTTCCGTTTACCCTCTTTGGCACATAAGTGGTTTGGAAATCCGGTATCAGAGATTGCACCAATTCCACCGACTTCTGGAACTCAGCGACAGCGTTTCCTGAGAGACTCCCTCATATTTCTTCAGGGTCCTTGCGGCCAATCGTTTTTCCAAGTACGCAGAGCGGAGGGAAGATATCTCCGGGGAGTCCGGACCCGTAGTTGCCATCGCGGTCGCTGAAAGCTCAGGTGCAGCTTTTTTCTCCTTTGGATCTCCGAGGCAAGCTCCTGAGATCGCTGCCACAGACGTTAAGAGATTGGTTTTCATACCTGCGATTGATGAAAGTTATTAAAAAAGGATCCAATTTTGACGTTTTTTAAGCATATTTCGTACATGTTTACTGATACCCACAAAAAGAGCATGCTTTTTACAGTTAAGTTTAAAATTAATTTAATTTTCCTAATAATTTTTAAAAACAAATATTGAAAGGACAGATTTCCGGAAAAAAAATCCTGAAATTTTGCGAACTGCGTTTATTCCTTTTCTTCTACAATTTTCCTAAAGGGGGATTTTTTACCCTTTTTTGCATCCTTCGTAAATGCAACTCTATTAAGGAAGCTTTGCCTTGGCAAATGTCAAAATCTGCTTAACCTTATATAATTTAACAATGATTGAACCATGGTTATGGTATGCCCAGCGAATAGTGACAAGCCGAAAGCTTTTCTAGTTCACCATACAAAAGGTGAAAAGCTTCCAAGACAAAAATGTCAAAATAACTTTCAAAATTCTATTTATTTCTATAAAAACATACAAAAATAAATTGTTAAACGTTTTTGTTTCAAGAAATTTCGTTCCAATACGGCAGAGGCAGCAGGGCGCCATCATCTTTTCTGCCCCCAGATCTTGGTGGCTTCAGCAAGAGGTCGAACGTTCCAGAGAATAGCCGCAACCGAAGACCGTACTTCATTGCAGAAGTGATACCTGCTCCTAGACACTACATACTATCAAACCCATTTTTGAATTTGGGAAGCTGACCCTGCCTTTTTATATTGCCTTCAAGCCATCTCACCGCACTCTTCCTTACATTGCCTACCACACTAGCCATATTGCCTCCACCGCGAATCGAACTAACCACATATTGAATGCTGAACACAGGTGCTTACCATCGAGCCATCGGGTACTTCTGCGTCTAATTGTTCTACATGATGTCTGCTGATGATGATGATGCAAGATTTCCCTTTGAAAACATTAATAAGTCAAATCTTCTTGTTAGGAACCCTAAGAAATCAGTTCGTTTTCTGCAAGATTTCCTTTTGAAAACATTAATAAGTCAAATCTTCTTGTTAGCAACCCTAAGAAATCAGTTCGTTTTCTGCAAGATTTCTCTTTGAAAACATTAATAAGTCAAATCTTCTTGTTAGGAACCCTAAGATCATCTTATTAATAATACCTCGTGAAAGGTGGATAACTTGCCGCGGTACGAGGGCTTAAGTCGATAGCCACAGGGCTACGCTGCCCTTGTGATCATAGCTCCGTACGGCACTTCATCACGAGAGCTGCCTAGCCTCTCTGGCGCGACGACAAAGATCTTCCCCCTCCCAATCCAGGGTGTTATGCGACCACGTGCCCATTGGACGTTTGCAGCCGGGAGGCAAATCGTGGCTGTATTTGAACGGAGCCTCTCTGATACCGGGTCGCCTCAGAGAGTAAGCATGGCCTTACCGCGGTACGGGGCTCTGCCGCGGCGGACCACACATTTTCCCCTACTCTTCCCTTGACCCTAAGCTGGCCTTGTCCGGCGATGGGTCGTACGAACATGATGAACTCAAATAACGCAAATAAAAACGAAAAACCCAAAAAACAAACAACGCCAAATTTCACTCCTCAGCAAAGGAGAGCTATGGAGGAGCAGGCGAGAAAGCAACAACAATGCCGGAGGACAACCTCCGTTCCACAATCTAGGGGGGGATCGACAGCGAAGGCAACTACGAGTCGGTCAACCAACCCTCTATCGAGTAAGATTGACTTGATGGGAGCTAGCACCAGTGCTGTCTCACGACCTGGCCTCGGAGTTTCGAAGGGGAAGGAAGCTGCAACTGAGATTTCGGCAAGGGGAGCGACCGCGATGGCAACTACGGGTCCGCACTCCCGGGAGACATCTCCCCGCCGCTTCACATACCACGAGAAAAGATTGGCTGCAAAGATCCTGAAGAGGTATGAAGGGGTACCGCAGGAGTCGCTGTCGCCGAATTCCAGTAAATCGGTAGAGCTAGCGAAAGCTGTGATACCGGATTTCCAAAAATCTTACATGCCAAAGAGGTTAAAAGTTAACCCTTTCAAGCGCCAGAGATAGGACCTGGAGTTAAATCCGCCTCCCAAGCGGCATCAGAATACCTCTGGAGCGGGCAAACTAAGCTTTGCTGAGGTAACCAAGGACAGGATCCTTATAGGCGTCCTTGACCGAGGCAATGACCGTCTGGCCATCCCCAAGGACCGGTGGCGTTACGTGCGAAATGAACTCGGCAACATTCTTCTCAACGTTGCTCCGGAGTTTCCGGGTAGTTCGGCGTGAGTAACGGATGCGGGCTGGCACCAGGGTCAGATCAAATTACTCGCATGCGAGGATGCAAAAACCGTAGCACTGTATAAGGCAGCAGCTGCTAAACTGGGTGAAGTCTACAAGGGCGCAAAGATAGAGGTCGTCGACTGGAAGGACATTCCAGCTCGTCCAAGGGCAAGGGCGTGGATTCCGGCCATCCCTGACGAACCCGACAGAATTCTCGGGATGCCACGGCTAATGAATCCGTCCCTCCCAACGCATGACTGGAGTGTCAATCTGGTCGGGGATGCGGTGGGGCCCGACAGACAGGTGGTGTTCACCATGAATAAAGAGTCAATCGAGCCCCTCAAAAGGGGCAATGGCCTAGTACACTACAGCGTAGGCCAGATCGTTATCCACGTATATCGTGGTGATGCTCGGCGCGCTACCTTCTCGGCTGCTCCGGGGGAACCGGAAAACGAATTACCAGAAGAGGAAGCGGAGGATTCCGATGCGGAAAGCATGTTATCCGCCACGTCCCTTGCCGATAGTGCTGTGAACAACTCGAAGATGGAGGACAGCCTACAGGACGAGGAAGTCCTCGACGTCACGGTGGTAGCAGCCAACGCTGAGCGATTAACATCTAACGCTACAGGCAGCAGGACTCCTGCAACGCCATATCGGGCAGTTAATCGGAACAACTCGTCGTTGATAGGCAACCTCCGGGATGGGGCAAACCTCGACGACATGGGGACGGCAGGGAAGTCTGTGCGCTCTCATGTTGGTGGTGCTTCAGATTAATCTGCACAAATCTAAAGTGGCTTCGGCTGCTTTAAGTAGTCGTCTTTCTATAGGCGACGTGGATGTGGTCCTCATCCAAGAACCCTGGGTCAATAGCTCGAGAATCTGCGGATCGGGGACTAAGGGCTTCAAGCTCATTCGAGCCAGCGAGGAGAGCAAAGTCCGAACGTGTATTTTGGTCAAGTCTGAGTTGAACTCCTTTCTCCTACCTAACTACACCAATGGCGATATTACCGCTATCAGTCTAACGGTCGACAGCACCCGCCTGACGGTTGCGTCGGTCTATATGCCCTACGACGCCGAAGAACCCCCACCACAAACGGAGGTGAAAGACCTGGTGTCAAATTTCTGCACGGGTAATCTTATTATTGGAGCGGACGCTAATGCTCACCATGTCCAATGGGGGAGTTCCGATGTCAATGCCAGGGGCGAGTCTCTGTTTGATTACCTCTTAACAACCAACCTGGTAATTTGCAACGTGGGTAATGAGCCTACTTTTATCACTAAGACCCGTAGGGAGGTCATAGACCTTACTATCTGTAGTGAAGGCGCTTATGGGTGGGTCAGAAAATGGCGGGTTCTGGAAGAACATTCATTCTCCGACCACCGTTACATAGAAATGGTTTTAGATTTTATTGTAGAACAACCAATCATGAAGCGCAATCCACGTAACACAAATTGGCAGTTACACAATGAAATATTAGGCAGAGACCTCCCAGTACTGCCCTCACAAGCCCCCTCATCAGTAGAGGAGCTGGAGGATCTTGTTACTACATTTACATCGGCGCTCTCAAATGCTCTAGGACAGGCTTGTCCAGTGCCAAAACCACGCCGTAAACACAGGCCACATTGGTGGTCCTACGATTTGGACTCGTTCCGCAAATCATGCCGGAAACAATTTCACAAGGCCAAGAGCCTCGGCTCTGAGCCTCATTGGCACGAATATAAAGCTAAACTTAGGGCCTACAAAAAAGCTCTGAGACAGGCGAAGAGAACTTCTTGGAGAAATTTCTGCACTGGCGTCGAAAAGCTCGACGAAAAACTGACGGATCCTGGACCAGCACGGAAGAGGAAACCCTTGAGCTGCTCTTGAATACACATTTCCGGGGAATCTGCATGACGCACCACTAGTACCTGCAACAAACCTGGCAGTAAAAATACCCATCACTGAGGAAAGGGTAAGGTGGGCAGTTAAGAGCTTTGAACCGTATAAGGCTGCCGGGCCGGACGGGATTATCCCCGCGCAACTTATAAACACGTTGGAGACATCAGCTAAATGGCTGGTATTTCTCTTCACAGCCTGCCTGGCTCTCAACCACATTCCGGGCTCCTGGAGAAGCGCCACGGTAGTGTTTATCCCTAAGGCTGGGAAGGCATCCCACTACGAGCCAAAAGACTACAGAACGATCAGTCTCTCGTCCTTTGTACTCAAAACCTTTGAGAGGATTCTAAGCGACTACCTCTCAACGACTATTGATAGCAACCTAATCTCTAGCTAGCAGCATGCATACACCAAGGGTAAATCAACAGAAACCGCTCTGCACAGCCTAGTATCGGTCATTGAGAAATCGCTGTGTGAAAAGGACTACTGTCTCGTGGCCTTCCTAGACATTGAGGGGGCTTTCAACAATATAAGCCCGGAGGCTATCAACCCCGCTCTAACTAATCTGCGCGTAGATAGACCTCTAACTGGTTTAATTGACCAACTTTTAAGGGGAAGGAAAATAGCTTCTTCACTTGGTTCGGTTGAGTTATCACGCTATGTCACAAACTCTGTGTGACCTGATGGAAGTAGCACTGCGAGAAGTTTCGACGTGGTTCTCTCGCTGCGGACTTTTTTTCAACCTGGGGAAAGTGGAACTTGTCCTCTTCACCAACCGGTACAAAATACCGCCACTAAGCCTACCATAACTAGATGGCACGCGCCTGGGGTTGTCGGATAAGGCCAAGTTTCTAGGCATAGTTCTGGACAGGAAACTGAATTGGAAGGAGAATGTTCTTCAGCGCCAGAAGAAAGCTTGCATCGCTCTTTACACATGCAAAAGAGCCATTGGCTAAAAATGGGGGCTCAGCCCTAGAGTATGCAGTTGGATCTACACGGCCATCATTCGTCCAATCATGCTATATGGAGTCGTCGTATGGTGGCCTGCGCTGAGCAAGGCAATATACCTGAATCTGTTGCGGGAAGTCCATAGATCCAATATGATCTGTATAAGCGGTGCGCTAAGGACAACGCCCAACGAAGCCCTCCAGGTCATTCTGGGCATTTTGCCACTTGATCTGGAAGGGTTTCGGTCAGCAGCGGCATCAGCTCTGCGCCTAAGAGAAACCTCCAGTTGGGGGGCGGGTACTATTGGACACTCCAGTATTCTGGAATCTTACAGCTTTCTCCTCTAAGCACAGATCGTTGTGCGACCACTACAGTCGGTGATAGCTGTTTCAAAATAAACATTCCCAGCAGAGAAGACTGGGAGAGGACGGATTGGTGTCCCGAAACAAATAGTGGCACTTCCATATACACCGACGGCTCGAAGTTGGACGGCAGAGTTGGAGGAGGGGTTTATTCAAGGGAATTCGGACCTTGAGCTCTCCTTCAGACTACCTGATCATTGTAGCGTCTTCCAGGCGGAAGTCTCGGCAATCCTAGACGCCGCGGCCTGGTTAAGCAAACGTGTTATCGGAGAAGATATCGCTATTTTCAGCGATAGCCAAGCGGCCATCAAATCCCTTGGCTCATACACATTCAACTCTGAACTGACGCTCAGCTGTCGTCGATCTCTTCAGGAGATGGCCCAACAGAACCGCGTAAACTTCATATGGGTCCCGGGACATAGGGACATTGAGGGAAACTGTAAGGCAGACGAGCTTGCCAGGCAGGGCACGACCAAGCAGGTTCTTCAGGATAAAGAGCGCTTAGGTATGCCGTTTGCCACATGCAAACTAATGCTGAAGGAGCACACACTCCGTCAAGCCAACGAAAGATGGCTGCAATCCCCAGGGTGTCGGATATCGAAACAAACCTGGCCAAAATGGGATCTTAAAAGGTCTAGACGCATTTATGCCCTAACTAGGAGGGAAATCTGCATATTGATAGGGGTATTAACCGGTCACTGCCTCATTGGTAGGCATGCAGAAAGGCTAAGTGTGCCCTACCGACGATGCTGCAGGAGTTGCAAATATGATGAGGAGGAGGAAACAGTGGAACACCTCATCTGCAACTGTCCGGCTTTAAGCGGCGCGAGTACGCGCTTTTTGGGAGTTCCGTTCCTGGATAGCCTAAGCCAGATCGCGGAACTGGACATAAAGGACTTGATGGCCTTCATAAAGTCATCTAAGTGGTTCGAGGAGGAGTAACGGTGTCGGTTTAGGAGTGTCAGTCCCGGGATTCTGCTATGTGGAAAATCCCAACAACTCAGGGATTTTCCATTTGGCTGGGTCCCGGGACTGACTTTCCTTGTGTTGGTGGTATCACAACTAATGGCGGCGATATACCAACAGGTTAACCTCTAACGAGATTTTTTAGCCGAGCTTCTCTTTCCAACTTGTGGTGTGTTGCTTTTGAGTTTTCCTACAAGTTGGCGGGACCTACAGTTTTTTGCCGACTCCGAACGGCACTTGCAAAGCAAATGAATTTTTGTCTGAGAAGCTTCTCATGGCAGAAATACACCCGGAGAGTTTGCCAAACTACTGCCGAGGGGCGACCCCGTTTAGAAAAATTGTTTTTCTAAATAATTTTTGATGTTACTTTTGCCGGGCATAGAACCGCCACGACTTGGTGTAGAAGGCCGAACACTTAACCGCTACACCACGGCGGCCGCCAATGGTGGTATCACAACGGGCCTTTCAAAACTGGCCTAAGTGCGCCTCTGCGGCAGCCACTTGAACCTAACCTATTAAAACATACAATTTGCGGAAATCAATTAATAAGTCATATCTTCTTGTTAGGAACCCTAAGAAATCAGTTCGTTTTCTGCAAGTTTTCCCTTTGAAAACATTAATAAGTCAAATCTTCCTATTAGGAAACCTAAGAAATCAGTTCGTTTTCTGCAAGATTTCCCTTTGAAAACATTAATAAGTTAAATCTTCTTGTTAGGAACCCTAAGATCATCTTATTAAAATAAGAAGTTTTTTCTCTTTCATATTTTTAAGGAAATCTTGAAAAGATTTTCTTATTAATTAATTTATCTATATATATAAAAATGAAATGGTGTATAATTGTAACGCTAAAACTCGAAAACGGCTGAACCAAATGAAATACTTCCTTTGGGGGATTTGTTTGTTATAACCACGCGCAGGTCATGTCTTAAAATCAGAACAAAATATTAAGGGGGCGTGGCACCTCCCATACAAACTGAATTTTTCAAGTTGAATATCTTCAAAAGTGTTTAAGGTAGGATCATGAAAATTGGTACAGGGCTACAGGATAACAGCACCACTCTCACCTATAAAACCGGGGGTTATCCAATGAGGGGGCGTGGTACCTCCCATACAAACTAAATTTTTTAAGCAGAATATCTGTGAAAGGGTTCAAGGTAGGGACCTGAAAATTGGTATAGACCTATGTGGTATCAAAAGCCTTCTTACACATAAAAGAAGGGGTAATCGGAAAAGGGGGCGTGGCACCTCCCATACAAACTGAATTTTTCAAGGTGAATATCTTCAAAAGTGTTTAAGGTAGGAACATGAAAATTGGTATAGAGCTATAGGATAACAACACCATTCTCACCCATAAAACTTGGGGTTATCGAAAAAGGGGGCGTGGTACCTCCCATACAATCTATATATATAAAAATGAAATGGTGTTCAGTCGTTACGCTAAAACTCGAAAACGGCTGAACCAAATCATATACTTCCTTTAGGGGGTTTGTTTGTTATTACCACGCGCAGGTCATGTTATAAAATCAGAACAAAATATTAGGGGGCGTGGCACCTCCCATACAAACATTTTTCTTCAAGGTGAATATCTCTAAATGGGTTTAAGGTAGGGACCTGGAAATCGGTACAGACCTATAGGATAACAACACCATTCTCACCCATAAAACTGGGGGTTAACCAAAAAGGGGGCGTGGCACCTCCCATACGAATGAAATACTTCATAGTCGATATCTCTGGAAGTATTCATGTTAGACCACTGAAATTTGGTAAGGGATTATATGAGATCAACCCCTACCACCTCCAAAAAAGCTGGGGATAACGAAAACGGGGGCGTAGCACCTCCCATACAAATGAAATATTTCATAGTTGATATCTCTGGAAGTATTCATGTTAGACCACTGAAATTTGGTAAGGGGTTATATGAGATCGATCCCTACCACCTCCAAAAAAAACTGGGGATAACGAAAAGGGGGGCGTGGCACCTCCCATACGAATGAAATACTTCATAGTCCATATCTCGGGAAGTGTTTAGTTTAGACCACTGAAATTTCTTGAGGAGTTAAATAAGATCCATCCCATCATCTCCAAAAAAACTGGAGATAAAGAAAAAGGGGGCGTGGCACCTCCCATACGAAGGAAACATTTCATAGCCCATATCTCTGCAAGTATTTATGTTAGACCACTGAGATAGGGATATGGTTTAAAATAGATATAGGGATCGGGTTAGAGAAACAGAGAGGGAAATAAATTTGTGGCAGGACAACGTCTGCCGGGTCAGCTAGTAATACATATAAAAATAAATCGAAAAGAAATAAGAAGAAATTGCACTTAATAATATCAATAAGAATTTCCTCATTAAACCAAATAGATTTGCGTATAGTTTTTTTTCGTTTCCGTCGTTTCAACTACCCCTGAGCCCAAAAACCGCTCATAGAGACAATCTTATTAATTTTATTAGGCATTTTTGGCTCTGTGAAGCAAAGTAGTACTTCGACTACACCAAATTGACCTCAAAATTACCCCTAAAATGATCCCAAGTTGACCCAAAATTATCCCAACTTGACCACAAAACTATTTTAACTTGACCCCAAAATTATCCTAAAATTACCCCCAAAAATATCTTAAAATTACCCCAAAAATATCCTAAATTGACCCCAAAAAATATCAAAAATTTGACCCCAAAATGAAAATGTTTTCCCTTGTCACCTGCTAAACAGATCATAACAAGAAAAATAACAATTGTTATAAAAAGAGCTTTCGAGTTTTTCCAAGCATACCAAAACATAACTACTGTCACAATTATAACAATAGTCATTGAGGTGTATTTTGTCATAAATCAAGCATAGGACTGATAGTTTACAAAGGAATTCATCGGAATGCAGCCCAGGAATGCAATGCATGGAATAAAAAGGAGGAATGAAAAAGAGGAACAATTATTCCGCAATACCAAAAAAATGAATGAAAAGCTGCATTCCGAAACCCTACAATCCATAGAATAATTATTCCGAAAAGAATGCATTCTTTAACAACTCTGCCACATACTAAGTTTCAGCCAAATATCTCAAAAAGTGAGGGACTTGTTTGCGTTTAAACAGACAGACAAAGGCATACTTATCATAACTAACATCGGACCAAAGTTATACATAATACCATTTCATGTTCATGAAATGTATGAAAAAAGACTCCAAGAAATATTGTGACATTCTCTAAGGCTCATACAGATCAAATACTTTGCAATTTGGCTTCAGAGTAGGTCAGGTTATTTCAGCGGATATCATTGCAATACAAGCTTTTTACATTATTCAACGCATCTATCACAATTAACACGGGAAAATACTGATTTCAAAGGTCACAAGAATGCGGCGAAGCATTCCAGTATCTGAGAAGATCACGCTTAAGCCCGTCCCTGACAAAGTACCCAGATTTTGGAAAACCAGTTTGAATAGAAACCCTGCAGCGAAAGCAACTAGTTGAAAACCACTTTACAACTAGTTGGTGCACCGGGCCCAACTAGTCAGTGTTCTGTCTTTTTTCCATATAAGCAACTGGTATTTTTTACGTGTTGATGTCCTACAAGATGTCAATTGTCAGATTTCGTCCAGAATATACCAGTTATCTACTAGTCAGGAAATATCAGTTTCATACTACACATTTTTCAGTTTATATTCAGAAAGTTACACTTGATATTCAGAATTTACAATTGATATTCAGAAAATTCCAATTAATATTCAGAATTTCCATTTCATATAGGAGAAAATTACAATTCATATTCAGAATTTCCATTTCATATTCAGAAAATTAGAATTCATATTCAGAATTTCCATTTGATACTCAGAAAATTAAAATTAATAAACAGAAAATTACAATTGATATTCAGAAAGTTACAATTCATATTCAGAAAATCTCTTTGTACTCCGCATTTAAAATTTTTTCATATAAAAATGGATTTCTGAATATCAATTTTAATTTTCTGAATATCAGTTGTAATTTTCTGAATATTAATTTTAATTTTCTGAATATCAAATGGAACTTTTGTAAATTCTGAATATCAATTGTAATTTTCTGAATATAAATTGTAACTTTCTGAATATAAACTGAAAAAGGTGTAGTTGTTGTTGTAGCGAGGTGTAGCCCTGCCTAAATGTCAGACAGGGTCACCTCGAGTGTATTGCTCTTGGCCGGGTCGATATAAGAAAACGTCCCGGGTCGTTTCGGCACGATGGGTACAGCATAAGTACTGGTACCGTTCTCGTAGAACCGGCAATACAAGAAACTAGCCGTGCAGGCTATGTAGGTCATTTAGCGTTACCCAGGGTGCACCAACTGGGAGGCGACCTACTTTTACACCCCAAAGTTGTAAGATACCAGTTCCATACTAGTTCATCCTGGACTAGTATAATTTCCAAAAAACGAACTATGTAGTCCAAAAAGGATTTCAACCAGAATTTTCCTGGCTTACCCTTTATTTTATCATTTGACTTCATTTTCATGTTTATTCTTAAGCAAGCAGCGGCTATTTGTATTTACCCTATCACGAAAAAGCATCTATGAATTATAAGAGAAAACGAAACGAATGAATTTTGTTTTTTTCAATTGGTATAATTTCATCCAGAAAAATCTAGTTGTATACTAGTATGGAATGGATATTTCCTGACTAGTATGGGTTCAGCCAGAAAATTCTAGTTGTATACTGGTATGAAATGGATATTTCCTGACTAGTATGAGTTCTGCCAGAAAGTTATAGTTGTATACTAGTATGAAATGGATATTTCCTGACTAGTATGAGTTCTGCCAGAAAATTATAGTTGTATACTAGTATTTTTCTGACTAGTTTGAGGTTTCGCTGCAGGGAACTGATGTTAGCAAGCCGAACGGTACACAATTATTAACACCTACACTTTGTGCATAGTGTACCAATACAAGTGTAAACTCTTCTGCATAGACGTCAAAATTCCAAAATGAGTTTAACAACTGTTCATCAGAGTTGTTTTTTTGGAAAAAGAGCATCATTTTGCGCCGAGTTGCATTCGATTTGGTATAAAAAATTAGTAGTAGGTTATTAGGAGTTGACCCCTAAAGGAAACAAATACCAAGTTTTGGGGTTTGAAGCCTTCTTTGTGCTAAGATATGTATTGATAGTAAATCTATCTAAAAACATGGTATATACATGTTTCCAAAAAAAACGTTTGTTTTCATTTTCAGTCGAATTTCTCATTTCGAAGATGCTTACCTCCAAATTTTTCTGTAAAATAAATAAAATTTACTAGTTTTAAGTTTTTTTATTTTGTGTCTTTTTTTCTTTGATATAAAGTACATATAAACTGAAAGATTCGCTTAAAAGTTGCCCTAGAAACTGGAGTGAAAAAGTTGTGCAACACAGCAACACTTTTGTGCAAACAAGAACCCTGTTTCATTGATATTCGGTGCTGCACACAACCCGATCGCAACGAAAACAACAATAGCAACCCAGATTTTTGACATGGATGTGTGTTTTGACATTTGTGATTTGACGTGGAAGTGTGTTTTGACATTTCTGTCAAAGCTACAGTTCACACTTGTATTGATACACTTTGACTTTGTGCTATAAACTTCCAAAAATCCTTCATATGTATATTAGACTGGACCAAAAAATTAAAAATTGTATTGATTTTGTTTTAAGAAAGGTGAAAAAAAATTACTGTAATTTTTTCAGATTTTTAAATTAAAGTCTAGAGGTCTATCATCGCTACACCATTTCAAGTTGGATTTCAGGAAGCGTTAATTGGATTTTAGAATTGTTAATTGGATTTCAGAAAGCGTTAATTGGATTTTAGAACTGTCAATTGGATTTTAGAAAGTGTAAATTGGATTTTAGAATAGTCAATTGGAAATTATAAAGTGTTAATTGGATTCTAGAAAACGTAAATTGGATTTTAGAAAACTGGAAACTGTTCAGTTGGACTTTAGAAAGTGTCAATTTGAATTTAGAATTGTTAATTGGATTTTGGAAAGCAACAATTGGATTTTAGATATTGTAAACTGAACTTTAGAAAGTGTCACTTTTATTTTAGAATAGTCAATTGAAATTCTACATAGTTTAGATTTTACAGACTTTACCTCATATTTGGTATAAAAACGACAAACCATTGTTGTAAAACACCATTTACCTGAAATATTTTTGAAGGAAATCGAGTGGGCTACAAAACAGGTTAAACAACTTCTTTTTGTAAAGTTACCTTTTCAAAACTTATTTAGTATTAAATTAAAAAAATTCATAATTATAGGTATTTGAAAGAATTGAATGCAAAATTTTATGGTAATTCACTGACTACACCATTTCAAGTTGGATTTTAGAAAATGTCAAGTGGATTTTAGAATGCGTCAATTGGATTTCAGAATAGTCAATTGGATTTTAGATTGCGTCAGTTGGAGTTTAGTATAGTCAATCGGATATTAGAAAGAGTCAATTGAATTTTAGAAACAGTTAATTGGATTTTGAAAAGCGCCAATTGGATTCTAGAAAACGTAAATTGGATTTTAGAAAACTGGAAGTTGTTCAGTTGGACTTTAGAAAGTGTCAATTGGATTTTAGAGTTGTTAATTAGATTTTGGAAAGCGTCAATTGGAATTTAGAATTGTCAATTGGATTTTAGAAAGCGTCATTTGGATTCTAGAACAGTCAATTGGATTTAAGAAATCGTCAGTGGATTTTAGAAAACGTAAATTGGATTTTAGAAAACTGGAAATTATTCAGTTGGACTTTAGAAAGTGTCAATTGGGGTTTAGAAAGCGTGAATTGGATTTTGGGAAGCGTCAATTGGATTTTAGAAAACGTAAAATGGATTTTAGAAAGCATAAATTGTATTTAAGTATAGTCAATTGGAAATTAGAAAGCGTCAATTGGATTTTAGAAAACGTAATTTGGATTTCGGAAAGCGTAAATTGGATTTAAGAAAATTTGTACTGCACAATTTGAATCTGATATATACTTTGCAATAAATTTCAATTTGTTTTGCCGGCGTACCCGGGGCGGTCAAGGGTCGGCAGACGTGCTGTGCAGCAGCTTCCTGCAGCCAGAGGGCCAAACGTCCCCTTGATAGGAGCAATCGCAGCATCAGGGAGGCTCATTTAATTCATCTGCTTGCGGTTTGGACCATATAGCACTATGCTAAGCCCCATCGAAATTATTTGGGCAAAAGTGAAGATCTACGTGAAAAGCCAAATGAAATTTCCCATTACAGTAGGCTCCGGAGTACGCGAGCAAAGATTACAGTACTTTGAAACGCTTATAGACGCCGCTAAGGCAACGATAACTGGAGGAGATTGCGCCAGGGCAGTGTAGCACAGCTCCACTTTTTACGCTGCTGCAGTGGCAAGAGAGGACATGCCGGTCGGTGAATGAACATTTATTTTTTTTACATGAGCTGTTAGTATACTTTTTCTTATAACTCTTACTTATTTAAAGTAACCGTATTAACCATCTGTTATAACTCGTTCCTAAACTATGTAATTTAACCTATTCATATTCACATTTCTAATGTTCGTACATTTACATAGATAAGTATTCTTTAATAATGATATTGCTTATTCATTACCATGTTGTTGCTATTATATGTATGTATACGCAGCGTGTGAATTAATAAAAATTTACTATTTTCAAAATACAATTGACGCTTTCCAAAATCCAATTTACGTTTTCTAATTTACAATTGCCCTTTTCTAGAATCCAATTGACGCTTTCTAAATTTCAATTGACTATTCTAAAATACAAGTGACACTTTCTTAAGTTCAGTTTACAATATCTAAAATCCAATTGTCGCTTTCCAAAATCCAATTGACAATTCTAAAATACAATTAACACTTTCTTAAGTCCAACTGAACAATTTCCAGTTTTCTAAAATCCAATTTACGTTTTCTAAAATCCAATTAACACTTTCTAATTTCCAATTGACTATTCTAAAATCCAAATAACGCTTTCTAAAATCTAATTGATAATTCCAAATTCCAATTGACGCTTTCCAAAATCCAATTAACAATTCTAAATTCCAATTGACACTTTCTAAAGTCCAACTGAACAGTTTCCAGTTTTCTAAAATCCAATTTACGTTTTCTAGAATCCAATTAACACTTTATAATTTCCAATTGACTATTCTAAAATCCAATTTACACTTTCTGAAATCCAATTGACAGTTCTAAAATCCAATTAACGCTTTCTGAAATCCAATTAACAATTCTAAAATCCAATTAACGCTTTCTGAAATCCAACTTGAAATGGTGTAGTTTCCATGCGACCAAGCATTTAGACGTAGTGTTTTATCCGGTCTGGCTGGCATCGAACCTAACAGACTGCATTGGCATTGCGTTGTCTTAACGCTTTGAGCCATGTGCCCTGCATGCAATATTGCATTTATATTCTTTCTAATATTTGCCATGTGTTTTTCTTACTTTATAGACTTCTTGTACACCCTATGATCCAAGGTGATAACAGAAAGCAAGTAAATTTGTATATGGCGCGCTTTTTGAAGCTATTTCCTTCCTTCCATATGAACCACGGGTGTATTTTTCCGGTTTATTTGGTTCTTGTACATGGGGAGCGGAAATGTTTGTATGGATATGAAGTTTTATTTGTGGATTGAATCCAAGGTATATATTTATACGTTAATTTTGTAATTATAGGTCTTAGAAAGAATTGAAAATTCATATTTGCGTATTTTTTGTGGTGTTTTTGGTCCAATTTATTTTACTAAATTGATATTATACATGGTTAATTGATGAATATTATAACAAACTAGCGGACCCTCACCAGCTTCGCTGGGTGAAAGAAAAAGAGAAATGAAAGTTGTTCTTTGTTTTTTTGTTTTTGTTTTTGTTTTATCATTTAACTCATGTTCGGCCATTATTTTGTGACTTATTCTAATTATTGTAAACTAACAACTTATTTTAAAGCCTTCAGATACACAACATTTTTGGCTTTATTTTCATGTGGTGTATAAATATGTATACAGTAACGATGGTTTCCCTACTTATATCTCTATCCTAATTTGCAGAGACATTCAACCTCAAGAAACTAAGTTTGTGCCACGCCGCCTTTTCACATAACCCCTATTTACGGTTTTGATATCCTATAGCTCTATAGCAATTACCAGGTCCTTATCTTAGACCCTTTCACAGATATTCTGCTTGAACATTTAAGTTTGTATGGGAGATGCCACGCCCCTATTTCTGATAACCACCCTTTTTATGTGTTAGAATGCTTTTGATATCATATAGGCCTATACCAACCGTTTCACAGATATTCTGCGTGAAAAATTTAGTTTGGATGGGAGGTGCCACGCCCTCTTTTCTGATAACCCCCTGTTTTATGCGTGAGAATGCTTTTAATATAGGTCTATACCAATTTTCATGTCCCTACCTTTACCCGTTTCACAGACATTCTGCTTGAAAAATTTAGTTTGTATGGAAGGTGCCACGTCCCATTTTCTGATAACCCCCCTTTTTATGTGTGAGAATGCTTTTGATGTCATTCTGGTCTGTACCAATTTTCCGGTCCCTACCTTGAACCGTTTCACAGATATTCTGCTTGAAAAATTTATTTTGTATAGGAGGTGCCACGCCCCCTTTTTTTTATATCATATAGGTCTATACCAATTTTCAGGTTCCTACGTTGAACACTTTCACAGATATTCTGCTTTCCCTTTTTATGTGTGAGAATGCTTTTGTAATCATGTAGGTCTATACCAGGAGTGTAATGGGGTGTGGTTGCTGAGTGACCGCGCTCAATCCCGACTCTTGCGTCCTCGTTCGTGCACTCTGGGCAACGTTGAGCTACCTAGGCTCGCGGCAGAAAGAGAGGGAGCCCCGGGGGGGCCACTCTGACATACTTGGTTTAAGGGCTCACCGGGGTCTTTTTCGCAGCGTCTGTACACCAAGAGGTGCGGCTGTAAGCGGGCGTCTGTCTTGAAGCAAGCGGCTCGCTATATAAATGTGCAAAACTTTTCCCTCCCAATCCAGGGTGTTATGCGATACCGTGCCCATTGGACGTTTGCAGCCGGGAGGCAAATCGTGGCTGTAGTCGAACGGAGCCTCACTGATACCGGGCCGCCTCAGGGAGTAACTATGGTCTTACCGCGGTATGGGGCTCTGCCGCGGCGGACGACACACTTCTCCTTACACTACCCTTGAACCTAAGCTGGCCTTGTCCGGCGAGGGGTCGTACGAACAAGATGAAGAACACACAAAATACAAAGCAATTAACGACTTCGTTTACTCCGCAGCAGAGAAGAACTATGCTGGAGCAAGCGAAAACACAACGCCGGAGGACAAACTCCGCCTCAAAGTTAACTGGGAGGCCGACAACGATGGAAACTACGGGTCAGTCATCCCCCAAACTGCTATCAAGTAAGAGTGACTTGATGGGAGCAAGCAACAGTGCGGCTGCCTACGCAGTCAAGCAGAAAACGGCGGAAGCTAAACTTCCATCAAGCGCTGGTACGAAACCCAATCTCTTCACATCTGGGGCAATGGTCTCACGACCTGGTTTCAGAATTTCGAAAGAGAAGGACGACGCCGTAAAGGAGAGACCGCGATGGCAACTACGAGTCTGAATCCCCCCAAAGAGGCATCTCCCCGACGCTTTGCGTACTGGGATAAAAGAAAGGCCGCAAGGATCCTTAAAAAATATGAGGGAGCATCGCAGGAGAAGCTGTCGCCGGAAGAAAGGAAGATGGTGGAGGAAGCGAAAGCTCTGATACCAAATTTACAGAGGCCCTATGTGCCTAAGAGGGTGAACGGTAATCCCTTCAAACGCCAGAGATCGGACGGAGAGGTAGACCCCCATCCGAAGCGGCATCAGGTCAACCCCGTAGTGGGAAAACTCAGCTTTGCTGAAGTAACCAAGGACAGAATCCTTATAGGCTTCATTGACCGAGGTAACGACCGTTGGTCCATCCCCAAAGACCAGTGGCTGTATGTCCGGAATGAAATGGGCAGGGCCCTCCTCCACTTAATGCGTGAGTCTCCGGGTAGTCCGCCGCGAGGTACTGACGCGGGCTGGCACCAAGGTCAGATCAAAATATTCGCGTGCGAGGATGCAAGAACTGTCGCACTGTATAAGGCAGCAGTTGCAAGACTGGGTGAAGTCTATCCCGGGGCAAGACTAGATGTCGTCGACTGGAAGGACATTCCTGCTCGGCCAAGGGCAAGGGCATGGATTCCTGCCGTCCCTGCAGAACCCGAGAATATTCTTGAGATGCTGCAGGTCTGGAATCCGTCTCTCCCGACGCAGGATTGGGGCGTCAATCTGGTCGATGATGTGGTTGGGCCCAATAGACAGGTGGTTATCACTCTGAATAAGGAGGCGCTCGAGCCCCTTAAACGGTGCAACGGACGAGTGCATTACGGCTTGGGTCAGATCGTGATCCACGTATACCGTGGCGATGCACAGCGCGCTGCTATTCCGGACGCTCCGGAGGACTCGGAGATCGAGGCATCGGAAGGGGAAGCAGAGGAGTCCGACGCGGAAAGTATGTTATCCGCCACGTCAAATTGCGATGGTGCTGCGAACAACTCGGCGATAGAAGAAAGCCTGCTTGACGAAGAAGGCCTCGACGTCACGATCGTGGCTAAACCTGAGCACACTAACGTTGATGCTGCTTCAGACAGCAGGGTTCCCGCCACGCCAAATCGTGCAGGTGCTCTGAACAACTCCTCGTTGAGAGACAGCCCCCGGAACAGGCCAGACCTCGACGACACGCTGGCGGCAGGGATGTCTGAGCTCTCTCATGTTGGTGGTGCTTCAGATAAATCTGCACAAATCTAAAGCAGCCTCGGCTGTTTTAAGCAGTAGTCTTTCTAAAGGCGACGTAGACGTGGTCCTTATCCAAGAGCCCTGGGTCAATAGCTCTAGGATCTGTGGATTGGGGACTAAGGGGTACAAGCTCATCCAAGCCAATGATGAGGGCAAGGTCAGAACCTGTATTTTGGTAAAGTCTGAGCTAAACACCTTTCTATTACCCAACTACTCAAATGGTGACGTTACAGCTGCCAGCTTAACAGTCGGCAGCACCAGCCTAACGATGGCGTCGGTCTATATGCCCTATGACGCCGAAGAACCTCCTCCACAAAAGGAGGTGAAAGATCTGGTGGATAATTTCTGTACGGGCCATCTTATTATTGGAGCTGACGCTAATGCTCATCACGTCCAGTGGGGAAGCTCCGATATTAACGCTAGGGGCGAGTCTCTGTTTGACTACCTACTAACAACTAACCTGGTGGTTTGTAACGTGGGTAACGAGCCTACTTTTATAACTAAAGCTCGTAGGGAGGTTATAGACCTCACTGTTTGTAGCGAAGGCGCTTATGAGTGGGTCAGAAAATGGCGTGTTCTTGATGAGCATTCATTTTCTGACCATCGGTACATAGAAATTGTGTTAGACTTTATTGTTGAGCAGCCAGTTATGAAACGAAATCCACGCAACACTAACTGGCAGCTACATAACCAAATATTAGCTAGGGACCTACCAGTATTACCTCCACAAGCCCCCTCATCAGTGGGAGAACTGGATGATCTGGTAACGACCTTTACAACGGCGCTCTCAAATGCCCTAGAGCAGGCTTGTCCAGTACCAAAACCACGCGGCAAACATAGACCCCACTGGTGGTCTTACGACCTGGATTCGTTCCGTATATCATGCAGGAAGCAATTTAACAAGGCCAAGAGCATCGGTACGGAGCCTGAATGGCTCGAATATAAAGCTAAACTGAGGGCCTATAAAAAGGCTCTAAGGCAAGCGAAGAGAACTTCGTGGAGAAATTTCTGCACCGGGGTCGAAAAAGTCGATGATACAGCGAGACTTAGACGAGTGCTATCAAAAACTCAAACAGCCATTAGCTATTTACGGAAGCCTGACGGATCTTGGACCAGCACGGAAGGGGAAACCCTGGAGCTGCTCCTGAACACACACTTTCCGGGGAACTTGTATGATGCACCTGTAGCATCTGCAACAAACCTGGCGGTAAACATACCCATTACGGAGGAAAGGGTAAGGTGGGCAATCAAAAGCTTTGAGCCGTTCAAGGCAGCCGGGCCAGACGGGATTTTCCCCGCACAACTTATAAACACGCTGGAAATATCAGCTAAATGGCTGGTAGTTCTCTATTCAGCCTGCCTGGCTCTTAATTACATTCCGTGCTCCTGGAGAAGCGCCACGGTAGTCTTTATTCCAAAGGCTGGGAAGGCCTCACACTATGAGCCTAAAGACTACAGACCGATCAGTCTCTCGTCTTTTGCACTTAAAACCTTCGAGAGGATAATTAGCGATTATCTCTCCTCTACTATTGATAGCAACCTTATTTCTAGCTATCAACATGCATACACCAAAGGTAAATCAACGGAAACTGCGCTCCACAGCCTAGTCTCTATTGTTGAAAAATCATTGCACGAAAAGGAGTACTGTCTCGTGGCCTTTCTGGACATCGAAGGGGCTTTCAACAATATAAGGCCGGAGGCTATTAACACTGCTTTAACAAACCTGGGCATAAATAGGTCTCTTATTGGACTAATTGATCAACTACTAAAGGGAAGGAAAATAGTTTCTTCACTGGGAACAGTTGATCTTTCACGCTATGTCACAAGAGGAACGCCTCAGGGTGGTGTTCTCTCCCCGCTCCTATGGAATCTCACCGTAAACTCGCTGCTACGAGACACAAGGTGGGGGGGCGGGAAGATAGTGGCATATGCAGACGATTTAGCTATTGCATATAGGGGCAAATTCCCACAAACCCTGTGTGACTTGATGCAAGTAGCACTGCGAGAAGTTTCTTCATGGTCCTCTCGCTGCGGACTTAGCATCAACCCGGGAAAGGTGGAGCTTGTCCTTTATACCAGGCGGTACAAGATACCACCGCTGAACCTACCAGAACTAGATGGTGTGCGCCTGAACTTAGCTGATAAAGCCAAATTCCTAGGCACAGTTCTAGATATAAAGCTTAACTGGAAGGAGAATGTCATCCAGCGCCAGAGGAAAGCGTGCATTGCACTTTACACGTGTAAAAGAGCCATTGGCAAAAAATGGGGGCTCAGCCCCAAAATTTGCAGATGGATCTACACTGCGATAATCCAGCCAATTATGCTGTATGGAGTCGTGGTATGGTGGCCTGCGCTAGGAAAAGCAACAAACCTAAATCTGTTAGGAAAAGTCCACAGATCGAGCATGATCTGTATAAGCGGGGCGTTAAGAACAACGCCCAATGAAGCTCTCCAGGCCATTCTTGGCTTTTTGCCACTCGATCTGGAAGGGTACCGGGCAGCAGCGGCATCGGCTCTGCGTCTAAGGGAAACGTCCGTCTGGGGCGCAAGCACTATTGGACACTCCTGTATTCTAAGATCTTACAGCTTTCTCCCTCTGAGCACAGATCGGTGTGCGACCACAACAGTCGGAGATTGTTGTTTTAGAATAAACATTACCAGCAGGGAAGACTGGGAGAACATAGATCGGTGTCCCGCTACTAATGGCGGCACTTTTATATACACCGACGGCTCGAAGTTAGACGGCAGAGTCGGAGGAGGGGTTTACTCAAGGGATTTGGACCTAGAACTCTCCTTTAGACTACCTGATCACTGCAGCGTCTTCCAGGCTGAAGTTTCTGCAATCATGGACGCCGTGACTTGGATAGGTAAACGCACCATCGGACAGGATATCTGTATTTTCAGCGACAGCCAAGCGGCCATCAAATCCCTTGGCTCTTACTCGTTCAACTCTGAACTGACGCTCAGCTGTCGTCGATCTCTTCAAGAGATGGCCCAACAGAACCGCGTGAACCTCACATGGGTCCCGGGACACAGGGACATTGAGGGAAACTGTAGGGCAGACGAACTTGCCAGGCAGGGCACGACCAAGCAGATTCTTCAAGATAAAGAGCGCATAGGTATGCCGTTTGCCATGTGCAGCTAATGCTGAAGGAGCATACACTCCGCGAAGCCAACGAAAGATGGCTACAAGCCCCAGGGTGCCGGATATCCAAGCAAACCTGGCCAAAATGCGATCTTAAAAGATCTAGACACATATGCGCCCTAAAAAGGAAGGAAATCTCCATATTAATAGGTGTTTTAACCGGGCACTGCCTTATTGGTAGGCACGCAGCAAGGCTAGGCGTTCCCTACCGACGATGCTGCAGGAGTTGCAAAGATGATGAGGAAGAGGAAACGGTGGAGCACCTCATCTGCAACTGCCCGGCCTTAAGCGGAGCGAGAAGGCGCTCTCTGGGAGTTCCCTTCCTGGTTAGCTTAAGCCAGGTCGCGGAGCTAGACATAAAGGACTTGATGGCCTTCATCAAGTTATCAAAATGGTTCGAGGAGGGGTAGCGGTGTCGGTTAGGAGTGTCAGTCCCGGGTTTCGGCTATATGGAGAGTCCCAACAGCACTGGGATTTTCCATATGGCCGGGCCCCGGGACTGACTTTCCTAGTGTTTGGTGGTATCACAACGGGCCTTTTATTACTGGCCTAGGTGTGCCTTTGCGGCAGCCACTTCTACCTACCTACCTAGGTCTATACCAATTTTCAGGCCTCTACCTTAAACCGTTTCACAGATATTCTGCTAGAACAATTTTGTTTATATGGGAGGTGCCCCGCCTCCTTTTCTGATAGTCCCCCTTTTTATGTGTGAGAATGCTTTTGATGTCATTCTGGTCTGTACCAATTTTCCGGTCCCTACCTTGAACCGTTTCACAGATATTCTGCTTGAAAAATTTATTTTGTATAGGAGGTGCCACGCCCCCTTTTCTGATAACCCCCTTTTTTATGTGTGAGAATGCTTTTAATGTCATAAAGATCTCTACCAATTTTCATGTTCCTACCTTGAACCGGTTCTCAGATATTCTGCTTGAAAAATTTAGTTTGTATGGGAGGTGCCAGGTCCCCTTTTCTGATAACCCCCCTTTTTATATGTTAGAATGTTTTTGATACCATATAGGTCTATACCAGTTTTCAAGGCCCTACCTTGAACCGTTTAACAGATATTGTGCTTGAAAAATTTAGTTTGTTTGGGAGGTGCAACGCCCCCTTTTCTGATAACCCTTATTTTTAGTTATAAACCTTCTCCACATGTGTATCTTCAATGTGGCCAAGTTTGGTTAAAATCTGTTCAGCCATTCTCCGTAAAGTTCATTACAACGCGAAAAACGGCTAAATTTTTATATATGGTCAAAAACGGGGGAACATGGAACGCGGGATAAAAAAATTGTCTTCGAATCACGCCCCAATTCCAATATATTTGGATTACATACATTCTGTAGTATCTAAAAACAAAAGCTTATAGACATCCGACGTCTGTGGGTTTCACGAGACACGTTCATTTCAGTTGTGTCTCGCAAGCTATCAATATGGAAAAAAACGTCAATCCAAACAAGAAGGTAAATATATTAATGTCTTACTAATTATTCGATGCTCCGAGCTCGTATTTTATATTGAAAAGGCCTTAAAATATTAAGTATAGTAGAACTCAATGTGATTCGACGCGTTTTTTGTGAGTTTGATCGTTTTTAAATTCTACTTCTATAGCTGTGTAACGTTAAAGACCAAATTGACAAAAATGTTTTATTGTGAAATATTTAAAAAACGGGAAGCAACCAAAAATGTATTTTTTCTATAGGCTTATGTCCAATTTAGAGAGACATAGTGATTGATATTAAAATCCCTAACGTTTGACCGCATTTCGGAGTTGAATTTGTGTAACATTAAAGACCGATTTCTCCAAATTTTAAAATTCGTTTTAGAACCCGCAAACCCGGGCACAAATCAATAAGAATTACATTGCTAATTTGAATAAAACAACAAGTATGGCGAATACAGGAAAAAATGGCTGCATTAATGAAAAAACGGAGAGAGGCATCGAAAGCTACAGAAATGTTGTTGTCTACCACATAAAGCAACACGTGAACGAGTTAAAAAATGTAGAGAGAAAAAAGAAAACTGGAACACAAGAGAATGATAGTAACTAATAACCATACCTAACTTTGACAATGAATATCCCACAATGTTCTGTCCCACCCGACCAAGAATCCTATTTAAACTAACATCGGAGATTAATGATAGCTTCTCGTACCTTGAAATTTCGCTACATATAAGAGTATCGGGTTTTAAACGGATGTTAGCGAACTTAAGAGAATTGCGACAGTTTCTCGTACCTTGAAAGTTCGCTATATATAAGAGTCTCGAGTTAAAAACGGATGTTTATTTTTTTCTCTGTCACCTTCATATATTTGTCAAATAAATGAAAAATTAATTCAATTATTAACACTGAAATACCAGAAGCTCTCTGGTCTTCCTTGGAACTGTATAAATAAGTGGCGAAATGGAAAGGACTTGTTTGGAAATCAAAGTAAGTGTCTTATAGCTTTCGGATATTCAAATTTCACTCAATCTAACCATTTTTTTTTTGTTCTTAAACCGTTTTCAGGATTTCTTCCTGTATGGCTGTATCGGGAATATAAATACTCCAGGGTGACTTTCCATCAAGATCCTAATCCAAACTGTCGGTGCCGTCGCATATTCAGCACTCTCTGCTTGCCGACCACATACATATTTTAATATTATTTTAAACGCATTTGTCCTATGTACATTAATTAACTATGTAGTTCTATGTATCTATTTGCAATATGTTTGTGATTTAAATTATATAAATTATGTATACCCTGAAGTAAATTAAATAAAATGAATGAAACTATCAAAAAATATATATTAATTAATTAATTTTGAATGTGAAACGAGGTGGCTTTAGCGTAAGCATTCTCGAACCGTTTTCGATACTGTTTTAGGTACTTTCTCGATAGCAAAACGCATCGAAAATGTATTAGTTTGTTGCCCGTTTTCGATACTGTTTTAGGTACCTTCTCGATAGCAAATCGCATCGAAAATTTATTCGGTTGCGATCCGTTTTCAACAGCTATAAAGTGTCGTAAACTGATCGCAAACGGATATCGAGAAAGTGAGCTCTGCTGCCACAAACTGGGCGACATGTAATACTTTTACGATAGTTTTGCGGAACCCATTCTCGATACATTTGTCAGGAAAATTATTGCTAAAGCTTCGAAAACTAAAACATTTTCGTGAGCGTTGGTCGGGTGGGGTATTACAAAATTTTGTAATACAGAATTTTGCAATACAGAATTTTGTAATATAGAATTTTGAAAGCAGAATTTTGTTTTTAGAATTTTCTACATACAGAATTTCGACACCTACCCAACAAACAATATACATTTCTCATATACGTTCAAACATATTTTTGCTTAATATAAGCTTCCTCTGCGAAGGTGTAGTTTTGCAGTCCTCAAATGGCGCAAAAACAAAAAAACAAAAAGTTAACGGATCTGTGAACTCAATACATTAATTTTCATGTATTTTGGCGAGCTAAGTCCAAATCCGTGATCAGAATTAGCCTAACAGGTCGCAGTTCTTCTCCAACCTAACAAAACCATCACAAAGTAATATTGAACTTTTTTGCAAGGTTAGGGCCGAACTTCGGGCCCGTTGTTGAATTCTGATATCGAATTCGGACTCAGCAGCCAATTTCCCTTAAGAATATGTATTTAGCTTTATTCGATGTTGATTTTTCCATGTTTCGCAAATTTTCAAACCAAAATGAAAATAATACAAAACACATGCCAATGTTTGAGGCTAGAATACTAGAAAACGCCTAGTCTGAGAAAATTTCAGTCTGGGCAGCTTTTGTAGGGAATTCAATTTCCTACAAAAATGTGTTCAAGTAAAAAAGAAGAAGCCTCTCGTCTTGAATGGAATGGATGCTTTTATTTCTCATGCTTAGATGAAAAGTTGCAATCTTTTAATCATCATGTTACCTCTCTTTTTAATACATTCGTACCTCTCAAAACCGTTAAAATTCATGGTGATAAAAAACCTTGGTTTACAGCTGAACTTTTAAAACTGTTAAAGAGGCGAGAGAAAGCGTACAGGGCATGGAAGCAAGCTCGCAATGAGAACACCTGGGAAGTTTACCGCCTTTTGCGAAATCAAGCCACTTTGTGTATCCGGATCGCCAAGATAGAATATCTGAAAACTAAATTTAATACAAATTTGCCCTCCAAAACTCTTTGGAAAAATCTTCGCTCTATTGGAGTATCTAAAAAAGATAAAGGTCAGTGCAATTTGGATCCGAATGCAATGAACTTGCATTTCTTAAGCAATCCTACAAATAATAAATGTGGTACGTACGATAATAGCAATGATATGATAGCTAGTGTAACCAGCAGGCCTAATATCGCTGCCTTCGACTTCTCTGTAGTTACCGAAGGCGATGTTCTGAATGCTATCCTTGCCATTAAGTCGAATGCCGTAGGAATTGATGGAATTAGCATCCGATTTATAAAACTTATCCTTCCTTTTGTCATTAGCCCGCTTACTCATATTCTTAATTTTTCTGTCACAAGTAGTAGTTTCCCTAGAATTTGGAAAGTGGCTAATGTTATCCCAGTTCATAAAACCAAGTCTCCGAGCTCTTACAAAGAGTTTAGACCAATAAGTCTTTTGCCTGCTTTATCTAAGGTATATGAAAAGTTATTAGCAAAACAGATAACTGAATATATAAATAATAATAATCTACTTAATGAAGTCCAGTCGGGATTTAGACATGGGCACAGCTGCGCTTCATCTATGCTAAAGATTCTGGAAGACATTCGTCCA
The DNA here is from genome assembly GCA_964058755.1 of Campiglossa producta. Lineage (NCBI taxonomy): Eukaryota > Metazoa > Arthropoda > Insecta > Diptera > Tephritidae > Campiglossa > Campiglossa producta. Next base: position 96,047,872 of record CAXKVI010000002.1, on the reverse strand, counting down.
GCCTACGACAATACTGAACTCACTGTACTTGTACTTCTGGATTTCTCCAGAGCTTTTGATATGGTAAACTTCAAATTACTACTTCATAAGCTCGAAATCGGCTATAATTTCAGTCCTTATGCCATAAAATTAATGCAAAGCTATTTGACCGAGCGTTCTCAGCGAGTTCAATGTGATGATCGTATATCTAATTTAGAATCAATAGTATCTGGTGTACCACAGGGATCTATCCTAGGCCCATTATTGTTTTCACTTTTCATCAATGACATAGTTAGTTGTTGCCACAATGCCTCCATACATCTATATGCAGATGATACACAAATATACTTGTCTCGCCCCATCGGACTCACTGAAGACTTATTTACCAGGCTAAATGAAGATTTAGCACGTATAGTAAAGTGGGCCAGCTTAAATAAGCTGTGTCTTAATGCAACTAAATCTAAAGCGATAGCAATTTCAAACATGTCTAACGACCCAAGCAGCCTTCCTGATGTTATGCTTAATGGAGATAAAATATCTTTCTATGATGTGGTAAGCAATCTGGGTTATAAAATCAATTCTAAGCTGACCTGTGCTGACCATATTAGTTTTGTGCTCGGCAAGATATATTATACTCTGAGAAATTTGTACAGAACGGCCTATTTGCTACCGCAGGACACTAAAATGAAACTCGTCAAAGCGCTTATAATACCTCAAATTTCTTATAGTGAACTCATATACGGTAACCTAGACTCAATTTCTCTTAACAAGTTGCAACTTGCTTTAAACAACGTTGCCCGGTTTATTTTTTCTAAAAGGAGATTTGATCATATATCTTCTTATGCAAAACAAATTCTTGGATGTGATATTTATAATTTTCTAAAAATGAGAAATCTATGTTTCTTGCATAAATTAATTCATTATCAAGATCCGCCTTACCTATTTAGGAATCTAATTTTCTGCCAGTCTACCCGTACATTTAATCTACTGGTTCCGAGTTTTAGGTATACAGTCTCCTCCAGAATGTTCTTTGTCAGTACAATCCGTTTGTGGAACTCACTTCCCTATCGGATTAAAGCTATTCGTGAAGCAGGGTGTTTCAAGCTAGCAGTATTATCTTTTCTCAACTCATAACTATAATTTCAAATTAGGGTCCTATCTCTGTTTTATTGAGCTACATATTCAAGTTTCTTAAGATGTTTTAATTGTACAGCTTTAAGTAATTTTCTTTGTTAATCTTTATTACTGTTTTATGGTTTTATGGTAATTCCATGTAATTATTTAATGTGTTAATCAGATTGATGTACTGTCAAAAGACTCTGTCTTACTTGTACAAATTACATAAATAAATAAATATTACAAGCGCTTTTTATAATTTAATGGTGTTTTTCAAAAATGATTTGTAGTTTTTTTTTTTACCAAATTGGAGGTTAATTCTGTAAAATCTAAACTAGCAATGATGAGGCCTATTACTTTAATTAATTAAAAATCTGATAATTAATTTTGTTCACCTTTCTTTTTTGACCCAGTCTATTGTATATGATAGGAGGCTCCAGATAAAAAGTGACCAATCTTTAATATAAAACTCCTTTCTTCCAGGAGTACGAGGATGAGGCTTTACCTTTGAAAAATTTCACTTTTCAACGAGACTGTGATGTTATTTGACCGAAGGTAAAAACCTACCAAAATTGTCCCACCAACCTACCAACACCAATTTTGGTAGGAAAAGCCCACATATCACATCCCTGGTAGGTAATCCGATTTCTAGAATGCAAAAGTTTGAAGTGAGGTGGAAACCTAAGTTGCATTGATTCACATACATTCGAAAAATCACAATAAACAAAGGGCAATTATGTTTTTTTACAACAAGAATAGTGTATCTGAAAGGAAAGTCCGTAAAGCCAGAAACACCAAATGGTAGTGGGGGGAAATAAATTCTTTTTGGGTAGATGTACGTGCACTCTATTTGTTCCGCTGATAATCTCTCGCTTTTCTCACTAAGGCAAACGTTCATATAAAATATTGTCTGGTATTCAAATGTGATAATCATTCGAAATGATTTCATTAATAGCTAATGTAATTACCTGCACTATTGCTTCTTGCGCCCGATGCTTGCTCAATTATACACCCTATCCTTCATAAGAAAGAACATACATACCTACATACATATAACAAATGTGCAGAAATGTACATACCCCGCAGTCAAACCAGCTATTTTGAAACTACATACTCCAAAATTAAAATTTACCCGAATTCCAACTAGTCAACCAAATGTTTTTTACTTACTACATAGTTAGAAATATGCAAAAAAAAAAAAACAATGTATGCGAAAATAATTTAAACGCTGGCGGGCTCTGTATGTTAGTGCCCGAATCATACCGGCGTGCTCAAAGTTCGGAACTATAGGTGGGCGCGGGCATGATTTTTGCAACACGACACGACACGTTCACGAAACATATTTTCGAAAAAACGTACTAACACGCACGAAAAAAAATAAAACGGAATTTTTTGGCTTTTTTTTAGTTTTGTATATATTCCTAAATGTAATTTGTACATGGTATGTACTTATACATCTAAAGCTTATAAGGTATGTATCGACGACTGGGTGGCATATCGCCTTATTTCAAAATATTTTTCAAAAACTCCCTATATCAAAATTTGTTTAAATAACACCATTTGGGATTTTTTCAGCAACGCTCTATCTAAGAATTTATTTCAAAAACAACTCATCTAGGATATTTTTGAAAAATATTTTGAAACGGAGCCGTCGACATATGTTTACACATATTTTTTTTATGTACTTATGTAGATACATATAATGGTAAAATAAGAAAAAAATTAAAAAGAACTTTGCACTCAATCAAGTGCACTTATTACATGCAAACGCAGTTTACATTTTTGAATTCAGTTTAAAAAAAAAAAGAGAAACTTTGGCAAATAAATATTTTTCCTTATAGCCTATTTTTAAAAAAATTTTAAGGTGTTTGTATTATGCACACATGTGAACGCGTATTATCGACATCTGGTATGATGGTGAATTAAGAAAGTTATAAAAAATATAATTTACAAAAAATAAAGGTGCGCCCAGTTTAGTACAAAAAGTGAAAAAAGTTGATCGTGTTTTTTCGTGCGTGTTTTTTTTTTTTTGTTTTCGGGCTCAACACGATCACGCACGAGCACGACACGAAATCGCATTTTCAAACACGAGGATATGGTGTCACGGTTAAAAACACGCACGACGTCCACCTATATTCGGAACTACTGCCTGAAACATCAATTTAAAATTAAAAGTTTTTCTTGAATTTTTCTAACTCTGGACATTTTAGCAGCCTGATGTTTTACTGGTACAAGCTAATCGATTTTGGTTTAATTCGGTTTAATTTGTACTGATATGTTTACTGACTAGTGTGGGCTTTACTGCAGGGTATGTACTGAATATATTGTATGAACGTGTGCATGTGCCAATTTTCACAATCTCGGGATCTGATATTACAATCCCTGGATCCCGGGATTTTTGAATTTGTTAAGCTTGAAAAAAATATAAGGAAACTGTGTGAGAAACTATCTATCTTTAAATTAAACAATTTTTTTAAATTTAAAACAGCAAGATATTAATAGCCCAACTTACGGATGTTATTATTTACACTGTTCCACAGCAACTTTGCAACAAAGTCACCGTGGTATTTTTCAAAAATTTACTTCGTATATGTTCATAAGGGTTGTCCTTATAATCAAATATACAATTTTTGCCACTCTCATTCCCTAGAAAGGTTGCACCACTATCAACTATATCGCGAAGGGGGTCAAAATTCAGATTGCCCTATGGAGACTCAAAAATAAAAGTGAATTTTCTTTTTATCTAATACTCGAAATCGATACAATATGGTCGGAGATATCAAATACAAAATTTTGTTCCGATTGCAAAAGATAAAGGCGTGTCTCATGAGGGTTAAAGTTCAGACTATCCTATGGAGACTCAAAAAATAAAAATCATTCAAAATACCCCGTGCGACACGCCTTACTCGTTTCCAATAGCAACCAAAATTTGTGTGTGATATCTTCGGCTATATTACCATCGATATAGGGTTTGAACCTTTGAAAATCTGATGATAGAATTGTTTCCCTACAAATAAGGACCACCGTAATGTACATACATAGATTACTTTGCAAAACAAACTTATAGTCCATCACGCCTAGGTTCCTGTTTATTAGCAACAGGGTTGGGCACTTTTGCATTACCACTAATTTTTTAGTGATAATTTCTTTAGTGATAGTTAAAATCAAAAATCACTAAATTTTTAGTAATAGTGGGGGGTCGAATTTATAATAATACCCTACCACTGCGAATTTTCCAACGAAACTTGGCATACACATTCAGAAAGACTTCCCTTAACTCAATTTAACAAAATTTTACCAAAAACCGGGTCCGAAAATAATAATAAATAAAATCAAAAATCACTATCACCAAATTTTTAGTGATAGTGGTTTTTGATTTTAACTATTACTGAAAAAATTATCATTAAAAAATTAGTGGTAGTGCAAAAATGCCCAACCCTGATTAGCAACCCGGCAGATGTTACCCCGTCCAGGGATTACCTACGCGAATCTCCCACCCTTCTGTTTTCCGTCTCACATTTTAGGAGATATCTCCGAAACCAGCTGATATATGTATTTGAACTAATCACATTGCTTATGACAGTACTCGGTAGCACCTTACGTTTGTTACCCATATTGTATTTACACATTTTTGGTTACCCCTGGTTCAAATAGTTATTTACATATTTAGTCCGGTCAAAATAACTTTTGAAAAAACAATAATTCCCACAGAGCCAAATTTTGGTATAAAGCTTAGGTTCGCCGTCAGAAAGAAAACTTCAAAAGTCGTCATCGATCCCATTTGTGCTAAAAAAGTTATTCGGGGTCAAAGGTCAAAATTTTGGGTTTTTGGACTCTTCTCGAAAACGATAGATAAGTTTTTTTCGAAAAATTACCTAATCGAAAAAACACCTCAAATTTATATTGTTCTCGACTTTTGTCCCCCAATAACTTTTTTAGCACAAATAGGATCGATGGGGACTTTTGAAGTTTTTTTTCTGCCGGCGAACCTAAGCTCTCTACCAAAATTTGGCTCTGTGGGAATTATTTTTGTTTGACCACTATATTATGTCTATATTGACCGGGCTAATTACTTAGTCGACAACTCTGATATCGGTCAAGCCTCTTTGGTTGAACATCTACGGCCCTGATTCAAAGTACACTTTATTATTTACACACATTTCAACAAAAAATTTACAAAAGATTTATTACATATTAATTGATGCTAAAATCATCACAATTGATTTATAAATTAAAATGTTAGGGTAAAAAATTATGAGTTGTAACGGTTTATGTTTTAGGGTACGATCACGGTTGCCACAAGCATAAGCGAAAAAATTACCAGGGTGTTGGAAAAAGTTACCAAGCGGTTCTTAGCACAGTTTTATTGTTTTAACCAAAAAAGTGACAAATACACAAATAATAATTATGAAATATATCTTAGTTCGATAAATTTTTACGTATTTCAAAATTTTGGCACATTAGACCGGTTGTTATTACGTTTAACTAATAAATCAGTATGCTATAAAGACAAGTTTTTTTCACATTAAATAAAAAATAAATTAGTTAATTTCTTAAGTCTGTTTTTCATGAGGTTAAATTTTGACAACTTCTTTCGACTTTATCGAAAAAAGCAACTAAATTGTTCAAATTTGGAATCAATTTTTGTTGCATGTGTAGTTGATACCAGAATTAATTGACTACCCGTTGACATTTTTTTTAAACCTATTTGACGGTTGTTTAAGTCATTGAAAAAAAAAAAAAATGAAATAAAAATGTTGTTTTTATTGAAAGCCGCGTGTTCACAGACAGGCCCTCAACAACATCCACACCGAAACGGACGAAGGTGTTGTCAGCTCCCGTCCTCCAACAAGAAGCACCACCAGTTGCTGCAGAGGAACCTGATCTCCCAAGAAAGCAGATACAATCTCGCTCAACTCCGATTTGGCATGCGGATCTTGTTCTCACGACACGACCCACTTATTCACCTGCTCCTGAGAGTAAGCTCTTCTAACACAAATCTATCTTTGGTCCACTCCTATTGAAACTGCCCCCGTTTCCTTGAACTCCCTTTAGAAGAGCTTGAAATATAGACCACGTCCAGCTTTATCATCAAAACTCCCTTGGAGGAGTCCTAATGGGAGCGTCTGCGGATTTAATTGAAAAGAAGAGTTAGTACGGAGTGCTTCCTGATTATATGACACAGTATTTGAGGAAGTGTTTTGGGGCTCCGTAAACGCACCTTTCAGGAGTCCCAAAAGCACACTTTTTCATAAAATTTTTAAAGCCACTTTTTTCCGTTGTATACGCTCCTTTGAGAGCCTTTTAGGAGCTTCCCAAGGTGGGTGAGCGCACCGCGCAGGATCTCAAAGGTTTTGCCCAGGGTGTTGATGAAGCTGGGATGGAACGGCCCGGTTTTGCTCTGGGTTGTAGTATTTAACAAGGAAAGAATGCCTAGGCCGATTCAAGGCAATTTACAGATACAATTTGTTTTAAATTTGCGTTTGTATTTTGTTGGGGAGTGGTTGTATAGTTGGGCAAACAGCTCTAGCTGTGCGACCTTACTCAATCCCGACTCTTGAGTCCCCGTTCGTGCACTCTGGGCAACGTGAACTATTTATGCTCGCGGCAGAAAGAGAGGGAGCCCCGGTGAGCCAATCTGGCATATCTGGTTTAAGGGCTCACCGAGGTCTTTTTTTAGCAGCGCCTGTTCGCAGCGAGGGGCGGCTGCAAGTAGCTCGCTATATAAATGGTTTGGGACCCGCCACGTAGAAATCAAATTCCAAAGAAAACACAATCAAAGCCTCGGATGATAACCCCCTTTAACGTTGACGACCCGGCAAAACGTAATAAGGATAATGAGAATGACATTAGGGCATGCACCTGGAATGTCCGGACCCTAACAGGGGAGGGTGCCGCTGCCCGGCTGGTTCATACCCTCGTTAATGCAAAGGCTGATATCTCTGCCTTACAGGAAATGCGATGGACGGGGCAAGGCAAGACTACCATCGGCCTTGTGATGTCTACCACAGTGGCCAGACACGCGGAAAAGCGCGTGGTGGGAAAGAGACTCCGCCGCCATGTCCTATCGTTCACACTTGTGAACGAGCGGCTCGCTGCGATCCGCATCAAGGCGAGGTTTTTCAACTTAACATTTATCTGGGCCTATGCGCCGACTGAGGAGACGGACGACGCAGAGAAGGACTCCATCTACGGTAAACTTGAGCACACTTATGATCGCTGCCGCCAACATGATATCAAAATCGTGCTCGCCGACTTTAATGCCAAGGTGGGAAAGGAGGAGTCTTTGGTCCTACAGTTGGGAAATTTAGTCTCCACGATATAACATCACCCACTAGGCACTAGGTTGATTGACTTCGACGCTGCTCGCAATATGGTCATCAGTAGTACCAGGTTCCAGCATAAACGAATACACCAAGCCACCTGGCTGTCCCTGATCAAAGAACAAGAAACCAGATTGATCATGCCATGATCGACAGTAACAGAAGGAAAGTTTGACGCCGAGAAGCTGCGCACGACACAGACAGCTGATAATATCTCCACTCGACTCTCACACCTGCTATGGGAGAGCAATCCTGGACCTAACGATGTAACCGAGCAATGGAAGCATATCTCTCACTCATTACGTACCGCCGCTGAGGCCACTATAGGGTTTCAGCGAGCCCGCAAGAACAACTGGTACGATGAGGAATGCAGCACTGCTTAGGACAAAAAGGACGCTGCCTACAGGGAGACGTTGCGAACGGGCGCAACCCGCAGTATATGGCAACAATATCGTGAGGCAAAGAAGGAGAGAGAAAAAAGAAAAGTGAGGCCGAAAGGCGTGAGTGTGAGGAGCTTGAGATGCTGGCTGACAGGAATGATGCCCGAAAATTCTATGGAAAGATCTGGCGGATGACGGAAGGTTTTAAGACCGGGGCAAGTTCCTGTAAGGACAATAATGGCGACCTGGTAACCGACGTACAGAGTGTACATAAATTATGGAGGGAGCACTTCTCCTCACTGCCAAACTGCGAGGGAGACGTCGAACCCGATACCCCAATCCCTGACGATGAAAAAGTCGTCCCACCACCTGAGTATAATGAAGTGAGGATAGCTATATCCAGGCTCACAAACAACGAATCGCCTGGAATAGACGGACCACCCACCGAGCTGTTCAAACACGGAGGCGAAGAGCTGGTAAAAAGCATGCATCAGCAGAATATGGCCAGATGAGTGCATGCCTCCAGATTGGAATTTAAGTGTGCTCTGCCCAATCCAAAAGAAAGGCGATCCCGCTAACCGCTCCAACTACCGCGGAATCAATCTTCTTAATATAAGGTTCTTTCCAGCGTATTGTGTGAAAGACTGAAGCCCATCGTAGACAAGCTGATTGGACCTTATCAGTGTGGCTTTAGACCTGGTAAGTCTACCATCGACCAGATTTTCACGATATGCCAAATCCTGGAGAAGACCCATGATAAAAGAATCGATACACACACTGAACCAAAAAAGTTCATGTATCCAATGAAAAAGTACATAGATTTTAAGAATTGTTCGTTAAAACCTCTCCAAAGAACTTTTTAGTAGAAATTTACGAACATTTCCAAGAATATAAGCACAGTAAAATATGTAAACAAATCCACAGAAATACAGAAATACAGAATACATTCATAAATTGTAAGAACATTTTCTTAGATTCTATGAATTTTTTCTTATATTTTAAGAAAAACCAGCGCGAAAACTTTGTTCGTAAATCCAAAAAACTATGTCTCAAAAAAAGTTACCAAACGCAAATAAAAGTTGCCAAGTTATCAACGGCAAAAAAGGTACCATGTTTAGTAACTAACTACCAGGTTCGGCAAACGCGGGTACGATATGCACCTACCTACATATATGTATTTATTCTTTGGTAATATATTACAAATTCGGAATTTCCGCGAATGGTTGAAATATAATTATATTCTGCCAGTTAAAGGCACACAGAATCTCGGGATCAGCATCCCTGCATGGATACATGTATTCAAATTTTGATGACCATATGTATGGGAACTGAAAATCGAATATGCCACAACATCCTTGAAGGTTATTTCAATGCCAATTATGCACGCCTAAAAGGATTTGCGATTATGAAATATCATACTACGATTATACTGCTTTATCTGTCTATCCAATGTTCTGGTTAGGCTAATAATTCGTTATGTTAATATTAAGCTAACTAACATGAAGATGATGCAAATGCTAGTTTGCAGATATACCTTTCCATGTTCAAACATACGAACATGTATAAGTTTCAATACGCCGACTTCACGTTGCACGTCATCTATTATCAACCACTAAAATAAGAGGCAGGAGTGTAATCAGCACGTGACCTTGTTTATATCCCTTTATAACATTCAAGAGCCCTATTGCTATTGCCTTGCTAAGTGATGAATTGTGTTGGCCATACTTAAGGTCGATGTGATTAGAGACGACATTATCATACTGAAGCTTAAAAGCGAAAAGCCAAGCCATGTTAGTGGCATCGAACGTCGTTTGGTCGTGATGCTCGTGTTTTTTTACGCTCTTCCGCTCATTCGCCATGAAAGAAGAATGAAAACAATGCTGGTAGTAAAAAAAGAGTCCATACCAGACACCTGAATGGTGGGCTGTAATGAAATTCTATCCATTGTAGTAAATGTTAATGCAGCTCAAGCACCGACTGTTTATTTTAGGGTTGTATCAGGGTCAGTTTATATTGATAAACAAAAAAAAAGAAGATCGAAAACATTACCACATTCAAAATGGATACATTACTTTAGTCACGTGCCCATTATTTGTACAATATTTAATTAATTTCATAAAAAATGAACAAAACACTTCAAAATCTTTACATACATTCATAAATTTGTAGTAGCGTTTCGAAAAGTAGAAGTAAAGGGCACAATGGTCGAAAATGCAAAAATATCAACAACTGATAGCAGGGACGCAACCAGGGGGTGGTTTTAGAGGTTTAAACCAGCCATGAGATATAAAACTGTATATGTGAAAGTTAGTTTTCATGACATGTTTGCAAAAATTTCGAATGCATGAAAATCGAAAAACGCCAATTCCATAACAGGGGCCGTTTGCATAAGGGGGTGTCACACATTACATCCATATTGACGTTTCCATGGATGTTACATCCATATTGACGTTTCCATGGCTGTTTCATCCATACTGAACGTGTAGCATGCCATCCAAGCTAATCTAATTTACCTACGTTACATATGGATCGCGATCCGTAGATGTTCAGTATGGATGTAACGTGTGACAACACTCTAAAAGTCGATAACAAAAATATGTGCTATGACAACACTGCTTCTTATTGACATTATTTTATACATACATTCCAAGAACCGTTATGCTAACGTCCATGCAGCTTCAGAGGTGAACATAAAGAAAATCGAGTCGGAATTTTTGTGAAAAATGAGTGAAAATAAAATAACAAACAAAACCGGAGAAGGCAGCCTAAATGGTCTAGCACTATTGAATGTCCACAGGCACAGAAGTTAAAGTTGATGAAATAACACAGTGCTACAAAATTTACCAAAGCTAAAATACCTGGGACGAGATAGCATTTTCCTGGTAGAACTCAATGAGATAAGAAGAACTGCGTACAAGAAATTTGAAATTAGTGGTAAAAGTGGTAGTATTTGCCCACAAACACATTTTTTTCGTCTTTTTTCGAGGTTGGTCAACTTTGGCGCTATCCCTATGGACTATGTCATAAGAAGCCTATACAAACCTTGTGTGGTATTCAACGGGAAATTTTGTTCACATATTTATATGTTGTAAATATATTTATATGTAAATTTTCAAATTATATGGCAAAATAACTTTTTTTTTAATTTAGTTTTCATGGAAGTCTTAATAACTTCGTCAGTTTTCAACTTTTTTGAGAAAGTCAACTTGTATTGCACTCGTAACAGAATTTGTCGTTGCCCTGCAGCGAAACCTCAAACCAGTCAGAAACATACGAGTATACACTATAATTTTCTGGCAGAACTGATACTAGTCAGGAAATATCCATTTCATACTAGTATACATCTATAATTTTCTGGCTGATTTCATACCAGTCAGGAAATATCCATTTCATACTAGTATACAACTAGAATTTTCTGGCTGAATTCATACTAGTCAGGAAATATACATTTCATACTACTATACAACTAGAATTTTCTGGCTGAATACATACTAGTCAGGAAATATCCATTTCATACTAGTATACAACTAGAATTTTCTGGCTGAATTCATACTAGTCAGGAAATATCCATTTCATGCCAGTAGACAACTAGAATTTTCTGGCTGAATTCATACTAGTCAGGAAATATACATTTCACACTAGAATACAACTACAATTTTCTGGCTGAATTCATACTAGTCGGGAAATCTCCATTTCATACTAGTATACAGCTAGAATTTTCTGGCTGTATTCATACTAGTCAGGAAATATCCATTTCATACTAGTATACAACTAACTTTTTCTGGCTGAACTCATACTAGTTAGGAAATGTCCATTCCATACTAGTATACAACTAAATTTTTCTGGATGAAATCATACCAGTTGAAAAAACCAAAATTCATTCGTTTCGTTTTCTTCTTTTTTCTCTTATAATTCACAGCCAAGCCATGTGAAGTGTGCACAGGTAAAATCACTTTATCGACGATTTTGAAAACTATCGTTTCATTGGATAGTGGGCCAGACTCAAACCTCGTGCTAAAAATATTTCGTCAAAATTCGTGTCCTTGTTATTGTTATTGGAGGTTGAATTTTTGATAATTTTCAGAACATGATAATAATGAAAAATTATTTTCTCATAAACTACTTCAGATAAATCAATGAAATTTTTTTTACTTACAGATAATTGTTTTTGCTATATTTTAAGTATTTTTATGCGATCTTATTGTTTAAACAATTATACTTTAAATCATTTTTTTAAACAAATAATTTTTTTTTTCTTTCTGTACGATCAAAAAAATTTCAAAATATGAAAAATAACGCGTAAAACAGTCACCTTTAATAATAAAAAAAAAATTTTTGTCCATTCATACCATTCCAAATATATTGCATTTTTTTGTCACCCCTTGCGAACAAATTGTTAAAATAATGATATTTAAAAAATTTTTTTTAAACAAATAACATTTTTTTTTCGTTCTGCATGCTCAAAAAAAATTGAAAATATGTCAAATAGTGCGAAAAACGGTCATCTTTGGTAATAAAAAAATGTTTGTCCTTTCATACCAATCCACAGATTTCTTATTTTTTTGTCACCCTTTGCGATCTCCCAATTCGAAAAATTATGCAATTCAGATTCAAGATGAAATCCAGGCACACCATTGGTCAAACACTCAAGTAACCATACATTTTTTTTTGAGCATGCAGAACGAAAAAAAATGTTATTTCTTTAAAATTTTTTTTTTTTAAATATAATTATTTTAACAATTTGATCGCACAATAACAAAGACACGAATTTTGACGAAATATTTTTAGCACGAGGTTTGAGTCTGGCCCACTATCCAATGAAATGACAAGTTTCAAAATCGGCGGGGTTTTGAAAAAAACCAAAATTTTGTGCACACTTCAAATGGCTTTACCCTTAGATTTTATATTTATTTATTCATTTTTTCTTACAAGATACAAAGAAGCTTAAATTAACATCATTTGGATTAATTGTAAGAAAAAAGGTAAGGCATTCAGTAATATATAAAATATTAGTGTCGAATATCATCTTAAAGATAATTTATTAAACTATTGTGTTGGTTGAACGAAATTAGTGGTCCAAATATCAATTAAACGTGTATAAGGCAAGGTAACTGCATATTAAATGCTAGGGTCCAGCAAAACTTTGATATCATTGTGTGATAAACTCAGCAGGAAGGATTTCACACTTCTTAAAAAGTGATTTAAATTCCTAATGAGACGTATATTAGCAGGCAGAGCGTTGAATAATTTACGCGAAACTATAGTGAAAAAATTATTAAAGTTAGTAAAGGTATTTCTACTAGGCCGTGAGTGTTTGTTCTCAGATTATAATTGTCTGAGACTCGGCTGTTTAAATAGCCGCAACGTAGGAAAAATATTTTTAGAGTCTTGTAGTAATACATGTGTCTTACTGGGAGGAGTTTCAGGTTCCTAAACAACTCCATAGAATGATGAAATCGGTTAACATTACACATTTTTCTTATAACACATTTCTGAATAATTAAAAGAGGCTGAATTTTGTTGGAACATGCACCACCCCAACAGCTAATGCCATATTGTAGCCTGGAATGGACTAGAGCGTAGTAAACCTTTCTAAGATTATAAAAATTTCGGACTATGGATTGTAAATATGATTTTAAACGAGAAGTGTGAGAAGACCAGTTAAGATTTTGGTCGAGAGACACACCCAAGTACTGAAAGTCTTTCACTTTATCAATTGCGAAACACATGTCACTACAATTAGCATCGTAGGTAAACGATTTATCAGGACAAAACGAAGCATGTAACTCGAAACGCCTACAGTTTGGTGAATGAAACACAATGTCTAACTCAGGAGGAGTTTTCGCATGCAAATTAAAGTACAATAATTGTGTTTTTTTACTCACAATCAGCTTATGTTTAGCAAACCAAGCTCTAAGCAAATGGACATCATGGTTGATACCGGCCACCAAATCTAAATAGTTTGTTACACCATAAGCAATCGCCAGGTCATCCGCAAAAGCGGTAACTCTTCCAGAGAATGGTAAAGAAAAAATTGAGTTCAGGTAAATTAAAAACAATATTGGACCTAGAACAGATCCTTGTGGAACTCCTAAACTGATCGAGGCAGAATCACTTATATCCTCACACAGTTTAACTCTCTGTACTCTTCCAGTTAAGTACGAACTAAACCAATGTGGATAAATCCACGAAAACCAGCATGATACAATTTGTCCAATAGGATTTGGTGATCCACCATATCGAAAGCTTTGATGATATCAACAAAGAGGCCAGCGCAATTTTTTTTGCTATCCAAATCGCCATAAATAAATGAACAAAAGTTCAATAAGGCATCTTCAGTAGACCGTCCCGATCTGAAACCATATTGCATTGCACTAAAGAAGTTCTTGTTTTCAAGAAACGATAGAATTCTAGTTTTAACGAGTTTTTCAAAAACTTTCGATACGGATGGAAGCAAGGAGATTGGCCTGTAATTGTTTTTGTCTTTCTTATTGCCCTTTTTAAAAAGTGGAATAACAATAGCACATTTCATATCGGAAGGAAAAATTCCAGAAAGAACACTTTTATTAAAAAGATATGTAAGGACGTCAATTAAATAAAAAGCCATAGTTTTCAATACCTGGTTTTATATTCCATCATATCCACGCGATTTTGAGTTGTTTAGAGACTTTATAGTACGTAAAACTTCTAATCCTGTAAAAGGTTAAAAAAAAAAACTACTTCCTGTTTCAGGCTCTATAAACTCTAGCTCTATACAATTGCACGAAGGTGCCCAAGCATAAGTTTGGCCGATAGATGAAAAATGCTCATTAAAAGTATTAGCGACCTCCTTGGGGTTTGTAACGGTTACGCCACAGTTATTCAGAATTACTGATTTATCTCTTGTTTTGCATTTCCGGCTTAGCATACTATTAATAACCTCCCACTCTTTCTTGGAATTGCCCTGCGAAGCCATAAAGGGTGAAATACATAAAGCTTTGTTAACCTCGCCTGACATTTGCTACCTCAAAACTTTGCGTCGAACTTCAGAGGTATGCTACAATGAACGCCTTGGCGCTTCTCTTTTATACATTTGTTTATTTATTTCCTTGCATTCAGAGTGTTTTGGTTAATTTATTAATTTAATATAGAAAAAATTAATTAATAACACTGGATCACAAATTCCAACTTTTTTTCTGCACCAGAGACGCCATAGTGAAATTCCTATGTAAATTCACCTCCTAATTCCGAAAATCAAAGTTATTTTTACTTGAATGGTACCGTTTTTGAGATATTTACGATCAGAGCTGTTAATTTTGATTAGTAATTAGTAATTGATTGATTAGAAATTTTTTTTAAATTACTAATGATTATTTTAATTGCTTTCAAGAAAAAGCAATTACTAATTGATTACGATTAGAAAAAATCAAAAAAAAATCAAAAAAAATCAATAAAAAATAAAAAAAACAAGAAAAAATCAAAAAAATCAAAAATAATCAAAGTAATCAAAAACGGCTTTTTTTGATTACTTTTGATTTTTTTGATTTTATCTTGATTTTTTTTAATTATTTTTGATTTTTTTTTGATTTTTTTTAATTTTTTTGATTTTTTTTGGATTATTTTAAAGTTTTGTTGTTAAAAGTATAAACATCTGTGTATCTTTGTATGCAAATATATACATCTACTTACACTTTGGGGCTCATGGATTTCTAGAATGAACCTTGATCGCTAAGTATATGTACATATGAGAAAAAATGCCAGGTTTGATGGTTATATGCGTTGTAGTGGTGAAAATTTGTCCCTTTTATATCTAAACGGGTAGTGTCGCGCATTTCTCGTTTAAAACCCTATGGGTACGGTCGGATGGTTCTATTCGAACACTTATAAGTATGCTACACAAAGTAAAACGTGGGCATACCAACTACATATGTATGCCCAAAAGAGACTAGTAATGATCAATTGATCAAAAATTAAGTGGTTATTATCCATAGAGAGAGGTCCGGGATTAATAACTTTAGGCCAAAATGGACGACGTAGTCATTTTGTTGGAGTAGAGAATAGTAGAAGTAGAATCGTTTTATTTTTATTCATTTTTGTTTAAGTAATGCTATTTAGTAATATTTGCGAATAATATGTAAGTAATAATGTAATGACAATTAAAGAACAATAACACAAATAGTCAACAATAACGGTATTCAGTTTAAAAATAATTCATGTAGGTGGACATGAGTGCTATCAACGGTTATTTCTACTCACATTGAAAACGAACGTTTGAGATCTGAGAAGGTGATTGGTTCTCAAATGCATCTCAAATTGAGATTAGCTAAAAATGTTTGTTGGGATTACACCGTTACTTCTTGCTTCACCTATACATTTGTATGTTTGTGCAAGTGAATATTTATGTATGAACATATTTTTCTACAACAATACTGGAAAAAAATAAAAAAAAATAAAAAAAATCAAAAGTAATCATTACTTTTGATTATTTTTGATTACTTTTGAATTTTTGATTTTTTTTGGATTTTTTTAAATTTTTTGGATTTTTTTTTATTTTTTTTAATTTTTTTTTTTAATCAATTGAAAAAATAATCATTAAAAAGTGAAAGTAATTGGTAATCAATCATTAGGTGGCTTCTCAAAAAATAATCAATGAAATGCTAATCATTACCGATTACTAATCAATTATTAACAGGTCTGTTTACGATTTACCGTTATTTCAAAAAACAAAAAAGATGGCTCCACTTAATCGTGTATATCTCAAGAACAAATTGAGCTATTCGAAAACGGTTTGAAAAATTTGAAAGCTTATAAAATTTACTATAATCAGTACATACAACACTTTTTGCCAGGTCCTGGAGATTCAAACATAGTGAACAATCATTACGGATTTTTTAAATTTTTTTTGTAAAAATATAAAAAAATTTGTACTTTGCGAGGAAGCATCTCGAAAACTTTTTAAGCTCTGTTTTATTACAAAAAAAACAAGCTATCAGTGAACAAAATCGATGAACTAATACAAAAGTTATAAGCATTCAAGTAAATATATCCATTTAATACTTAAGTACCCTACAAATAATAGCATATGTACATATGGTTCTGTCTTAACTCTATGATCTTATTTTATAATTGAAAAAGTTATGTGTCTTGTTTTGACGCTTATTTAGATTAGGATCGGTTTCTCTTATGAGAAACCAACAGTAGTCGCCCATCATAGCGACATCCCAGAATCCTTGATACCGACTTTCAATCACTTTCATTTGCTGGTGAAACCTTTCGCCATGCTCGTCACTTTCGTCGCCAAGATTTTGCGGGAAAAAATTTAAGTGGGAGTGTAAGAAATGAATTTTTAAAGACATATTTACCCCCGAAAGAAAATAAAAAAGTAAATTAGATAAATACATAAGTGACACATTAGTATATAATTTTCTTAGGCTGGATTTATCTTTCAATTCAGAACAAATTTTTTGTTTATATTTTTCCCGTTCTTGTTTGTTCGGAACTGGACGATGAATTCAGATTTATGGCTATATATTCTCATGTAAATTTATGTAATATATAATTTATTATAATATGTTTTTTTATTTACCCATTTCCGCATAGTTTTTGATTAAGTCGTTCACTATCATCTCGTAGTTAGGACTTTTGTGTTTGCCTAAAAAAGAAGTAACGACCTTTTCAAAAGAATCCCACGCTGCTGCCTCCACTGGTGACAATAGTTCTTTGAAATGGTTATTGGTCATCATTTTCCTTATTTGCGGTCCCACAAAAATCCCTTCCTTTATTTTTGTTTCTGAAATCTCTGGGAAGATTGTCTTCAAATGATGAAAAGCTTCGCCTTCTTTGTCCAAAGCCTTCACAAAGTTTTTGATAAGGCCGAGCTTGATGTGGAGCGGAGGTAGAATTATTTTTTCCTTCTTTATAAGTGGAGAGTATTTTATGTTATCTACCCCAACTTGAAACTCGATTCGTTCTGGCCAATCCTTTATGATGTAGTGGTTGACGAGCTCGGCTATCCCATTTGCATAGAAAGCAACAGTATTTTGTGTATCCACTTTGTAGACCACATAGGATTCCAACGACTTTAAGATCGGCACATATTTTCCAATCATGTTCTTCGTATTTGATTAACTTGAGCAATTTTTGCATTATCTCATATGTTTCCTTCGTATTTACTGCATGCGCGATCGGGATAGATGGCTTTTGGTTGCCAATATGCAATAATACGGCCTTTAAACTTAATTTATTGCCGTCTATGAACAATCGCCACTCTTTTGAATCATATGGTTCACCAAATTGTTTGAATAGACCAGCAATGTCTTTGACAAAGAATTTCTTTCGTTTTCCGTTTGAAATTCAGTACAACATGATGCCGCGTAATCAGATACTACTGTTGACAATGAAACTGGAGCCGGAACTTAAGTTAATAAAGTAATTATGGATAGAAATTGATGAGCCGATTTAGCTTTTCGTGATGCAACAACAATTATAATTCACTTTGTTTTATTAATTTCGTGTAGTTTGGTGGTTGAGGATTTTAGTTTAATTTGGTTTTGCAAATTATTTATAATTTCATGCTAAAAAATTAGTTTTTTTTGAACTGACTGTTAATTTCACTATTGCTCACGTTTACGTAGTTTTATTAAAGATATTATTGCGTTGACTTTACTACCTTATTTATTGAATTTGTTCGGAGCTATAGAAAAACACGACCGTTCGCTACCAACGATGCAAAAATAACTGAACAAATAACAAATGATAAAATAAAGGGCAAGTCATGAAAATTCTGGTTGAAATCATACTAGTCCAAGTTCATTGTTTTTTGGACTAGTATGGGACAAGTATATTTCTACTAGTCCTTTTGGGACTAGTATGGGGACTAGGTCATTTTATGGAAATCATACTAGTCCAGGTTGAACTAGTATGGAACTGGTATTTTACAACTAGTATAATTCTAGTATATCATGACTAGTAGATGACTGGTATGGTCTGGTCGAAATCTGACAATTGACATTTCGTAGGACATCACCATGTAAAAAATACCAGTTGCTACTATGGAAAAAAAGACAGATCACTGACTAGTTTGACCCGGTGCATCGGTTGTTAAGTAGTTTTAAACTAGTTGCTTTCGCTGCAGGGTGCATACTACACAAGGTTTGTATAGGCTTCTTATAACATAAAGCATAGGGGTAGTGCCAAAGTTGACCAACCTCGAAAAAAGACGAAAAAAATGTGTTTGTGGGGCAAATACTACCACTTTTACCACTAATTTCCGGTCGATATATATATCGTTAGAAAGGTCTATATCTCTTCAATCGAAATCGGGTAAGAAAATAAAAATCGGTTTATAAACACCGAAGAAAAAAAGACGGAAATATGATTTTTTTTTTTTAATTTAATACTAAATAAGTTTTGAAAAAGTAACTTTAAAAAAAAAAGTTGTTTAACCTTTTTTGTAGCCCACTCAATTTCCTTTAAGAATTTGTATTTATCTTTGTTGTACCTGGATAATTGCCTTTTTGACAATTTTTGAAAGAAAAAATGGAAAATCGAAAAAACCTGCTAATTTTTGAAGCTAGAATACTAGAAAACTGAGAAAATTTTGGTCAATGCAAATTTTGTAGGGAATTCGATTTCCTTCAAAAATATGTTCAGGTAAATGGTGTTTTACAACATTGGTTTGTCGTTTTTATACCAAATATGAGGTAAAGTCTGTAAAATCTAAACTAGCGATGATAGACCTCTAGACTTTAATTTAAAAATCTGAAAAAATTACAGTAATTTTAGTTCACCTTTCTTAAAAAGAAAATCAATAAAATTTTTGAAAAAAAAAACGAAATTTTGATTTTTTGGCCCAGTCTAATGTATAATTGTATGATTATCTTTTTTAAATGCTTTCTTTACGCTACTCCTGACTGGCGCTATAAAATGATTTTGTAAGTTGTGCTAGAAAAATATTAAAAAGAGAAAAATTAAAAACCACCCCAAACATTTTCTTGGATATAATAAGTTTCATACTTAGTTTATCTTCACAAGTACAGGAATATATAGAACTCTCATAAAAATTTAGTTATTTCTTATTTTTTTCGGCTAAAAATGCATTGTGATGGAGCATTCACAGTACATAAAATTGCGTTTGGGGTCCACGTGCCCCCGTGTCCATCCCTAAAATCAATAAGCATGCAAGTTAACGGCACAGACCAGATTGTCGTATGTTACATTTGACGACTTTTAGAAAATGTGACTTGAAATTTGGAGTTCAATTTCTCAAAAACGCTTCATTGCATTTAGTCCAAAATTTGGGAGAATGTTACTAGTCCAAGAAATACTTTATTTAATTGATTTTTAACGGGTTTTGTTAATTATTTTAGAATTTATAAAGGATTTTCTTCCGTAAAGTTTGGTCGTATGTTACATTTGGCAACAGTTTTGCAGGAACAATGTATGACATACGACAAATATATATCGGATTTTGGTCTAAATTTAAGATGTTTGAAATTAGTTAAATATTGCATTTTCTTTTTTTTTTTGTTAAAATATAATAAGCAGGTTTTCACTTATAAGCACATTCTGCTTATAACCAAAACAAAAATTTATCTTAAATATAAAAAATTGAAAAATTTCACTCAATATCTCGGAAACTAAAAGAGATATCAAATCCCCAATGGCTCCATTCGAAAGATCTCGATCAGTTTAGTATAACTGCATTTATAACTCAATTCGACCAAATTTTCACTTACGACAATCATTTTTCCGGGCGACGAAATGTCTTAATACTAGTTTTAATATACATAAGTACACAGTGAGCTTAAATAAGGTGACCATCCGTCCTCCGAAAATGCGGCTTGTCCTCCGAAAAATTTGTGTCCTCCTTTGTCCTCCTTTTTGACGATTTTGTCCTCCTTTTTTGGCGACTTTATACTCCGCTTTCTTGTTTGCACCACAATTTGCATACGAATTTGTGGAATCTTGCAAAGTCTTTTTAGGTAACTTCCCTTTGACCTAGAGACTTGAAACTTGGAACATAGTTCATAACTCCGTGACAAAGCAATGTGAATGAAAAAAGTATCCGCTAGGTGGGGAAATTGAGATTCTTGCGAACGACTTTTGATTAACTTCCTGGCAACCTAGGGACTTGAAACTTAACACGTATTCCGGGCACGGTGACTACAATTCGTCGGTATAATTGAAAATCTTTGAAACACAGGGGATCGATTTCTGAGCAACTTTCCGGTAAGCTATTTACTTGAAACTTGACACATTTGTGAAACCCGTGGACAATGCAATCCCTCATCAAAAAAATTCCGATAAGTTGGGCACGGATCGAGATATTTCGAAAACTATTTTGAAGTTGAGAATCATGCGATCGACTTCCTGGTAATATAGGAACTTGAAACTTGGCATTTAGTTGATAGAACGCTGCCAATACAATTTATAAAAATCAAAATTCCAGTAGGTGGCGCGCTGGTTGATATAATTGCAAATCTTTTAAATGTTTAAAAACGCAGGGGGAATCTAGTACGTTAGTGATTACATTTTCACTAGTTCCCTGCAGGGAACCCAGGCACTACTGAACAAATTTCAGGATCAGAACTAGAAATAAAGTGGCCAATAAGAATAACTCCGTTAGTTTATACATTTGCACTAGTTCGAAACCAGCGCTTGAGGAGTCTTTAAAAGGCATTTGGATTCGTATTTGAATTTAAGTTTTTGTATTTAATTTATATTCAGAACTATAGAAATAGTACCAATAAACGAACTAGATCTAAACTGTCGAATTTTGTACTAGTTCCAGCCTAGGACATCGCCATGTTAAATTCGCCAGTTTATTTCATGTAAAAAAGATAGTTTGCGAACTAGTACTGGTTCGGAATGCACTAGAAGCGAACTAGCTCTGAACTAGAGATTTTCCCTACAGGGTACATACATACATATGTATTAAGGCCGGTCGATTTATTAACCTATATCGCGCCATCGAGTTTTCGATATGTTTGGGGTTAAGGAAAAAAGAGTTCCACTACGCCTACCCAAAAAATAATTTTCGAGCCTGCAAAATTTGAGTTTTTTGAAATTTTTTTTCGTTTATTTTTAAGGGTTTTTAATGACCTACTAAAAAAATTTTCATTTGACTTAAAAATTTTCATGCATACCCTGTCCGACTAAAAATTGTCCGCTAAAAACTTTGGCGATAACAGTTTTTTGAAAAAAAAAAAATATTTTTGGGGTTTTGAGGAGTGTTTTGGTGAAAAAAAAACTTTTCCCCCATTTTTTTAAGGGTTTCTTCAAAAACGTGCAAAAGTGTTGCCGATGAAAACGAATTTGTCTCGTAGATCCTATCCCACTTAAAATTATGCGATAAAAACGTTGGCATTAACAGTTAAAAAAAAATATTTTTTTTTTGTTTTTGAGACTTGTTTTGGTCGAAATCGATTTTTTCTTTTTCAAGGCTCCAAATCATTTTTTATGTATATGTTTCCATTAGACCCACCAATAAATATACCAAAATGGGCAGAGGACAAGCTGAGTTGATTTAGCCATGTCCGTCTGTCCGTCCGTCCGTCTGTCTGTTTGAACGAAAACTAGTCCCTCAGTTTTTTAGATATCTCGATGAATTTTGGCAGGAGATATATGTCGGATCCGGTAGGATCGGACCACTATAGCATATATCTCGCTTCAGCAGAATCATCCGGATCCGGATCCGAATATTCCATGCCATATTCAAGGCACCGAGCGGTACGTTCAGCTAGTATCCAACGTATCTAAACGTGCCATTCATAAAAATCGCGAAGGGATTATGGCGACTACAGTAGAAAGCCGAAGTAAAGTGAGCCGAATGGAATCCAAGCAGGATTTGCAAGGAAATCTCTGAACTTTAAAATGAATGCCCATATTTTTCACACTTTTTCGTAAACTGCAACTGAAAACTGTCATTTTCATAATTTCAATAAATAGTTCAAACTAGTACAAAAGTTTTAAGTTTTAATTTCCAATTTGATAATTTTTTGAACACATTTTTAATGGTCAATAAGCACGTACTTTATCAAGTTTCATGCTTTAATATCTAAAAATGAGGGAGAAATGGCAATAAACCTTTTATCTGAACGATCGGTTATATGGGAGATATATGCTATAGTGGTCCGATCCTACCGGATCCGACATATATCTCATATAATGCCAGTATACATCTGTATGCCAAATTTCATCGAGATATCTAAAAAACTGAGGGACTAGTTTGCGTTCAAACAGACAGACGGACAGACAGACAGACGGGTGGACGGACAGATGGACATGGCTAAATCAACTCAGCTCGGCCTCTGCCCATTTTGGTATATTTATTGGTGGGTCTAACGGAAACATATACATAAAAAATGATTTGGAGCCTTGAAAATGAAAAAAATCGTTTTCGACCAAAACAAGTCTCAAACACAAAAAAAAAAATTTTTTTTTTTAAACTGTTAATGCCAACGTTTTTATCGCATAATTTTAAGTGGGATAGGAACTACGAGACAAATTCGTTTTCATCGGCAACACTTTTGCACGTTTTTGAAGAAACCCTTAAAAAAAAATGGCGGAAAAGTTATTTTTTTCACCAAACCACTCCTCGAAACCCCAAAAAAAATTTTTTTTTCAAAAAACTGTTATCGCCAAAGTTTTTAGCGGACAATTTTGAGTCGGACAGGGTATGTATGAAAATTTTTAAGTCAAATGAAAATTTTTTAAGTAGGTCATTAAAAAAACCTTAAAAATAAACGAAAAAAAATTTCAAAAAACTCAAATTTTGCAGGCTCGAAAATTATTTTTTTGGGTAGGCGTAGTGGAACTTTTTTTTCCTGAACCCAAAACCTATCGAAAAATCGATGGCGCGATATGGGTTAACTTTCTTCCATACAAATCGACCCGCCTTAATATGTATATTAAAAAAGATGCGTTTTAATGCCGACAATTTATCCTCCTTTTTCGCCAAAAGTTTCGATCGTCTCAGTAATTTTTATGATTTCAGTACATTTGTCCTCCTTTTTCGCTCGAAAATTATGGTCACCTTAGCTTAAAAAACTTATTATGAGCAAAAACTGAAATCATCCATCGACACATTTTGAGATTTGTAGGATTTTTCTTTCTGTGGGTGCCAATGTTCCATGTTTAAACAAGTTTCTCCAACTTTTTCTGTTTTCAAATGGAGTAGAGCGAGATCCCAGGGCCGCCAGACATCACCTATTTTCTGATGGATGAAAACAATACAGCTGGCTAGTCCTCCCCGAAACTAGAACGAACGTGAAAATTTCAAAGCTGAACCTAGGTCTTGGGCCTAGATCTCGGGGGTCAAAGTCGCAAAAAAATGACCCTAACATCACTTATTTTCTGATGGATTATTTTCACATATTTGTCGTAGATTACCACCCCGCGCCAGTATCAAGTGTTGTTAGACCCGTACAGATTTGGCCAACTTTGGCTGCTTTTAACTACCCAATTTTTTCCCATTTTTTTTAGAACACTACCCTCAAGTATTATCAAGCATTTTTAGACGTCGTCCCATGGCAAAAACTTCAGCCAGACACCTCAAAACTCAGGAATTTTTCCTAATTCTCACTGCTCTTTCACAGGTTTGAGCGGATTGGTCATACTTTGGCAGCTTATAAATAGCGGATCTTTACACATGTGTCACAGAACACTACCCTTAAGTAGAATCAGCCATTTCCAGGCATCATCCCATGACAAAGACTTCAGCCAGACACCTCAAAGTTCGGGAACTTTTCTTTTCCAATTACTTTGCTTTCTCTTGTTCAATCAAGTTTGTCCAACTTTTACTGCTTTTAAATGACGGATCTTTACACATGTGTTGTAGGACACTACCCTCAAGTAATATCAAGTATTCTTAGACTTCGTCCATGGCAAAAACTTCAGCCAGACACCTCAAAACTCGGGAAATTTTGTAATTCTTACATCGATTTCACTTGTTTAAGCGAGTTTGTTCAACTTCGGCTATCTTAAAATAGCGGATCTTTGCACATGTGTCGTAAAACACTACCCCTAAGTAGTACCAGGTATTTCCAGACTTCATACCATGAAAAAAAATGCAGCCAGACACCTCAAAGCACAGGGACTTTTCAACATTTTTAATGCGCTTAGACATGTTTAAGCGGGTTTAAACAACTTTGGCTGCTTTTAAATGGCGGATCGTTATACATGTGTCGTACAACACTACCCTTTATTGGTATCAGTCATTTTTAGACTTCGCCCCATGACAAAAACTTCAGCCAGACACCTCAAACTGAGGAATTTTCCTAATTTTTACTGCGCGTTCACATGTTTGAGCGGGGTGGTCCCACTTTGGCGGCTTTTAAAGGGCAGATCTTTTCACATATGTCGTAGAAGACTACCCTTAAGTGGTATCGGGCATTTTTAGACTTCATCCCATGACCGAAATGGGTACAATTGATCTCTATAGGACATGATCAAGCAAATTTGGACAACCCGCTCAAACATGTGAAAGCGCAGTAAGAATTATGAAAATTCCTCAGTTTTGGGGTGTCTGGCTAAAGTTTTTTTCATGAGAAGAACCCTAAAAATACCTGATACTACTTGCAGTTAGTATTCTGTGACACGTGTGTAAAGATCCGCTATTTAAAAGCAGCCAAATTGGGACCAACCCGCTCAAACATGTGAACGCGCTGTAAGAATTATGAAAATTCATCAGTTTTGGGGTGTCTGGCTGAGGTTTTTTTCATGAGAAGAAGCCTAAAAATGCCTAATACCACTTAAGGGTAGTCTTCTACGACACATGTGTAACGATCCGCCATTTAAAGGCAGCCAAAGTTGTTTAAACATGCTTAAACATGTCTAAGCGCATTAAAAATGATGAAAAGTCCCTGTGCTTTGAGGCGTCTGGCTGCAGTTTTTTTCATGGGATGAAGTCTGGAAATGCCTGGTACTACTTAGGGGTAGTGTTTTACGACACATGTGCAAATATCCGCAATTTTAACATAGCCAAGGTTGAACAAACTCGCTTAAACAAGTGAAATCGATGAAAGAATTACAAAATTTCCCGAGTTTTGAGGTGCCTGGCTGAAGTTTTTGCCATGGGACGAAGTCTAAGAATACTTGATATTACTTTAGGGTAGTATCCTACAATACATGTGTAAAGATCCGTCATTTAAAAGCAGTAAAAGTTGGACAAACTTGATTGAACAAGAGAAAGCAAAGTAATTGGAAAAGAAAAGTTCCCGAACTTTGAGGTGTCTGGCTGAAGTTTTTGTCATGGAATGATGCCGGGAAATGGCTGATTCTACTTAACGGTAGTGTTCTGTGACACATGTGTAAAGATCCGCTATTTATAAGCTGCCAAATTATGACCAATCCGCTCAAACCTGTGTAAGAGCAGTGAGAATTAGGAAAAATTCCTGAGTTTTGAGGTGTCTGGCTGAAGTTTTTGCCATGGGACGAAGTCTAAGAATACTTGATGTTACTTGAGGGTAGTGTCCTACAACACATGTGTAAAGAGCCGTCATTTAAAAGCAGTAAAAGTTGAACAAACTTGATTGAACAAGAGAAAGCAAAGTAATTGGAAAAGAAAAGTTCCCGAACTTTGAGGTGTCTGGCTGAAGTTTTTGTCATGGAATGATGCCGGGAAATGGCTGATTCTACTTAACGGTAGTGTTATGTGACACATGTGTAAAGATCCGCTATTTAAAAGCTGCCAAAGTGTGACCAATCCGCTCAAACCTGTGAAAGCGCAGTGAGAATTATGAAAATTTCCGAGTTTTGAGGTGTCTGGCTGAAGTTTTTGCCATGAGACGATGTCTAAAAATGCTTGATAATACTTGAGGGTAGTGTTCTACAAAAAATGGGAACAAATTGGGCAGTTAAAAGCAGCTAAAGTTGGCCAAATCTGTTAAATTGTTAAAACGGAATTAATTTTCGATGAATTTTGATACTTAGAGAAAATTGACAAAGATTTACACAGCGATGGATACCATGACGCGTTTCGGACTTTCCAGGGTCCACATCAGATGGCTTTTCGGACACAGAAGTACTGTGTCAGCACCGAAGCGGTTAAAGCAATTGCTTATAACAAATCAGCTACGATGCCCTGTAGTATTTCTAAGTCAACTTTCTTATAAGCGTGCCAATTTCATACCTTTAGACATAAGGCCGCGACATATTTTCCATATGATACACGGAATATGAGTTTATTATTAGGCGTGCATATTTATGCAGAAGCACACTGAGGTTTTTAATTTGCATTCCTTCATACCATTTTTTTTGTGTGTTATTGGTTTGCTCTACCTATGGTGTGTACTTATGTATCAATTATGAATGTTTCTTATTGGAGCTTAGCTCGAAAATTGTTTATACCTGCTGTACTTTTTACTAGTACTAGAATATTCTAATTTTTGATGTTACGCAATTTTTTATGAATTTTGATACTTAGAGAAAATTGACAAAGATTTACACAGCGATGGATACCATGACGCGTTTCGGACTTTCCAGGGTCCACATCAGATGGCTTTTCGGACACAGAAGTACTGTGTCTGCACCGAAGCGGTTAAAGCAATTGCTTATAACAAATCAGCTACGATGCCCTGTAGTATTTCTAAGTCAACTTTCTTATAACCGTGCCAATTTCATACCTTTAGACACAAGGCCGCGACATATTTTCCATATGATACACGGAATATGAGTATATTATTAGGCGTGCATATTTATGCAGAAGCACACTGAGGTTTTTAAGTTGCATTCCTTCATACCACTTTTTTGTGTGTTATTGGTTTGCTCTACCTATGGTGTGTACTTATGTATCAATTATGAATGTTTCTTATTGGAGCTTAGCTCGAAAATTGTTTATACCTGCTGTACTTTTTACTAGTACTAGGGTATTCTAATTTTTGATGTTACGAAATTTTTTATGAATTTTGATACTTAGACCATAGACCATGGTACGGGTCTAACAACACCTGATACTGACGCGGAGTGGTAATCTACGACAAATATGTGAAAATCATCCATCAGAAAATAAGTGAAGTTAGGGTCATTTTTTTGCGACTTTGATCCCCGATATCTAGGCCCAAGACCTAGGTACAGCGTTGAAATTTTCACATTCGTTCTAGATTTGGGGAGGACTATCCAACAGTATTGGTTTCATCCATCAGAAAATAAGTGATGTCTGGCGGCCCTGGGATCTTGGTCTAGAGGATCTTTACACATGTGTCGTAGAACACCATCCCTAAGTGGTGTCATGCATTTTTAGACTTCGTCCCATGAAAAAAAACTACATCCAGAGCGCTCAAAACTGTTTAAGTTGGACGAATTTCAACTTTGGTCGTTTTGAATGGCAAATCTTCAAACATGTATTGTAGAACACTACCCCTAAGTAGTATCAGACATTTTAAGACTTAGTCCCATCTAAAAAACTTCAGCCAGACATCTTAAAGCTCGGGAATTTTCTTTTACTCTTACTTCCCTTCACTTGTATAAACGAGTTTGTCCAACTTTGGTAGTTTTCAAATAGCGGTTGTTTCCACATGTGTCGTAGAATATTACCTTTAGGTAGAATTAGGTGATTTACGACTTCGCCCCATGACAAAAAACTTCAGTCGGAGCCCTCAAAACTGGGAACTTGTCATAATTCTTACTGCGCTTTCAAAAAAACTACAGCCAAACACCTCAAACCTTGGGCATTGTCTTTCATTCTTACTGCGATTCCACTTGTTTAGCGAGATTGTCCAACTTTGGCTGTTTTTAGGTGGCGGATTATTACACATGTTTCGTAGAACACTACCCTTAAGTGGGTTCAGTCATTTGTCGACTTCGTCCCATGAAAAAAATTCAACAAGTGAAATCGCTGTAAGAATGAAGAAAAGTCCCCGCTTTGAGGTGTCTGGCTGAAGTTTTTGTCATGGAACGAAGTCTAAAAATGCACGATATCACTTAAGGGTAGTGTTCTACAACAGATATGTAAAGATCCACTATTTGGAAACAGAAAAAGTCGGAGAAACACGTTTAAACATGGAACAGAGGCAGCCACAGAAGGAAGAATCCTACAAATCTCCAAATGTGTCCGATGGTTGTTTTGATTTTTCATAATAAGTTGTTTAAGCTCGCCGTGAGTAAGCACATATTGTATGACCATATAATTGTAAATGTTGTTGGGATAAACGTGATTCCGAGCAACATACATACTTTCGGTATGCTGGGAGCAATATGTGTTTAACTGGCGGAATGGACGCGATTTTGCGCAGCATTCAGTGGGATCCTATAGCATATTGCCGAGCCTTGTTACAATCACCCGTTGTTTATTTTCACCTAAGGATGTTGTGGTGCCAGCGGAACGGACGCGGCTCCGTGCGGCGATCGGTTCAAGTTAAGTTTAGTATGACATGTATTTTGATCATTTTTTGTAGCTTCATTAAAATTTTTATTTTATTTTTATTATTTGTGTTGGCGGAATTTATGTGATTCCGCGCAGCATCCAGGCGATTTAGCTGAAAGCTTGGAATGCCTGTTTCTAGTGCCCCTTTATTACTTATTATCTTATAGATAGTGACCTGCTGTGATTAAACAAAATGCGCTTGAACGTGGAAAAGTTTTCACAATCTTTTTTTTCGCGTGGAAGCTCATTAAAGCATTTCAAATCTTTATAGAATAGATTTTTTTTATCTAAGTAAGTATGAGTGGGTTTCATTTATATATCTCAAGTTATTACATAAATAATTCGGTAACCTGCAGTGCTTTATAATTCAATGCGAAGAAATATATTTGTGGTTTTACACTCAGCCAGTTTAATTGTGTTAGCATGCTAGGTAGGTAGGTCATAACGTTTATTAAGTATAAATCTCATAGCTCTATTTTGCATTTTTTGCAGTTTATCAATTTGCGCATCACTTGCTATGAAGAAGATTGTTGGACAGTATATTAAGTGCGGTTCGACTATAGACCTATAGACCATGATTTTGTACCTTCCTCCTAGATACTTACAAGATCTTCGAATTTTAACTTATTATCTATCTGAATAGGCTGACATCACCGCCCTGCAGAAAATGCGATGGACGGGACAAGGAAAGACGACCATCGGACCTTGTGACGTATACTACAGTGGCCAGACACGCGGCAAAGCGCGTGGTGTAGGATTCATGGTGGGAAAGAGACTTCGCCGCCAAGTACTAGCGTACACTTCTGTGGGCGAGCGTCTCGCTGCGATCCGCATCAAGGCGAGGTTTTTTAACATAACATTTATCTGCGCCTATGCACCGACTGAGGAGACGGACGACGCAGAGAAGGAGTCCTTCTACGATAAACTTGAACAAACTTATGATCGCTGCCCCCAACATGATATCAAAGTCTTTAATGCCAAGGTGGGCAAGGAAGGAGTCTTTGGTCCTACAGTTGGACAATTTAGTCTCCACGATATAACATCACCCAACGGCACTAGGTTGATTGACTTCGCCGCTGCTCGCAATATGGTCATCAGTAGTACTAGGTTCCAGCATAAACGAATACACTAAGCCACCTGGCTGTCCCCTGATCAAAGAACAAGAAACCAGATTGATCATGTCATGAATGACGGCAGACATAGCTCCACCGTTTTGGACGTGCGTACACTACGTGGTCCCAATATTGACTCTGACCATTATCTTGTCGCAGCCAAGATACGCACACGAATCTGTGCAACAAAGAAAGTGCGCACAGTAACGGAAGGAAAGTTTCGAGAAGCTGAGCATGACACAGACAGCTGATAATTTCACAACTCGACTCTCACGCCACTATAGGGTTCCAGCGAGCCCGCAAGAACAACTGGTACGATGCGGAATGCAAAACTGCCTCGAAAAAAAAAGGACGCTGCCTACAAGGAGACGTTGGGAACGGGCGTAAACCGCAGTGTATGGCAACAATATCATGAGGGAAAGAAGGAAGAGAGACGCCTTTTCAGAAAAAAGAAAAGTGAGGCCGAAAGGCGTGAGTGTGAGGAGCTTAAGATGCTGGCTGACAGGAATGATGCCCGAAAATTCTATGAAAAGATCCGGCGGATGACGGAAGGTTTTAAGACCGGGGCAAGCTCCTGTAAGGACAATAATGGCGACCTGGTAACCGACGTACAAAGTGTACTTAAATTATGGAGGGAGCACTTCTCCTCCTGCTAAATTGCGAGGGAGACGTCGAACCCGATACCCCAATCCCTGACGATGTAAAAGTCGTCCCACCACCTGACTATGATGAAGTGAGGATAGTAGGCTTGGGTCGTTTTCGAACGAACGAACTAACGAACTAGTTCTTTTAATTGAACTAGTTCGGTAGTTCGTTCAGTTAAGCGAACTAAACTTTTATGTGGCAACTTTGCAGGCAAAAATGTATTTGTAAGTTGTTTTAGAACGTATGGCTACTCACTTCGTTGTCTTATGTACCTATACCGAAACAGCTGATTGCATTTCCCGGCAATTCGTCAAAATCATCTAATTGAACATAAATTGAAAAATTTATAATTTATAAATGCAATAGTAAGTAGCCAAGTAATCCTTTTAATATATGATTGTGTGTATTAAATAAAGATTAATATTTTCAGATGCCGAAGCGAAGCTCGATATGGGGCCACTTTAAACAAAGCGATGGTGCTAAAAAAGTTAAATGCAACTATTGCGGAGCTGCATTAAGTATTTCTGGTTGGTCCCTTGGAAATTTAAGGCGGCATATAAAAAGTAAACATCCCTTCACGACGTTGGAAAAGGACGATGAAGAAGACATTGCGATGGTGGATCGAATGTCTGAGCCTGATGAAGGTGGTCAGCAAGTACGAGCGGAAAAGTCTCCTTTTAAGCAACCAAAAATGACTGCATATGCCAAACAGCCACCAAATAAAAAAAAATCGGACCAAATTGATAGACAGCTGTAAAAGATGATAGCTAAAGGACACCATGCTCTACGAATCGTAGAGGAGCCAGATTTCCGTAAACTAATTGAAATGGGTTCCCAATGCCCTGGTTATTAATTACCGACAAGACAGAAGCTGTCAAAAAAGTTAAATTAAAGTTGGACTCGCGTTTCTCGATCAGGAGACAGCTGGTTGCTTTATGGGTTGGTATAACAGACAGCCATTTTCCGTATCGAGGCAAAATGAATCAGCCTCTTCCCATTGCGGTATGTTACCTCATGCAGCCTTGGTTTTCCGATCTGGTATTGAAGTCACCATGCATGATTTTAATATTGCTTCGGGACAGAGTTCGTATGTCTTCTATAAATTGTCGTAGGACAAATTGAACTATTGAACTATTTAAATTGATTGAACTATAGTTCAATGAGGTGAACGAACTAAGGAACTAAAGACCTAGTTTAGTTGACTGAACGAACTAGACGTGAACTAATCTTTTCATTGAACTAAAAAATCCAACTCTAGAGGATAGCTATATCCCGGCTCAAAAACAACAAAGCGCCTGGAAAAGACGGACTACCCGCCGAGCTGTTCAAACACGGAGACGAAGAGCTGGTAAAAGCATCAGCTCTTATGCAGAATATGGTCAGACGAATGCATGCCTCCGGCGATCCCGCTAACCGCACCAATTACCGCGGAATTAGTCTTCTTAATATCGCATATAAGGATCTTTCTAGCGTGTTGTGTGAAAGGCTGAAGCCCATCGTAGACAAACTGATTGGACCTTATCAGTGTGGCTTTAGACCTGGTAAGTCTACCATCGACCAGATTTTCACGATACGCCAAATCCTGGAGAAGACCCATGATAAAAGAATCGACACACACCATCTCTTTGTCGATTTCAAAGCCGCTTTTGACAGCGCAAAAAGGAGTTGCCTGTATGCCGCCATGTCTGAATTTGACTTCCCTGCAAAGCTTATACGGCTTTGCCAAATGACGTTGAGCAATACCAACAGCTCCGTCAGAATCGGGAAGGACCTCTCTGAGCCATTTGAAACCAAATGAGGCTTCAGACAGGGCGACTCTGTTTCGTGCGATTTCTTCAATCTGATGCTGGAGAAGATAATTCGAGCAGCAGAGCTAAACCGCAATGGTACAATCTTTTACAAGAGCGTGCAATTGTTGGCGTATGCCGATGATATTGATATCATTGGCCTTAACAACCGCGCCGTAAGCGCTGCCTTCTCTGGACTGGATAAGGAAGCGAAAAAAGTGGGTCTTGCCGTGAACGAGGACAAGATGAAGTATTTGCTGTCATCAAAGAAAGAATCGGCGCACCTGCGCCTTGGCAGCCATGTCACTGTTGATAGTTACAAATTTGAAACTGTGAGGGACTTCGTCTATTTGGGAACCAGTATCAACACCGAAAATAATATCAGTCTAGAAATCCAGCGGAGAATCACTCTTGCCAACAAGTGCTACTTTGGACTGAGTAGGCAATTGAGAAGTAAAGTCCTCTCTCGAAGAACAAAGATCACGCTCTATAAGCAGGGCTGGTAACCGGTTCAGAACCGAACCGGTTTTTGAACCGAACCGGTTTTTGAACCGAACCACAGCCATTTTTCAGTCTTTTAACCGAACCACGAATCGAACCATTTCTTTTGGAGATGTATGAACCGAGCCGAAAACCGCAAAAAAATGGTTCGGTTCGGTTCAAAATTAGAACAAGTTATATGCCTAAAACATAAATTTTCCTGAAAATGGTAACAGTTGCACTCACTGGTATTTCGATTAAGTATCAAGTTTAGAAGGTTTCTTGCATACGCAAGAAAAACACTTTTGCACTTTTGCGCTGTTTTCAAAATGCGTTAAATTCCTGCCAACTGCAAGTCATTTGACAGCGTAAAGATGAAAAGAGTTTTTTCTTTCGTCATGCATCTAACTTCCTTTATCTACTTTGGTTTTCTCATAAACAAAACAAAACATACAAAACTGAAAGTCCATGGCGTTGCCAGCAACTTTAATTATTCAACGTTTGACTACCCAGTGGGAAAAGAAAAGATAATGTTTCATTCGTGAAAGATGCATAAAAAATAATGTATGAAAAATCGTCTTACAACCATAATAGGTCAAACTCCCAAATTAAAAATAAAGTATGGGGTCGATACCCAGCCAGCAGAACAACGTACTTTTTACCGATCGTGTATTTTTCCATCGTTTTACGTATCCGAAAACGATCCGGAAACTATACTGATAAAAACTGTGTTCCCAAAAATATAACAGAAAGTGATCCTACGTGATACTCGGTACTGCATTTGGCGTTTACGCGGTATTACACACCATGTGACAGCATATCAAACGCTTATTAAATCAATTACCTGTCCAATGAGAAATTTTCAGCATCAATAACTCTTGTTATGTCTAAAGGTATGAAATTGGCACGCTTATAAGAAAGTTGACTTAGAAATACTACAGGGCATCGTAGCTGATTTGTTATAAGCAATTGCTTTAACCGCTTCGGTGCAGGCACAGTAGTTCTGTGTCCGAAAAGCCATCTGATGTGGAGCCTGGAAACTCCGAAACGCGTCATGGTATCCATCGCTGTGTAAATCTTTGTCAATTTTCTCTAAGTATCGAAATTCATAAAATTTCGTAACATCAAAAATTAGAATACCCTAGTACTAGTATAAAGTACAGCAGGTAGAAATAATTTTCGAGCTAAGCTCCAATAAGAAACATTCATAATTGATACATAAGTACACACCATAGGTAGAGCAAACCAACAATTCACAAAAAAGTGGTATGAAGGAATGTAAATAGAAAACCTCAGTGTGCTTCTGCATAAATATGCACGCCTAATAATATACTCATATTCCGTGTATCATATGGAAAATATGTCGCGGCCTTATGTCTAAAGGTATGAAATTGGCACGATTATAAGAAAGTTGACTTAGAAATACTACAGGGCATCGTAGCTGATTTGCTATAAGCAATTGCTTTAACCGCTTCGGTGCAGGCACAGTAGTTCTGTGTCCGAAAAGCCATCTGATGTGGAGCCTCGAAACTCCGAGACGCGTCATGGTATCCATCGCTGTGTAAATCTTTGTCAATTTTCTCTAAGTATCAAAATTCATTAAACTCTTGTTTTTGTTGTTTCCTCCCAAAAATATACGATAATATCTATCGACCCCCCTACTTTATTTTTAATTTGGGAGTTGGAGCTATTCTGCTTTTAAGCCGATTTTTCATACATCCTTTTATAAATGAAATCCCTACCAGAAACGCTTATATTTATATCTTTCATGAACATGAAATGGTATTATAACTTTGGTCCGAGGTTTGTAAATATGAGAAGAAGAAGAGATAGACCGATCAATAAGTATACCGAAATGATCAGGATGACGAGATGAGTTGATTTAGCCATGTCCGTCTGTCCGTCTGTCTGTGTGTCTGTCTGTCTGTTTGAACGCAAACTAGTCCCTCAGTTTTTGAGATATTTGGCTGAAATTTGGTATGCGGCCACCATTTTCCAATATAGGAATCGTTTGTCGGAACCAGCAAGATCGGACCAATATAACATACAGCTCCCATACAACCGATTATTCCGATAAACGGATTTTGGGCTATAACTCCTGTAATTAAACACTAAGGAACGTGAAATTTTATAAGTGTTGCTATTTTTATATGTGAAATATCGATGCTGAAAATCATAGATATGGGATAAATATTTCACATAGCTTCCATACAATCGATTATTCCGATAAACGGATTTTGGGCTATAACTCCTGTAATTAAACACGTAGGAACATGAAATTTTGGACGTATTGCTATTTTTATATGTGAAATATCGATGTTGAAAATCATCGAGATTGGATAAATATTTCACATAGCCCCCATACAATCGATTGTTCCGATAAACGGATTTTGGTAGATAACTCCTGTAATTATATAGGTAGGAACGTGAAATTTTGGAAGTATCGCTATTTTTATATGCGAAATATCGATGTTGAAAATCATTGAGATGGCATAAATATTTCACATAGCTCCCATACAATCGATTATTCCGATAAGCGGATTTTGGGCTATAAGTCCTGTAATTAAACACATAGGAACGCGAAATTTTGGAAGCATCGCTATTTTTATATGAAAAATATCGATGTTGAAAATCATTGAAATGGGATAAATATTTCACATAGCCCCCATACAATCGATTGTTCCGATAAACGGATTTTGGTAGATAACTCCTGTAATTATATCGGTAGAACGTGAAATTTCGTAAATGTTGCTATTTTAGAATGTGGAATGTCGATGTTAAAAATCAATGAGATTGGACCAATATAACACATCGTCCCCATATAATCGATAGCTCCGATAATTTCGGTATGAGCTAAAGTTAAATTCACACAGGCTGTACTGGGGATCAAACCGTGAAAATCGTGACGCTTATTCATGAAAGGTATTTAGCCTTCGGCACAGAAAAAGACAGCTTTCCTTACTTGTTTTCACTAACACACTCACACCAAAAACTAACAGCGCTGATAATCTATTTACAAAATACTGACTATTTTCACAACTGACTGTCATAATGACTGTCACAACTGACTGTCAAAGAATTAGTAATAAGTAACCAGACTGCTTTAACTGCCGTTTATTTAGACCTAGGTATCAGATTATCAGAATCAGAATCAGATAAGGATTTAGCAAAAAAACATTTGATTCAATAATATAAAACGCCTTTCTCTACACTCAGACGTTTTAAAATTCTGGAAAACATATTCAGAGAAAGAACTAAAAATAATTGCTGAGATTGTACTAGCTGTTCCTGCCACACAAGTGTCAGTAGAAAGAGCATTTTCAACTTCAAAAGTTATTTTATCGGACTTAAGGGCAAGTATAGACAACGACTTGTTAGAAGACATTCTTTTGATAAACTTAAATACTAAATAACCAAATGATGTATTTTTTTAACAAAATAATGTCTTCTAACAAGTCTTCGTCTATATTTGTATGTTTCTTTACATAATAATAATAATAAGAGTGTTCATTGAACAAAGCAGCTTTGGAAGAAATATTCACATTTTGTTTGTGAAAATTTTTGTATTTGAAATAAAAATTCAATTCATTCATCATTGTTTTAACCGTTCGAACTCTTGCTGCTGTAAACACGTCGCTCTGGACTTCTCTCTTAATATTGTTGGTGGACACCTTTATTGGAATCTGTTTAAGATATTCCCTGGCCTCAGAGAAGTGTTTCTTGGTGGTTGTTTAAAGCATTTTTGCGTGTTTTTTTAAGTATGTATATTTGCAAACCCTGGCTCATTGTACCACATGTCAAGGACTTCCCCCACAAATATCTAGAAGGTAATGGACTTTCCCCACAAATATGTAATGCCATGTATGCTTCCCCGTTTTCAGTTCCCCCCTTTAATGCCGAAAAGACGATTTATGTGCCTAAACTGTGCAGTATATGACTTTTGTAAAAGTCATAAATGTATCCGAAAAACTTCATAAAGGAGTCCTAAATGACTCCTATTTAGGCTCTGTATGACCCGTTTCTGAGGCCGTTTCTCAGGCTCATATAATATATGAAATTCAGCTCATATCGGACGACTATTGCAGAAAGGGAAATACATTCTTTTCGGATTCATAAAAGAGTTCATAAAGAGCGTAAACGCTCCTATTTAGGACTCCTTTCTGACTCATTTATGACTCCGATTGTTTGCTGGGAATAACAAAGCGTTTTATTTTTGACATTTCCAAACAATTTTTATTTTAGTAGGCTTTTATATATTTTTTTTGTTTAATTTTTGAAATTTTTTTTTCAGTTTTTGGCTGGGTTAGTATAAGCCCTGAACCGGTTCACGAACCGGTTCAAGTTTTTTCAAGGTGGTTCGAACCACTGAACCGAACCATCCAGATTTTCGGGAAGTGGGTCGAACCACTGAACCGAACCACAGCGATTTTGGAGTGGTTTTCCAGCCCTGCAAAACACTATCCCTAAGTAGTATCAGGCATTTCCAGACTTCATCCCATGAAAAAAACTTCAGCCAGACACTACAAAGCTGAGGAATTTTCCTAATTCTTACTGCGCTTTCACTTGTTAAAGCTGGTTGATCCAACTTCGGCTTCTTTAAAGGGCAGATATTTTCACATGTGGCGAAGAAGACTACTCTTAAGTGGTATCAGACATTTTAAGACTTCGGCCATGCCAAAAACTTCAGCCAGCAACCAAAGTTGGACCAACCCGCTTAAACAAGTGAGAGCGCAGTAAGAATTAGGAAAATTCCTCAGCTTTGAGGTGTCTGGCTGAATTTTTTGTCATGTGGCGAAGTCTAAAAATGACTGATACCAATTAAGGGTAGTGTTGTACGACACATGTGTAACGATCCGCCATTTAAAAGCAACCAAAGTTGTTTAAACCCGCTTAAACATGTCATGGGATGAAGTCTGGAAATGCCTGATCCGCCATTTAAAAGCAGCCAAAGTTGTTTAAACCCGCTTAAACATGTCATGGGATGAAGTCTGGAAATGCTTGATACTACTTAGGGGTAGTATTTTACGACACATTTATTTATTTATTTATTTATTTAAAGTCGACACATCACAAAGCGGTCGACTGTTAATATCCCAAGTATTGTTACAAAACAAAAACATATACATATATGTAGGTACAATAAGAGTATATAGAATATAATAAAAGTATAATTAACAGAAATTAAGCAAAGCATAAATTCATTTATTTATAGTATTATGTGCAGCTAGCAGGAAAGTTGTAGAGGCCGTGCTTTAAAGTTGTGGGTAGAAATCGTTAGGAACCAAACTTGATAGTCGTATTGAACCAGACACACGAACAATACTCAAGTATTGGGCGAACTAGCGATGTGTAAAGGATTTTCGTGAGGTACGGATCATCAAATTCTTTAGCCCATCTTTTAACAAAACCAAGCACACCCATGGCTTTGTTAGCTATAGATGAAATATGCATATTAAAACTTAGTTTAGGGTCAAAAAGAACACCTAGATCAGTTACATCAGGTATACGTTCCAAAAGAGTGTCATTTAGTAAATAGGATATCAAAACTGGCTTTACTCGAATAAAAGTCATTAGCTTGCATTTCGAGCTATTCAATATTATTAAATAAACTGTACACCAGCAGAGAAATGACTCCAAATCAGCCTGGAAGAGATCTGCACGGGAAGGAACAGTAGGCAAATATGTGAAGCAAAGTTTCACATCATCCGCATACATAAGGGTTCGGGAATGAGAAATTACTTGTGGTAGGTCATTTATAAAGAGCAAGGGACCTAAATTACTACCTTGAGGGACACCGGAAGTTGCGTCAATGGACGTAGACAAGGTATTTTTAACCAAAACCTGCTGTGTTATGCCTTAAAGATAGTTAGTAAGCCATATTAACAACTGATTCGGAAAACTCAATAAGTCAAGTTTGTGAATTAAAATCTCATGGTTCACAGAGTCGAATGCTTTGCTAAAATCAGTGTAGATTACATCTGTTTGGTTACCTTTCAGGAAACCATCCATAACAAACGAGGTGAACTCAAGCAAGTTAGTTGAGGTTGATCGTCGGGGCACAAAACCATGCTGACACGGTGATAATAAAGAACTACACCGATATTGCAGTTGGCGTGTTATTATATGTTCAAAAGTTTAAGGAATAGCTGAGAGCTTAGCTATGCCCCTATAGTTCTCAATATTTGACCTACTACCTTTTTTATGTAAGGGTATAATAAAAGATTTCTTCCAAATTGTAGGGAATTCCGCAGATTCAAGAGATAGTTTGAACAGTTTAAAAATCGGGTCAGATAAATGTATGGCACAGAAGTTCAGTACACAGCTGGGAACACCATCAGGCCCAGGGGAAAATGTAGGTTTCAATGCCATAAGACTTTGTAGAACAGTATTTTTATCCAAAGCAGGTATGTGAATGCTATTAGAGCTATCTAATTTATAAGGATAGGGACTTGACAGAAACCTATTAGACGTATAGGTCGACTTAAAGAATTCTGCAAATAGTTCAGAAATATCATGATCTGAGTTAGCACACTTAGCTGCAAGGGAAAAGGAAGAAGGAAATCCGGTGTTTTCCTTTTAGAATTAACAAAATTGTAGAACCTTTTCGGGTTATTAAAAAATTGGGTTTTACACCGCGCTAGATAACCATTATAGCACTGTTGATTCAGCAACTGGAGGTTGGAGCGCGCTACTAAATATTTAGAATAGTCAGCAGATGCACCTGTTCTCTTAAAACGCTTGAATAGCCTGGATTTAATATTGCCAAGTCTCACAAGCTGTTTAGACCACCAAGGCGGCTTAGCCGAACCAGCACTAATATAGCGAAACGGGACTCAACTGTCGAAAATATTGAGGTTGCAGACTCGATGTCATTACAAGCATAGAGATCTGACCAGTCGTGGGTGGCAAACAACTCATTGAGCTTGACAAAGTTAGTTTTATAGAACCATCGTGTGCGGGACCGTTGTCTTCCATTCGTAGCACCAAGCCCCCCAAGGTGCACAATGTCCAAAGCTATCTCAAGCGTAGGGTGTAGTGTGTCCTCAGGAATAGATAGCGGAGTAATTCAATTAAGAGAAACCCCTACGGAATCGTCAACGAATACCAAATCCAGTAATTTATTTTTACAGTTTTGTACGTTGTTAATTTGTACAAGAGATGTGGCAGAAAGGTCAAGGAGGAAATCATGCTGTGTAGTAGGGGTTAAAATGTTTGAGTCATTTGTGCCGACCCAACTAACCAAGGGTAAGTTAAAATCACCAAGAACTAAAAGGCGATATTTATCTCTCAACTGAGAATACAAAGTCCTAATAACGGAGTTATGCTGATTATATACAAGCAGATTCCAATGAGGCGGTATGTACGAGCAGGAGATAAATAGGCTGAATCCAGTCATTGAGAGCTTCACTGCTATGACTTCAATATCGGGCACATTGCCCAAGTCGACCAACCCGGATGGAAGACGTGAGTCAACAGCTATAAGGACACCACCTACTGCAGAAAATCTCAGAATTGAAATTATCAGGTTTTAACCAATTCTCTGTGAAAGTTATTGCATGTGCAGTAAAAGTCATGCTGTTTAGATAAAGGTGATTCAATTTGGAACGAAGGCCACGGACATTTTGGAAATGAATAAGAATAGTTGAAAAGGAAGTTAACTTATTTAGTTTTTTGAAGCAGTATCGGTTTTCTGTTTATCTGTGTACAAATGTACTACAGAGTGTTGCGGCCAAAATGAAGGGTCAAGTACCCTATAGAAAAATGAGTCCGGCACTGAGACCCTGAAAGATGAAATGTCTCTTTCATATTTTGAATTAAATTTATACACACTAATGTTTGGAACAAACATACGTCCTAAAATCTGCGTGAGTCAACGATGCAAGCAGTCTTGAAACGAAAATGGCCCTACGCGGTGGAACTCCAGTGACCATCCTGATAACATCACTTTGCGGGGCCGGGTTTGGCGAACGACCAGACGCAGACTCAAGATTTGCAGCCGAATTCAATTCACCGGGATTGTTGGAGTCGTTTCTATCACGACTGCGCCTGTTTCTTAACGGTATGGTTTGCCACTCACCATTTGCAGTAATAGCGGATTGAGTGGTCGGCACAATGTTGTTGACTTCAGCTGTATTATCGGATTGAGGTTGCGGTAAAATGTTGTTATCAACAGCAGAAATAGCAGAGTTATCCGACGTAGATGAACGAGTGCAATCGGCTGGAGAAAGCACAAGCGAAGGTATAATGGGTGTAACAGCACCATCAGTAGACTTACGGGGAGGAGGGACAGAAGAGAGGGAACCCGAACCACTAGGTAGCGGCGAAAAAGAGATCGATTTCAGTAGAGGAACCTTTGTTGGTAGTGGGTGAAGGACCGGAGCTAACAACAGCAGTTTTTAGGGCATTAATTTCCGCTGCCAAGTTATTAATTATTTTCTTATTCTTTCTGGCACTGCCTTTGTTCTTTACCTTGACTTTTCATTTTTCTTTCTCTTTTACACCAACTTTGCTAGTGTTTGTGGATTCACATTCATCAGATTTTACAATGATGTTCTTGAGATCGCTGATTTGAGAGGCTAAATCTTTGAATCTAATCTCAAAAGCAGTCATGATTGCCTCGAGACCAAGCTTTTGAGAGTCGACGACCGAGTCTAGCACCCTCGAAACTTCCAGACCGTTAACACAGTCAGGGCAGACATAACGAACATTGGTATTTAATTTCAAAAATTTAATATCCATTTCCGCCATTGGGCCTTCACAAAAGGATCGATGGTACCGTTTTTTGCAAAGACCACTACATGGCACCATTAGAGATTCAGATCTCCCAAAATTTTTATCACACTTTCCACAGTAGTCATATGATAAAAATTAATAAACAGCAGGCAATCAAAATATGTAGTGGAAAGGTGTTATTCTGCAACTCTGCACACCTAAGCCGACGATTGCACGGTCGACAAACAGTGAACACAGGCAGAAACGGCGCGGAAAGCAGTAAACACAAGCCCTCGTGAAGGGTGGATACCTTGCCGCGGTACGAGGGCTTAAGTCCATAGCCACAGGGCTACGCTGCCCTTGTGATCATAGCTCCGTACGGCACTTCATCACGAGAGCAGCCTAGCCTCTCTGGCGCGACGACAAAGATCTTCCCCTCCCAATCCAGGGTGTTATGCGAAACCGTGCCCATTGGACGTTTGCAGCCGGGATGCAAATCGTGGCTGTATTTGAACGGA
Source organism: Campiglossa producta (assembly GCA_964058755.1). Classification (NCBI taxonomy): domain Eukaryota; kingdom Metazoa; phylum Arthropoda; class Insecta; order Diptera; family Tephritidae; genus Campiglossa; species Campiglossa producta. Next base: position 96,005,477 of record CAXKVI010000002.1, on the reverse strand, counting down.
GCCTCTCTGATACCGGGTCGCCTCAGAGAGTAAGCATGGCCTTACCGCGGTACGGGGCTCTACCGCGGCAGACGACACATTTTCCCCTACTCTTCCCTTGACCCTAAGCTGGCCTTGTCCGGCGACGGGTCGTACGAACAAGATGAACTCAAATAACCCAAATAAATACGATAAAACTAAAAAACAAACAACGCCAAATTTCACTCCTCAGCAAAGGAGAGCTATGGAGGAACAGGCGAGAAAGCAACAACAACGCCGGAGGACAACCTCCGTTCCACAATCAAGGGGGGGATCGACAGCGATGGCAACTACGAGTCGGTCAACCAACCCTCTATCGACTAAGATTGACTTGATGGGAGCTAGCACCAGTGCGGTTGCCAACGCAACTAAGCGGACAACGGCGGATGCTAAACTCCCATCAACCGCTGATATGAAAACCAGTATCTTTAGGTCTGTGGCAGCGGTCTCACGACCTGGCCTCGGAGTTTCGAAGGAGAAGGAAGCTGCAACTGAGATTTCGGCAAGGAGAGCGACCGCGATGGCAACTACGGGTCCGCACTCCCAGGAGACATCTCCCCGCCGCTTCACATACCACGAGAAAAGATTGGCTGCAAAGATCCTGAAGAGGTATGAAGGGGTACCGCAGGAATCGCTGTCGCCGAATTCCAATAAATCGGTAGAGCTAGCGAAAGCTGTGATACCGGATTTCCAAAATTCGTACATGCCAAAGAGGTTAAAAGTTAACCCTTTCAAGCGCCAGAGATCGGACCTGGAGTTAAATCCCCCTCCCAAGCGGCATCAGAAGACCCCTGGAGCGGGCAAACTAAGCTTTGCTGAGGTAACCAAGGACAGGATCCTTATAGGCGTCCTTGACCGAGGCAATGACCGTCTGGCCATCCCTAAGGACCGGTGGCCTTACGTGCGAAATGAACTCGGCAACATTCTTCTCAATGTTGCTCCAGAGTTTCCGGGTAGTTCGGCGCGAGTAACGGATGCGGGTTGGCACCAGGGTCAGATTAAATTACTCGCATGCGAGGATGCAAAAACCGTAGCACTGTACAAGGCAGCAGCTGCTAAGCTGGGTGAAGTCTACAAGGGCGCAAATATAGAGGTCGTCGACTGGAAGGACATTCCAGCTCGTCCAAGGGCAAGGGCGTGGATTCCGGCCATCCCTGACGAACCCGAGAGAATTCTCGGGATGCTACGGCTAATGAATCCGTCCCTGCCAACGCATGACTGGAGTGTCAATCTGGTCGGGGATGCGGTAGGGCCCGACAGACAGGTGGTGTTCACCATGAATAAAGAGTCAATCGAGCCCCTCAAAAGGTGCAATGGCCTAGTACATTACAGCGTAGGCCAGATCGTTATCCACGTATATCGTGGTGATGCTCAGCGCGCTGCCTTCTCGGCTGCTCCGGGGGAACCGGAAAACGAATTACCAGAAGAGGAAGCGGAGGATTCCGATGCGGAAAGCATGTTATCCGCCACGTCCCTTGCCGATAGTGCTGTGAACAACTCGGAGATGGAGGACAGCCTACGGTGGTAGCAGCCAACGCTGAGCGATTAACATCTAACGCTACAGACAGCAAGACACCTGCAACGCCATATCGGGCAGTTAATCGGAACAACTCGTCGTTGATAGGCAACCTCCGGGATGGGGCAAACCTCGATGATATGGGGACGGCAGGGAAGTCTGTGCGCTCTCATGTTGGTGGTGCTTCAGATTAATCTGCACAAATCTAAAGTAGCTTCGGCTGCTTTAAGTAGTCGTCTTTCTAAAGGCGACGTGGATGTGTTCCTCATCCAAGAACCCTGGGTCAATAGCTCGAGAATCTGCGGATTGGGGACTAAGGGCTTCAAGCTCATTCGAGCCAGCGAGGAGAGCAAAGTCAGAACGTGTATTCTGGTCAAGTCTGAGTTGAACTCCTTTCTCCTACCTAATTACACCAATGGGGATATTACCGCTATCAGTCTAACGGTCGACAGCACCCGCCTGACGGTGGCTTCGGTCTATATGCCCTACGACGCCGAAGAACCCCCACCACAAACGGAGGTGAAAGACCTGGTGTCAAATTTCTGCACGGGTAATCTTATTATTGGAGCGGACGCTAATGCTCACCATGTCCAATGGGGGAGCTCCGACATCAATGCCAGGGGCGAGTCTCTGTTTGATTACCTCTTAACAACCAACCTGGTGATTTGCAACAAGGGTAATGAACCTACTTTTATGACTAAGACCCGCAGGGAGGTCATAGACCTCACTATCTGTAGTGAAGGCGCTTATGAGTGGGTCAGAAAATGGCGGGTTCTGGAAGAACATTCTTTCTCCGACCACCGTTACATAGAAATGGTTTTAGACTTTATTGTAGAACAACCAATCATGAAGCGCAATCCACGTAACACTGATTGGCAGTTACACAATGAAATATTAGACAGAGACCTACCAGTACTGCCCTCACAAGCCCCCTCATCAGTAGAGGAGCTGGAGGATCTTGTTACTACATTTAATTCGGCGCTCTCAAATGCTCTAGGACAGGCTTGTCCAGTGCCAAAACCACGCGGTAAACACAGGCCACATTGGTGGTCCTACGATTTGGACTCGCTCCGAATATCATGCCGGAAACAATTTAACAAGGCCAAGAGCTTCGGCTCTGAGCCTCATTGGCACGAATATAAAGCTAAACTAAGGGCCTACAAAAAAGCTCTGAGACAGGCGAAGAGAAGCTCGTGGAGAAATTTCTGCACTGGCGTCGAAAAGGTCGACGACACAGCGAGACTTAGACGAGTCCTCTCGAAAAGTCAAACAACCATCAGCTATCTGCGAAAACCTGACGGATCCTGGACCAGCACGGAAGAGGAAACCCTTGAGCTGCTCTTGAATATACATTTTCCGGGGAATCTGCATGATGCACCACTAGCACCTGCAACAAACCTGCAGTAAATATACCCATCACTGAGGAAAGAGTAAGGTGGGCAGTTAAGAGCTTTGAACCGTATAAGGCTGCCGGGCCAGACGGGATTATCCCCGCGCAACTTATAAACACGTTGGAGACATCAACTAAATGGCTGGTATTTCTCTTCACAGCCTGCTTGGCTGTCAACCACATTCCGGGCTCCTGGAGAAGCGCCACGGTAGTGTTTATCCCTAAGGCTGGGAAGGCATCCCACTACGAGCCAAAAGATTACAGACCGATCAGTCTCTCGTTCTTTGTACTTAAAACCTTTGAGAGGATACTAAGCGACTACCTCTTAACAACTATTGATAGCAACCTTATCTCTAGCTATCAGCATGCATACACCAAGGGTAAATCAACAGAAACCGCTCTGCACAGCCTAGTGTCTGTCATTGAGAAATCGCTGTGTGAAAAGGACTACTGTCTCGTGGCCCTCCTAGACATTGAGGGGGCTTTCAACAATATAAGCCCGGAGGCTATCAACTCCGCTCTAACTAATCTGGGCGTAGATAGACCTCTAACTGATTTAATTGACCAACTTTTAAGGGGAAGGAAAATAGCTTCTTCACTTGGTACGGTTGAGTTATCACGTTATGTCACAAGGGGAACACCCCAGGGTGGTGTTCTTTCCCCGCTTTTATGGAACCTCACAGTCAACTCGTTGCTACGTGACACAAGCTGGGGGGGCGGGAAGATAGTGGCATACGCAGACGATTTAGCTATTGCATTCAGAGGCAAGTTCCCACAAACTCTGTGTGACCTGATGCAAGTAGCACTGCGAGAAGTTTCGACGTGGTCCTCTCGCTGCGGACTTAGTATCAACCCAGGGAAGGTGGAACTTGTCCTCTTCACCAACCGGTACAAAATACCGCCACTAAGCCTACCAGAACTAGATGGCACGCGCCTGGGCTTGTCGGATAAGGCCAAGTTTCTAGGCATAGTTCTGGACAGGAAATTGAATTGGAAGGAGAATGTTCTTCAGCGCCAGAAGAAAGCTTGCATCGCTCTTTACACATGCAAAAGAGCCATTGGCAAAAAATGGGGGCTCAGCCCTACAGTATGCAGTTGGATCTACACGGCCATCATTCGCCCAATCATGCTTTATGGAGTCGTCGTATGGTGGCCTGCGCTGAGCAAGGCAACATACCTGAATCTGTTGCGGAAAGTCCATAGATCCAATATGATCTGTATAAGCGGTGCGCTAAGGACAACGCCCAACGAAGCCCTCCAGGTCATTCTGGGCATTTTGCCACTTGATCTGGAAGGGTTTCGGTCAGCGGCGGCATCAGCTCTGCGCCTAAGAGAAACCTCCAGTTGGGCTGCGGGTACTATTGGACACTCCAGTATTCTGGAATCTTACAGCTTTCTCCCTCTAAGCACAGATCGTTGTGCGACCAATACAGTCGGGGATAGCTGTTTCAAAATAAACATTCCCAGCAGAGAAGACTGGGAGAGGACGGATTGGTGTCCCGAAACAAATGGTGGCACTTCCATATACACCGACGGCTCGAAGTTGGACGGCAGAGTTGGAGGAGGAGTTTATTCAAGGGATTTGGACCTTGAGCTCTCCTTCAGACTACCTGATCATTGTAGCGTCTTCCAGGCGGAAGTCTCGGCAATCCTGGACGCCGCGGCCTGGTTAAGCAAACGTATTATCGGAGAAGATATCGCTATTTTCAGCGATAGCCAAGCGGCCATCAAATCCCTTGGCTCATACACGTTCAACTCTGAACTGACGCTCAGCTGTCGTCGATCTCTTCAGGAGATAGCCCAACAGAACCGCGTAAACTTCATATGGGTCCCGGGACATAGGGACATTGAGGGAAACTGTAAGGCAGACGAGCTTGCCAGGCAGGGCACGACCAAGCAGGTTCTTCAGGATAAAGAGCGCTTAGGTATGCCGTTTGCCACATGCAAACTAATGCTGAAGGAGCACACACTCCGTCAAGCCAACGAAAGATGGCTGCTATCCCCAGGGTGTCGCATATCGAAACAAACCTGGCCAAAATGGGATCTTAAAAGGTCTAGACGCATTTATGCCCTAACTAGGAGGGAAATCTGCATATTGATAGGGGTATTAACCGGTCACTGCCTCATTGGTAGGCATGCAGAAAGGCTAGGTGTGCCCTACCGACGATGCTGCAGGAGTTGCAAAGATGATGAGGAGGAGGAAACAGTGGAGCACCTCATATGCAACTGTCCGGCTTTAAGCGGCGCGAGAACGCGCTTTTTGGGAGTTCCGTTCCTGGATAGCCTAAGCCAGATCGCGGAAATGGACATAAAGGACTCGATGGGCTTCATAAAGTCATCTAAGTGGTTCGAGGAGGAGTAACGGTGTCGGTTTAGGAGTGTCAGTCCCGGGATTCTGCTATGTGGAAAATCCCAACAACTCAGGGATTTTCCATATGGCTGGGTCCCGGGACTGACTTTCCTTGTGTTGGTGGTATCACAACGGGCCTTTCAAAACTGGCCTAAGTGTGCCTCTGCGGCAGCCACTTGAACCTAACCTAACCTAAACACAAGCAGAGTAATTTATAACAAGGAAAGCACTTTATTATTAAGAAATTGCACTACTTGTCACTTATTTCTTATGAAGAATTTATAAGTATTGTACAACAAGCAGGCAATCAAAAAAATAAAAAGGGTTATGCTGGAACTCAGCACTGCTAAGACAACTAATTGCGCGGTCAGCAAGCTGTGAACACGGACAGAATGAGCACACAAAGCAGTAAAAAAAGCAAAGTGAATTAGCAAATAGTAACACACAAACAAATATGTATGTATAAGGTCGGAAAATGTCAATATGTGATAATTAATGCACTTTATTATCAAAAATTGCACAACTTTGTAACTATTTATTATGTAGGACCTATACGTTTTGCACGGCAGACACTATTTATTGTAATATTTAGGATATTGCGGCCAACAAAAAGGCAAAAGAACGAATTTTAAAGAGCGATCAAAAAACACGTCCGCACTCAACGAGAGAGTTTCGATACCTTCACATGTGCAAAGATCCGCCATTTAAACAAAGCCAAAGTTGAACTCGCTTAAACAAGTTAAATTACTGTAAGAATTACAAAAATTCCGAGTTTTGAGGTGTCTGGCTGAAGTTTTTGCCATGGGACGAAGGCTTAAAATACATGATACTACTTGAGAGTAGTGTCCTACGACACATAAAGTTGACCAACTTGATTGAACAAGAGAAAGCTAAGTGAAGGGTGAACACTTTGCCGCGGTACCGGGACTACATCACGAGAGAAGCCTAGCAGCTGCAAGACTGGGTGAAGTCTACGAATGTGCAAAATCAAGGCCGGCGACTGGAAGGACATTCCGGCTCGGCCAAGGGCAAGGGAATGGATTCCTGCCATCCCTGCAGAACCAGAGAAAATTCTCACCATGCTGCGGATAATGAATCCGTCCCTCCCGACGCAGGACTGGATAGCCACTATGGTCGGGGATGCGGTAGGGCCTGATAGACAGGTGGTCTTAACCATGAATAAGGAGGCACTCGAGCCCCTTAAAAGGTGTAATGGCCTAGTGCACTACAGTGTAGGGCAGATAGTCATCCACGTATACCGTGGCGATGCACAGCGCGGCTGCTCCGGGAGACTCGGAAATCGAAGCCAACTCGGAGATGGAAGACAGACTACTGGACGAGGAAGGCCTCGACGTCACGGTGGTAGCAGCCCATCCTGAGCGTAACATCTCTGAAGCCACAGGCAGAAGGGCTCCCGCTACTCGAAATCGCGCAGTTGCTCTGAACTCGTCGTTGAGAGACAGCCTTCGGGACAGGGCAGACCTCGACGATATGGGGACGGCAGGGAAGTCTGATCGCTCTCTGCTGCAATATGCGGATTGGGGACTAAGGGTTTCAACCTCATTCGAGCCAGCGAGGAGGCAAAGTCAGAACCTGTATTTTGGTCAAGTCTGACCTCAAAACCTTTCTTCTACCTAACTATAGCAATGGTGACATTACCGCTGCCAGTTTAACAGTCGGCAGCACCAGCCTGACGATAGCGTCAGTCTTTATGCCCTACGACGCAGAAGAACCTCCGCCACAAAGGGAAGGCGCTTATGAGTGGGTCAGAAAATGGCGTCTTGAAGAACACTCATTCTCCGACCGCCGATATATAGAAATAGTGTTGGACTTTCGTGTAGAGCAACCTATTATGAAATGCAATCCACGTAATACCAACTGGTAGCTACACAATGAAATTTTAGCCAGAGACCTACCAGTACTACCCCTACAAGCCCCCTTCATCGGTTGAGGAGCTGGAGGACCTGGTAACAACATACACCACGGCGCTCTCCAATGCCCTTGAACAAGCTTGTCCAGTGCCAAACCCACGCGGTAAACATAGGCCACATTGGTGGACCTACGACCTGGACTCGCTCCGTAAAACCTGCAGGAAGCAATTTAATAAGGCTAAACACCTCGACACGGAGCCTAAGGGCCTACATAAAAGCCCTGAGACAGGCAAGGAGAACTTCTTGGAGGAATTTCTGCACTGGGGTCGAAAAGGTCGACGACACAGCGAGACTTAGACGAGTTCTCTTGAAAACTCAAACAGCCATTAGCTATTTGCAGAAGCCTTACGGATCCTGGACCAGCACGGAAGGGGAAAACCTTGAGCTGTTCTTCAACACACATTTTCCGGGTAACTTGCATAATGCACAGTCAGCACCTGCAACAAGCCTGGCAGTAAATATACCTATCACGGAGGAAAGGGTAAGGCGGGCAGTTAAGAGCTTTGAACCGTTTAAGGCTGCCGGACCGGACGGGATTATCCCCGCGCAACTCATTAACACGCTGGAGACATCAGGCAAATGGCTAGTATTTCTCTATACCGCCTGCCTGGCTCTCAACTACATTCCGTGCTCCTGGAGACACCAAACGGTAGTGTTTATTCCCAAGGCTGGGAAGGCCTCCCACTACGAGCCAAAGGACTACAGACCCATCAGCCTCTCGGCCTTTGCACTCAAAACTTTCGAGAGGATAATCAGCGACTACCTCTCCACTACTATTGATAGCAACCTTATCTCCAGCTACACTTGCTTACACCAAGGGCAAATCAACAGAAACTGCGCTTCACGGCCTAGTCTCTATCGTTGGGTGAAAAAGATTACTGTCTCGTGCCCTTCCTTGACATTGAAGGGGCTTTTAACAATAGAAGTCCGGAGGCTATTAACACCGCTCTTACTAATCTGGGCATAAGCAGATCCCAAACTGGACTAATCGATCAACTACTACGGGGGAGGAAGATATCTTCATCACTTGGCACGGTTGAGTTATCACGCTATGTCACAAAGGGAACGCCTCAGGGTGGAGTTCTCTCCCCGCTTCTATGGAACCTCACTGTCAACTCGTTGCTACGAGAGACATGCTGGGGGGCGGGAAGATAGTGGCATATTCAGACGATTTAGCCATTGCATACAGGGGCAAATTCCCACAAACTCTGTGTGAATTGATGCAAGTAACACTGCGTGAAGTCTCGGAATGGTCCTCTCGTTGTGGACTTAGTATCAACCCGAGAAAAGTGGAACTCGTTCTCTACACCAACCGGTACAAAATACCACCGCTGGACCTACCAGAACTTATTGGCGTGAGCCTGAACTTGGCTGATAAAGCCAAGTTCTTGGGCACAGTTTTGGACAGGAAGTTAAACTGGAAGGAGAATATTCTTCAGCGCCAGAGGAAGGCGTGTGTTGCACTTTACACATGCAAAAGAGCCATTGGCAAAAAGTGGGGTCTCAGCCTCAAAATATGCAGATGGATCTACACTGCAATTATCCGACCTATCATGCTATATGGTGTGGTGGTGTGGTGGCCTGCGCTGAGCAAGGCCACATACCGGAATCTGTTAGGTAAAGTCCGTAGATCTGGCATGATCTGTACAAGCGGCGCGCTAAGAACAACGCCCAACGCAGCTCTTCAGGCCTTTCTAGGCATTCTGCCACTCGATCTGGAAGCGTACCAGGCAGCAGCGGCAGCGGCTCTGCACCTAAGGGAAACGTCTGGCTGGGGCGCAAGCACAACTGGACACTCCAGTATTCTAGGATCTTACAGTTTTCTCCCTCTGAGCACAGATCGATGTGTGGCTACAACAGTCGGAGACAGCTGTATCAAAACTAACTTTTCCAGCAGGGAAGAATGGGAGAGTATGGATCGCTGCCCCGCTACTAATGGCGGCATTCCTGTTTACACTGACGGCTCGAAGCTACACGGCAGAGTTGGAGGGGGGTTTATTCAAGCGATCTGGAACTTAAGCTCTCCTTCAGATTACCTGATCACTGCAGCGTCTTCAAGGCTGAAGTCTCAGCAATATTGGATGCCGCGATTTCGATAAGTAAATGCACTATCGGCGAGGACATCGTTATTTTCAGCGACAGCCTGGCGGCCATCAAACCTCTTGGCTTTTATTCGTTCAACTCTGAACTGACGCTCAGCTGTCGTCGATCTCGATAGGAGCTGCAAAGATGATGAGGAAGAGAAAAACGGTGAAGCACCTCATCTGCCACTGCCCGGCTTTAAGCGGCGCGAGAACGCGCTTTTTGGGAGTTCTCTTCCTGGATAGCCTAAGCCATATCGCGGAACTGGACATAAAGGTCTTGATGGCCTTCATAAAGTTATCTAAGTGGTTCAAGAAGGAGTAGGAGTGTCAGTCCCGGGATTCTGCTCTGTGCAAAATCCCAACAACTCAGGGATTTTCCATATGGCCAGGTCCCGGGACTGACTTTCCTTGTGTCCTACTTGAACCTAACCTAACCTAATAGGAACAGAAAATTTCCCGAACTTTCAGGTGTCTGGCTGAAGTTTTTGTCATGGGATGGAAATGCCTAAATCTACTTAAGGGTATTGTTCTGTGACACGTATGTAAAGATCCGCTATTTAAAGGCAGCAGAAGTGGGACCAACCCGCTCAAACATGTGAAAGCGCAATAAAAATTATGAAAATTCCCGAGTTTTGAGGTGACTGGCTGAAGTTTTTGCCATGGGACGATGTCTAAAAATGCTTGATAATACTTGAGGGCAGTGTTCTACTAAAAATGGGAAAAAATTGGGTAGTTAAAAGCAGTCAAGTTGGCCAAATCCGTTAAATTGTTAAAACGGAAATAATTTCCATAGGAAAATCCGCGAGCTTGGGGTGTCTGGCTGGAGCCTAGACCATGGTACGGGTCTAACAACACTTAGTAATGATGCGGGGTGGTAATCTACGACAAATATGTGAAATTAATCCATCAGGAAATAAGTGAAGTTAGGGTCATTTTTTTGCTACTTTGACCCCCGATTTCCAGGCCCGAGACATAGGTGCAGCTTTGAAATTTTCACATTTGTTCTAGATTCCGGGAGGACTATCCAGCAGTATTGGTTTTATCCATTAGAAAATAAGTGATGTCTGCCGGCTCTGGGATCTTGCTCTATAATAACGTAAGCCCTGACACCCATTCGGTCAAAGTCGCGTTTATTATATATGTAGTTTTCGTATTTAAAGAAGTAATTCTTTATTAAAATTTAAATGACTACAATATTGTTGGTTGAAAATTTAATGAAAAATTTAAAATTCTCTTGATGGAAAATTGAAAATTATCTGACTGATATTTCATTGAAACAAACTTATATCTAATAATAATTCATACATACTTAGTTCTATTTTACAGTGCCTTTACATAGTGTTTTCAGTTCCAGTAGGTACTAGTATCTACGTCCACTTCTAGTTGTCATTCCTACATTCGGCCGTCCTGAGGAAGCATTTGTCCCGAGTGATGAATTTCATCTTTTCATGTATGTGATGAGCATTAGCGTTCGCTCTTATAATAAGATGACCAGTACAAAAATTTGACACTATATCTCTCACCTCCCTTTGTGGCGGAGGTTCTTCGGCGTCGTAGGGCATATAGACCGACGCCATCGTCAGGCTGGTGCTGCCGACTGTTAACTGGCAGCGGTAATGTCACCATTGGTATAGTTAGATAGAAGAAAGGTGTTGAGGTCAAACTTGACCAAAATACAGGTTCTAACTTTGCCCTCCTCGCTGGCTCGAATGAGCTTGAAACCCTTAGTCCCCAATCCGCAGATCCTCGAGCGTTGACCCAGGGTTCTTGGATGAGGACCACATCCACGTCGCCTTTAGAAAGACGACTACATAAAGCAGCCGAGGCTACTTTAGATTTGCGCAGGTTTATCTGAAGCACCACCAACATGAGAGCGATCAGACTTCCCTGTCGTCCCCATATCGTCGAGGTCTGCCCTGTCGCGAAGGCTGTCTCTCAACGACGAGTTCAGAGCAACTGCGCGATTTGGCGTAGCGGGAGCCCTGCTGTCTGAGGCTTCAGAGATATTGCGCATCAACATTAAAGTTTTGGTTCTTTTCATGGTAGAAAATGATCTTTTCACGCTCGCTGTTGACACGGCCAAAGCAGTTTTCATAGTACAGAAATACACGCCGAGAAAATTTCTTTAATTTTTACTACGCCAGCACTTCAAATTTGTTCCAACTGCAAAGTTTAATAATTTTTGTTATCTCATTGTATATTTTTTCAAGTACGACATGGTACTACGACACATAAGTTTTTATTAAGAGTTGTTTAATTTTTACAGATCAGAATACTAAAAATCCGTTCTAACAAGAACTTTTATCTTAGGTTTTAGGGGTTGTGTGTTCGATTCTCGGTGAAATCAATATAATTTTTTTTTTAAATCTAAAAAATTTTTTTTTTCAGTGTTCCCTCGAACTCTTAACCAAGGTGTCTACTACGATGCCATCTGCTTTGACTGCTGAACGGAGATGTTTACCATCACGCCATCTGGTACTTATGTTTGCCGGCGTCTAATTGCAGCTTTATTCTATACTAGCTAATACCCGGCGCGCTTCGCTTCGCCTTATATATACAAATTTCTGTCATCTCCCCAATCGAAAGAAGTGAATCACCTGCATTCGTATATAAGCGATTTGTTACGGAAATAAATGCTATTCAAATATCACCTATATAATTCAATTGCTGCCTATAATTAAACGCGGACCTATTTGCGATTGCAGGTTGTGAATGCAGCGTGGCTTCCCCTCTTGTTGACGCTCCTACACTTCTTAGTCGCGCCATTTTCCTTGCTCCTCTCGAGCTCCTCGATAAATTTGATTTACGTTTCGCCATTTCTGTTGTTTAGAATTGTTTTTAAATATATTTTTTAATATGTTTAGAATTTTACTTACTTTTTCATGTACTTTTGTATAACTGTATTTAGAAATATAATCTACCTTTCTGTGTAAATAAAAAAATCCACTTGCGCATTTGAAGACATGCATGGATGAAGGGGGTATGTCGCATTCTCACTCAATTTCGGTGTTTGGCATGGGTGAATAGTTTTTATGCATATCTATATTTCTGTCTTATCAGAACTTGGCTATCGTGAAAATTGTGGAAGATAATTCATGGATGAAGGGGGTATGTACACAACTTTTCAATATGAATTGTGGAAGAAGGGGGCATGTTCCTTTTTTTCATATAAAGTACAAAACATAAACTTATGCTTTTTTTTACATATTGTGGCGAATGTTCTCAAGAATCGCTCATCTCCCAACTCTATATCTGGAAATACATCACTAGCGTCACTACCACAACTACAGCGAGAGGCAGCTCGCGTGTTTGCGAATGTGGCACAAAGAGGAGATGCCTTATTCTGGTGGTCTTCTTCGAGCTCTTGCGTCCACGCCGTGATATTATCTGATAGATTAATGTTGCTGGTAGAGACATTTCCCTGGAGCTGTTCACAGTTTATAATCACCTCCACCTCCTGACATTGTCCCAATATAGCTCCTTTGGAAAGCTTGATCGGCGATCGAAACTCATTTAGTACTCTTACCGGTATACGTCCATCTTGTTTTGTCATAGCCAGTGTTTTTCCTACTAGTATATCCGTCTTTGAATTGTTTGCTGCCTCGACAACCCACAATTTGTTTGTCCCATAATCTCCATCAATCCTTGCCCAAACGACTGCCTCCGACTTCGGTGGAATTTGTTGGCTATCTTCCACGAGTACCCGCTTACTGATGTACTTGTTCTTGTAACCAAAATTGAGTGGCACATCCATGTTCTTATAGCTCATAGTCCTGTTTTGCATGTCGATCTTGATGCCTTGGTTGCTTAAGAAATCCACACCAACTATGATCTCATCAACAATATCTGCCACTATAAAATTGTGCAGTACGGTGACATTTCCAATTGCGATTTCACATGTTACTTCTCCTTGAACTTGGGTGTCCTCACCAGTCGCCGTACGCAACTTTGCTCCATGTAATGGCCTCACTCCTTTCTTGACTAAATCAGATCGAATGATGGAATGAGATGCGCCCGTATCAATAGTCAGTAAACGCTCCTTTCCGTCCACGAGTCCTCCAACAGTAACATTACCCGACTTCCTTCCGATCTGTGAGACAGAGACTATGGGGCATCCAATTGCGGGAGCCAGCCTACGCCCCTTGCGGCTGACTCTCTTTAGTTTAACGGTTGGTTGGATTGGGAGACTTGCTCATCTCCTTCAGCCTTGCGCTTACGTCCGCTTGTATTACTGGAATTATTGGAGCCAGATCCAGATCCAAAATAACGTGCAATATGACGAGGTTTTCCGCACTTGAAGCATTTAATGGCCGCTTCATTTTTCTGTTGCTTTCCGTTCACTGCTTCTAGGATTGCGTCCACCCATTCTGGTCGTTCTACTTCCACACGATGAGCTTTGTACGCTGGTTTGCACAAAAGTGATGCTGTTTCTTGAGTTAGAGCATGTGATACCGTCTCCGCAAATGATCTCTTTGGATTTGCATAGGTGGCCCGCTTCGTCTCCACATCACGTATTCCATTTATGAAACTTTGTATCTTTACCCTCTCCATGTACTCTACAGGTGCATCCGCATTTGCTAGGTGCGCTAACCTCTCGATGTCCGATGCAAATTCTTGTAAGGTCTCATTGGGCTTCTGGCAGCGATTTGGTAGCTCTATTTGGTAAATCTGCTTCCGATGCTCGCTACCATAGCGTCTTTCAACGGCTCCCATCAATGCTTCATAGTTGTTCCTTTCACCTTCTGGAATAGTCTGTAAGATTTCGGCTGCAGGTCCTTTCAATGCCACAAATAAAGCAGCAACTTTGTCTTCAGCGCCCCAATTGTTCACAGCTGCTGTCTTCTCAAACTGTAGCTTAAATACCTGGAATGGAACAGAACCATCAAAAGATGGGGTTTTTACCTTGGGAGAACTTGATACAGCATTTGGACGATTCAGTTGAAAATCCTGGATACGAGCTTTCAACGCATCTACCTCGGCCTCGATTTTATCCTGACGTTCTCTGAACACCTCTTGTACTTGTGTTATTTTTGCGTCCTGTGCTTCCAGCTGTGATGCCATATAAGCAGTCTGTTCCTCCAGTTGAGCAGAGATCTGTGTCATGTGTGTCTTTTGTTCCTCCAACTGTGTTGAAATTCCGGATGTAATACGTGTCTCCTGTTCTTTCATTTGAGATGTTATGTTCGTCGACATCTGAGCCAATGCAGCCAATAACGAGTTTGTGTCCACATTTGCCACTGAATCCGGAGTATCCTTTTGCTCTTCTATTTTCGTCGCTGCCTCTTCCGAAAGCTGAAAAACATAATCGTCAACGTTGATTCCTTCCGCTTCCATAGCCTCCCGTAGACGTGATTGAAGCTCTGGCTTATTGCCTGTTGTTACCATTCCACGTTTCTCCAACTCGTTTTTGAGTTGCTGGATCTTCAATTCCTTAAACTTTGCCATATCCTTGTTACCTTTAAAATATCCTTGTTATCCTTTTCAATGTCCGTGTTATCCTTTTCAATGTCCTTGTTATCCTTTTCAATGTCCTTGTTATCCTTTTCAATGTCCTTGTATTTATTTAACAATACCGCTTCTGACACCAATTGTGACGAATTCGATAATTCCTTGATTATTTTCCCTGAGTTCGATCACTGTACGTTAAATAAAACACTCCGATTCTGTTTAATAAGTAGTACGCTTTATTCAGTACTAAAAACCGTAGTACAATATCGCGGGTTAATTTACTGTTCAGTACTTCACTGTACAACACTTCAAAATAAACTGATTGAAGTGCGTTGTCTTTGCGCGGTTTATATACCCTAGCAAACAGCAGCTTCACAACCTAGCAATGTCTACACATTTCTGGTTTATTCGTGCAACAGTGTTCTCGAAGCGTTTATCTATCATCATCTCCTCTTTGAGCCACATTCGCAAACACGCGAGCTGCCTCTCGCTCTCACGTCATGTATCTAAACAGCTGTAGTTGTGGTAGTGACGCTAGTGATGTATTTCCAGATATAGAGTTGGGAGATGAGCGATTCTTGAGAACATTCGCCACAATATTAACGTCTTTTATGGCTTTGCATATTTTTTTGTTGTCAGTTTTCCATAAAGATTTGAAAAAACCTCAAATGTTTAACCTCAATTTTCTCGTTTCACTCAAAATGCGACATACCCCCTTCATCCATTCATGTCTTCATTTACCAAAATGATAATATGGGCGAGAGCGTCGACGGCAGTTTTTTTTTATAAAATTGTGACTCAATGCTCAATACCTTAACCGTTAAGGCTTAACGCATTTGAATACTTTTGTATTTGAGTGCAACTGCGAGGTGAGTTGCAAAAAATGTCAGTGCTTCAACCATTTGAATACTTTTGAATTTGAGTGCAACTGCGAGGTGAGTTGCAAAAAAAGTGAGTGCTTCAACCATTGTTGAGTAAATTGACTTTGCTATTGCGTGCAGCAATGATTGCAGCAAACTTGAGCGTACGGAGCTACAATAAAAACACTCAATACCTGCTGTAACTCAAAATTTCTATTTTTCAGCGTCCAGCTGCTTGTTTGTACAGCTGTTGTATGTGTGCAGCTTTCCTCCCCTGTTAAAGCGATCATGTTTCTGTTCTCTAACACAATTGCTTGCATATAGTCAAATTGAGTAACTCGAAATCAAACAAAACTTTGATTGTTTTGAGCGTCGAACTGCGTGTGTGTGTGCGTGTACGTCGAAGAAAGAGAACAATATGTACTCTGTTGATGCTCTCTAAGCACAATCGAGTGAATTGCAAACGACCAAGCAATGATGGGTTTCCATATAAAAGATTTTTAAATTAAAAATATTTTTAGTAGAATTTTTAATTAAAAAAATGGCCCTATTACCTTTTGTGTGCCGGTTATGATATTTTAAAATTTGAATGAAAAAAATCGGGCCAGTGGATTGCCTGTTTACCCGTAACATAATTTCGAGTTAGATTTTTATATAATAGTATAGATGTATTTGTTTGTACACGCTGAGAAAATTTCTTTCATCTTTACTACGATAGCGCTTTAGAGTTGGTCCAAATTTAAAGACCATACTTTCTTTATATTTTCTTATACATATAGTAAGTATATCAATTTTTAATATTTTGGTGTATTAAAAATTAAAGACTATAGAATTTTAATAAATGTTCAAAATGTAACATAATGTTTACCTATTATAATTTAATTCTTTTTCGAATATTTTTATAAAAACTCAAAAAAGCAAATTTGATAAAAAATATTCGACTGGTTAGAAATCCAGAAAATTTTCAAAGTTCGTAAATATAATGACCAATAATAACAATAACTGAATTATAATAAAGCCAGCACACGGATAAAAATGTACCATGGATAAAGCTAAGGCTTAGCTAAGGTTTACCACAAGAAATCCTAGTCATACGTAAATAGCAACAGAATGTCGCTTTGGGCAAGGGCACATAGGTAAGAATAACATTGTTAAATAAAAATAACAACAAAAATAGGCGAAAATATAGCTGCAATTTGCCTGCAGGCACACTAAGCAGTGTTTGGTGTAATGGTTATATACTGCGGTTAACAAATTCCTAATCTACTCTCCTTGGTTCGATGACCAGTAAAGGTGATGAACAAATTTCTGAGCAACAATACAAAGCGTTTTGACAAGATCCTTCAACAAGATCGAAATTGCAATCATCGTAGTTGGTATTGTATGTAGCATTTTTCAACTTGTTTTCGCCAAAAACTCAAAAAAGAATAATTTGATGCAAATTATTACACTGGTGAAAAGTGTACCATGAATAAAGCTAAAGCTTGGCTAGTGTGTACAACAAGAAAACCTAGCCATACGTAAATAGCAACAGAATGTCGCTTTGGGTAAGGGCACTTAGGTAAGAATAACATTGTTAAATAAAAATAACAACAAAAATAGGCGAAAATATAGCTGCAATTGTCTGCAGGTACACTAAGCAGTGCTGGGTGTAATGGTTCTACACTGTGGTTTAGAAATTCCTAATCTCCTCTGCTTTGTTCGATGACCAGTAAAGGCGATGAAAAAATCTCTAAGCAACAATACAAAGCGGTTTGACAAGATCCTTCAGATCGAAATTGCAATCATCGTAGTTGGTATTGTATGTAGGATTTTTCAACTTATTTTGGCCAAGAACTCAAAAAAGAATAGTTGGATAAAAATTATTCGACTGGTCAAAAGTCCACAAAATTTTCAAAGTTCGTAAATATAATGACCAATAGTAACAATAACTAAAATTAATTTATTTCCTTTTATTTTATTTTTTATTTTAATTTATTTTATTTTAATGTATTTCTTTTTATATTATTTTATTTTACTTTATTTCAACTAAATTAAAGGACTTATTGATCAACTATTAAGGGGTAGAAGAATAGTTTCATCACTGGGCTCGGTTGATTTATCACGCTATGTCACAAGGGGAACGCCTTGTTCTCTCCCGGCTTCTATGGAACCTCACTGTCAACTCGATGCTGCGAGATACAAGCTAGGGGGCGGGAAGGTAGTGGCATATGCAGACGATTAGCTATTGTATATAGTGCAAATTTCCACAAACCCTGTGCGACTTGATGCAAGTAGCAATGCGGGATTTTCCTCATGGTGCTCGCCATGCGGACTGAGCATCAACCAGAGAAAAGTCGAACTGGTCTATTTCACCAACCGCTATAAGATACCACCGTTAACCCTCCCAAAACTGAATGGAGTGCGCCTGAACTTAGCTGAAATAGCCAAATTCTTGGGCACAGTTTTGGACAGGAAGTTAAACTGGAAGGAGAATATTCTTCAGCGCCAGAGGAAGGCGTGTGTTGCACTCTACACGTGCAAAAGAGCCATTGGAAAGAAATGGGGGCTCAGCCCCAAAATATGCAAATGGATCTACACTGCAATCATTCGACCAATCATGCTCTATGGAGTTGTGGTATGGTGGCCTGCGCTGAGCAAGGCAACAAACCTTAATCTGCTAGGTAAAGTACACAGATCTTGCATGATCTGTATAAGCGGTGCGTTAAGAACAACGCCGAATGAAGCACTCCAGGCAATTCTTGGCATTTTGCCACTCGATCTGGATGGGCACCGGGTAGCAGCAGCATCGGCTCTGCGTGTAAGGGAAACGTCTGGCTGGGGCGCAAGCACTACTGGACACGCCAGTATTTTGGGATCCTACAGCTTTCTTCCGCTGAGCACAGATCGTTCTGCGACCACAACAGTCGGACATTGTGATTTTAAAATAAACATTCCCAGCAGCGAAGAATGGGAGAGGAGGGATCGGAGTCCCACCACTCATGGCGACACTTCCATTTACACCGACCTGGCCGAAATGGGATCATAAAAGATCAAGGTATATTTATGCCCTAAGGAGAAGAGAAATCTCCATATTAAGAGGTGTATTACCTGGGCACTGCCTTATTGGTAGGCATGCGGAAAGACTAGGTGTGCCCTACCGACGATGCTGTAGGAGTTGCAAAGATGACGAGGAGGAGGAAACGGTGGAGCACCTCATATCCAACTGCCCGGCTTTAAGTGGCGCGAGAATGCACTTTTTGAGAGTGCCCTTCCCGGTTAGCCTACCCCAGCTCACGGAGCTGGACATAAAGAACTTGATGGCCTTCATCGAGTCATCTAAATGGTTCGAGGAGGAGTAACGGTGTTGGTTTAAGAGCGTCTTTATTTCTTATTCTAATGGCTGGTTTTCATTAGGTCAAAATTACTGACCTCGAAAACTGACTCAACTGTCACCATGTCAATTTCGTGTCAAATGAATTTTCATTATGTCTTTAAAACTGGCATGAAAACTCGCTTTAATTTGTGACGGTAAAATTACACACATTTTCCAAGATCCTGCCAAATTTATTTTGTGTATCAAACGTTGAAAATTCCGCTGGCAAACTGATATTCGATCGTTTTCACATGCATTATTTGATATGACAATGTGTTGTCAAAACTGACTACAAACGCAATTGACACAATATGCCAGGCGTTTAATTGGTTTGACAACATTTGATGCCATATTTTGAACTAATGCAAACCAGCCAGAACAAGGTTGTATTTTTGTACTTCATTAAGTTATAATAATAGCATGTTCACAGCTCGGCCAACCTGGCACATGATCGGCCTCGATCAACCTCTTACACACAGAGAAAAAATCACAGTTATATCAACAGCCCTCTACTGTTAATACCAAAAACTGTTGAATTGACGGAAATCTGGTCAAGTAATGTAGATTTACAGTGAATCCAACAGAATTAACAATCATTTAACAGCGAAGACACTCTCGCAACAGATTTCTGCAGTTAATCCAACAGATTTAAGTTAATCCAGCAGATTTAACACTCTCACAACAGACTTCTGCGGTTAATCCAACAGACCTTTGCAGTTAATCCAACAGATTTAACACTTTCACAACTGACTTGTGCAGTTAATCCAACAGATTTAAGTTAATCCAATAGATTGAGGTTAATCCAACAGATTTAACACTCTCACAACAGACTTCTGCAGTTAATCCAACAGATTTAACAGTAATTCAACAGCGAAGATACTCCCATTACTGTCACAGAACAAAGCTGCAATTCGATGCCATCAAACATAAGTACACGATGGTCTGATGGTTAACATATCCGTTCAGCAGTCAAAGCAGCGTGGCTCGATTCTCGGTGGAGGCAACAAAGCAAAGTGGGAAAGTGTCATTTAGAACAAAGCTGTAATTAGACGCAGGGAAGCATAAGTAAGCGATGGCATAGTGGTTG
The DNA here is from genome assembly GCA_964058755.1 of Campiglossa producta. Lineage (NCBI taxonomy): Eukaryota > Metazoa > Arthropoda > Insecta > Diptera > Tephritidae > Campiglossa > Campiglossa producta. Next base: position 95,985,438 of record CAXKVI010000002.1, on the reverse strand, counting down.
AGTGTTCAAGAGCCCTGAGTCCGATTCTCGGTGAATTCACAATATAAGAACTCTGAAAAAAAAATTTTGTTTTTTTGGTTTGAAAAAAAAAAAAAATTATATTGACTATACCGAGAATCGAACTAGGAATACCTAAAGCAACAAAATTTCTGTTTAAATAACCGCTAAAACTGTTCACGAACGAACAGCATATGATGGTTTTTGAATGTGAAATCTGTTGTTTTAACCTGTAATCCAGTTCGTTCAACTGTATTTTTTCTCTGGGTGTAAGTAAGCTACCCTAAAAAACTTTAAAAAACTTCTAAAGGATCCTTTTCTGTATTCTCGACGTACAGCTGCTATGGTTGCTGTCACTCTTTCATAGGGAAGTTGCGTAAGCTGACAGTTAGCGATGTCTCTAACGACATACCGGTCATTCCCCAATACTTTATGAACATATCGGGGAACAAATTCCCGACAAGCACCAAACGTAGTATCGACGTTTCAGATCACCACAAAATCACCTTAGGTTAGGTTAGGTTCAAGTGGCTGTCGCAGAGGAACACTTAGGCCAGTTCATGGTATAAAAAAGAAGGTGAAGCCGCTGTCAAAAATTCGTTGTCAATCTAGCTTCACTTTTGATTAAAAAAGAGTTTTCTGTCATTTCCTTTGATGTCAACAGATAGCATAGCGTTGCCCAATCACATATTAAAAAAAGGGTATTTTGAAAAAATAAATTGGGCATTTTCAAATAAAATTGGTTTGTTTACTGATTTTTAAGTTTATTTGTTTGAAGGTAGTCATAGAATTTTTTCCAAGCCGAAACGATTCGGAAAGCTCGAGTAGAAAGAATTGGTTATTGAAGCATAGTTCTGAGCTTTATATCTTCATTTTTAAATTTAATTTAAAATAAAAATCAAGGCCCAACTGATTTACATTGGTTGATTTGCTATTCGGTTTTTGTCGTTTCACCGTTTAAATAGAAATTCGATTTGCTGCTTGATTTTCTCGTCGATTTTGGTCGAAGTGCTATTATCACGGAACGAAAAAAATCGAATAGCAAATCGACCAGTGTAAATCAGCTTTAAACCCTGCAAAAATCGTTGGGTTATGTGTTCTATATTTTGATATTGGAGTACTCCAATAGTATCACAACGGGCCTTTCAAAACTGGCCTAAGTGTGCCTATGCGGCAACCACTTGAACCTAACTTACTCCAATAGTAATCCTTTGTATACCTCATCGGACCACCTTCAGCTTTTTGAAAGCCGATCATTGTGACGAAAATCACGCCACTATTGCAAAGTACTCTTACTGTAGGTACTCCATGGAGTAGCAGAAACAAAGCGAGGGTTGGAGTAGGTGGTCCAGTCCTAGGACATTGCAATGTTATTTGGATTACATTTGGAGTACTCTGATGCTCTAATTGGAGTACTCTGAAGAGGGAAGGTGAAAGAATGGAAACAAAATACATACAGCATTTTCAGCTAACTATTTTAGTAACATTTTTTTATTAACTCATACAAATTTAAATTTTATTTAAATTTATTTATTTAAGTGGCCTTTTATTTAGTGATTTTGTGGTGGTGGTTTTGTAAAAAAAAACTATTGGTGGTTGTTATTGTTGTAGCGCGTTTTATGCCAGCAAACATTTAGGTTTGAGAACGATTAGAAGACGATTCGAATTCTAATGACCTTCTCTAGGGTAGAGAGTTAGAGAGCGATTAGAGAAACTGTCGAGAACTATAGCTTTGTCGACAAAAAGGGGACTTAGTTCTCGATATAGAGAAAGAGGTTAGATTTCTAATCAAAATCTAATGTATTTCTCTAATGCAATTCAAATATGCTCGAATTTGCGTTAGTTCTATAATCGTTCAAGAGTCGAAAACTAGTGTAGTTTTCTAACAATTTTCGCGACTCGAGAACTACACCATTTTCTAATGTGCAAAACTAAAATTTCTCTAACGCTAGATTTTGTTTGCTGGGATAGCGCTTTTGTTGTTGGTTGGTATTGTGGCAGCAGGCCTATACAATATACGACGCGGTTCCGCTTTTGCTGTTGTTGTTGCTGGTTATTGCAGTGCGCCTATAACAGCCCCTGCTGTTTTCAAGGCTGGTTGTTGCGCTCTTGCTGCTTTTAGTTGCTCTAGTTAGTTGGTATTGTTGCAGCGGGCTGATTTTGTTGTTGCTACGCACTTGCAGTTATTTTAGCACGTTTTGGCTCGCGCTGTTGTTCCAGCGCGTTTATGTTGCAGCTCTGTTTTTGTTAGCGCTATTGCAGTTGCAAGCGCTGTTGTTGCAGCAAGCGCTGTTGCTTTGGTTACCACTATTTTTGGTGCATTGCGTCTTTAAGACTGCGTCTTTTCGCAGTTGTTGTTGTCCGCGCTGGTGTTGCAAGGTCGTTGCTTGTCCGTTGTTGTTGCTACAGCGCTTCCACAGAGCTTTGTTTTTGGGGTTGCACGGCTGATGTTCCTGCTTCTGGTGTTGTAGGCGGTCTGTTGTATTTTTATTGCTTGCTATTTGTTTTATTTTATTTGCGTTTTTAATTTTTTTATTTTTTCACCACAGAAAAAATTTGTTTTGAAATATCTTTTTATCTGTCAATATTTATTTGTATATGACAGAAAATGAAGGATTTTCGACACGAATAATTGGTAGCATGAAATGGCATGATCTCTTTAAATGTAATGTGGTGAGCAACAACAACGAATTTTTGACAGTGGCATTGCCTTCTTATTTGTACTATGGGCCAGTTTTGAAAGACCCGTTGTGATACCACCAACACTAGGAAAGTCAGTCCCGGGACCCGGCCATATGGAAAATCCCTGAATTGTTGGGATTTTCCACATAGCAGAATTCCGGGACCGACACTTCTAAACCGACACCGTTACTCCTCCCCGAACCACTTAGATGACTTTATAAAGGCCATCAAGTCCTTTATGTCCCGTTCCGCGATCTGCCGTAGGCTATCCAGGAAGGGAACTCCCAAAAAGCGCGTTCTCGCGCCGCTTAAAGCCGGGCAGTTGCAGATGAGGTGCTTCACCGTCTCCTCTTCCTCATCATCTTTGCAGCTCCTACACCATCGTCGGTAGGGCACACCTAGCATTTCTGCGTGCCTACCAATAAGGCAGTGCCCAGTTAATACACCTCTTAATATGGAGATTTCTCCCCTTCTTAGGACATGAATGTCTCTAGATCCTTTATGATCCCATTTTGGCCAGGTTTGTTTTGATGTCCGGCACTCTGGGGATTGTTGCCACCTTTCGCTAGCTTGACGGAGTGTGCACTCCTTCAACATTAGCTTGCATGTGGCAAATGGCATACCTAAGCGCTCTTTATCCCGAAGAACCTGCTTGGTCGTACCCTGCCTGGCAAGTTCGTCTGCCTTACAGTTTCCCTCAATGTCCCTGTGTCCCGGGACCCATGTGAGGTTCACGCGGTTCTGTTGAGCCATCTCTTGAAGAGATCGACCACAGCTGAGCGTAAGTTCAGAGTTGAACGGAGAAGAGCGGAGCGCAAGTTCCAGATCCCTTGAATAAACCCCTCCTCCAACTCTGCCGTCTAGCTTCGAGCCGTCGGTGTAAACAGAAACGCCGCCATTAGTAGCGGAGCAGCGGTCCATCCTCTCCCATTCCTCCCTGCTGGGAATGTTCGTTTTGAAGCAGTTGTCTCCGACTGTTGTGGCCGCACACCGATCTGTGCTCAGAAGGAGAAAACTGTAAGATCCCAGAATACGCTTGGGCCCCAGCCAGGCGTTTCCCTTGGGCTCGGAGCCACTGTTGCTGCTGCCCGGTACGCTTCCAAATCGAGTGGCAAAATGCCTAGAATGGCCTAGAAGCTTCGTTGGGCGTTGTTCTTAGCGTGCCGCTAAAATGCTTACCAGAGTCTAATTACAGCTTTGTACTAAATGTATAGTTTTTTCTTCGTTTCCACCGTTTCGACTATCCCTTTGCCCAAAAACTTATTAAATTTATTAGGCATTTTTGGCTCTGTGTATTAGAACTTGACGAATGTGACAAATTCTTTTGGCAGATAAAGCCAGTGTTGTAAAGAGTAAATGAAATATATTGCAATTAAATATAAGCCAGTAGAGCGTTTTTCATGAACTCGGGAGAACGAAAACACAACAATCAAGTCCATAAAGATTTTGTTAACGAAGCGTTGGAATACTGCAGGTGCATTCTCCAACCCGAACTCTTTCTGTTTAATTCCCTACCTTCAACATACAAACTGTTGGAATTTCAACATTAAAAGTGTAAAATAAAAAAAATTAAAATTGTCGAGTTCTTATATTGGATTTCACCGAGAATCGAACGCAAGAGACCTGCTCAACCAAGATGTCTACCATTAGGCCATCGAATACTTATGCTGGCTAGCGTCTGATTACAGCTTTGTTCTAAGTGCACTTCACTTACTTCGTATTGTAAAATTACCTCTTCTGGATGTAATTTTACCACTGCGATTTGTAATTTTTCAAAAAAGTGATCACATTACAATTTGTGTATGTAATTTTAATCAAAAATGTTAGTAAAATCCCACAATATGGTTACTTTTACGTTCGCGTGTTGTAAATTTGGCTAAAAACTTGAATTACTTCATTTATGGCCATTTTCTCAAGTAAACTTTAAAATTTATCTGCCCGATAAAAAAAATTTCATTTATTTGAGAAAATGGCCATAAATAAAGTAATTCATATTGCTACCATAATAATTTTTTTCAAATTTACTACAGTAAGATCCATTTCCTTAAGTAAATTTTAAAATTTATCTGCACGATAAAAAAAAAGAAACAGTTTGTATGAAAACCTTTTTTTTTTTTGTGCAGATAAATTTTAAAATTTACTGCAGTTAATCCAACAGATTTAAGTTAATCCAATAGATTGAGGTTAATCCAACAGATTTAACACTCTCACAACAGACTTCTGCAGTTAATCCAACAGATTTAACAGTAATTCAACAGCGAAGATACTCCCATTACTGTCATAGAACAAAGCTGCAATTCGATGCCATCAAACATAAGTACACGATGGTCTGATGGTTAACATATCCGTTCAGCAGTCAAAGCAGCGTGGCTCGATTCTCGGTGGAGGCAACAAAGCAAAGTGGGAAAGTGTCATTTAGAACAAAGCTGTAATTAGACGCAGGGAAGCATAAGTAAGCGATGGCATAGTGGTTGAGTGTTCAAGAGCCCTGAGTCCGATTCTCGGTGAATTCACAATATAAGAACTCTGAAAAAAAAAATTTTGTTTTTGTTTTGAAAAAAAAAAAAATTATATTGACTATACCGAGAATCGAACTAGGAATACCTAAAGCAACAAAATTTCTGTTTAAATAACTGCTAAAACTGTTCACGAACGAACAGCATATGATGGTTTTTGAATGTGAAATCTGTTGTTTTAACCTGTAATCCAGTTCGTTCAACTGTATTTTTTCTCTGGGTGTAAGTAAGCTACCCTAAAAAACTTCTAAAGGATCCTTTTCTGTATTCTCGACGTACAGCTGCTATGGTTGCTGTCACTCTTTCATAGGGAAGTTGCGTAACCTGACAGTTACCGATGTCTCTAACGACATACCGGTCATTCCCCAATACTTTATGAACATATCGGGGAACAAATTCCCGACAAGCACCAAACGTAGTATCGACGTTTCAGATCACCACAAAATCACCTTAGGTTAGGTTAGGTTCAAGTGGCTGTCGCAGAGGAACACTTAAGCCAGTTCATGGTATAAAAAAGAAGGTGAAGCCGCTGTCAAAAATTCGTTGTCAATCTAGCTTCACTTTTGATTAAAAAAGAGTTTTCTGTCATTGCCTTTGATGTCAACAGATAGCATAGCGTTGCCCAATCACATATTTAAAAAAGGGTATTTTGAAAAAATAAATTGGGCATTTTCAAATAAAATTGGTTTGTTTACTGATTTTTAAGTTTATTTGTTTGAAGGTAGTCATAGAATTTTTTCCAAGCCGAAACGATTCGGAAAGCTCGAGTAGAAAGAATTGGTTATTGAAGCATAGTTCTGAGCTTTATATCTTCATTTTTAAATTTATTTTAAAATAAAAATCAAGGCCCAACTGATTTACATTGGTTGATTTGCTATTCGGTTTTTGTCGTTTCACCGTTTAAATAGAAATTCGATTTGCTGCTTGATTTTCTCGTCGATTTTGGTCGAAGTGCTATTATCACGGTGGAACGAAAAAAATCGAATAGCAAATCGACCAGTGTAAATCAGCTTTAAACCCTGCAAAAATCGTTGGGTTATGTGTTCAATATTTTGATATTGGAGTACTCCAATAGTATCACAACGGGCCTTTCAAAACTGGCCTAAGTGTGCCTATGCGGCAACCACTTGAACCTAACCTACTCCAATAGTAATCCTTTGTATACCTCATCGGACCACCTTCAGCTTTTTGAAAGCCGATCATTGTGACGAAAATCACGCCACTATTGCAAAGTACTCTTACTGTAGGTACTCCATGGAGTAGCAGAAACAAAGCGAGGGTTGGAGTAGGTGGTCCAGTCCTAGGACATTGCAATGTTATTTGGATTACATTTGGAGTACTCTGATGCTCTAATTGGAGTACTCTGAAGAGGGAAGGTGAAAGAATGGAAACAAAATACATACAGCATTTTCAGCTAACTATTTTAGTAACATTTTTTTATTAACTCATACAAATTTAAATTTTATTTAAATTTATTTATTTAAGTGGCCTTTTATTTAGTGATTTTGTGGTGGTGGTTTTGTAAAAAAAAACTATTGGTGGTTGTTATTGTTGTAGCGCGTTTTATGCCAGCAAACATTTAGGTTAGAGAACGATTAGAAGACGATTCGAATTCTAATGACCTTCTCTAGGGTAGAGAGTTAGAGAGCGATTAGAGAAACTGTCGAGAACTATAGCTTTGTCGACAAAAAGGGGACTTAGTTCTCGATATAGAGAAAGAGGTTAGATTTCCAATCAAAATCTAATGTATTTCTCTAATGCAATTCAAATATGCTCGAATTTGCGTTAGTTCTATAATCGTCCAAGAGTCGAAAACTAGTGTAGTTTTCTAACAATTTTCGCGACTCGAGAACTACACCATTTTCTAATGTGCAAAACTAAAATTTCTCTAACGCTAGATTTTGTTTGCTGGGATAGCGCTTTTGTTGTTGGTTGGTATTGTGGCAGCAGGCCTATACAATATACGACGCGGTTCCGCTTTTGCTGTTGTTGTTGCTGGTTATTGCAGTGCGCCTATAACAGCCCCTGCTGTTTTCAAGGCTGGTTGTTGCGCTCTTGCTGCTTTTAGTTGCTCTAGTTAGTTGGTATTGTTGCAGCGGGCTGATTTTGTTGTTGCTACGCACTTGCAGTTATTTTAGCACGTTTTGGCTCGCGCTGTTGTTCCAGCGCGTTTATGTTGCAGCTCTGTTTTTGTTGGCGCTATTGCAGTTGCAAGCGCTGTTGTTGCAGCAAGCGCTGTTGCTTTGGTTACCACTATTTTTGGTGCATTGCGTCTTTAAGACTGCGTCTTTTCGCAGTTGTTGTTGTCCGCGCTGGTGTTGCAAGGTCGTTGCTTGTCCGTTGTTGTTGCTACAGCGCTTCCACAGAGCTTTGTTTTTGGGGTTGCACGGCTGATGTTCCTGCTTCTGGTGTTATAGGCGGTCTTTTGTATTTTTATTGCTTGCTATTTGTTTTATTTTATTTGCGTTTTTAATTTTTTTTTTTTCACCACAGAAAAAATTTGTTTTGAAATATCTTTTTATCTGTCAATATTTATTTGTATATGACAGAAAATGAAGGATTTTCGACACGAATAATTGGTAGCATGAAATGGCATGATCTCTTTAAATGTAATGTGGTGAGCAACAACAACGAATTTTTGACAGTGGCATTGCCTTCTTATTTGTACTATGGGCCAGTTTTGAAAGGCCCGTTGTGATACCACCAACACTAGGAAAGTCAGTCCCGGGACCCGGCCATATGGAAAATCCCTGAATTGTTGGGATTTTCCACATAGCAGAATTCCGGGACCGACACTTCTAAACCGACACCGTTACTCCTCCCCGAACCACTTAGATGACTTTATAAAGGCCATCAAGTCCTTTATGTCCCGTTCCGCGATCTGCCGTAGGCTATCCAGGAAGGGAACTCCCAACCACCGTCTCCTCTTCCTCATCATCTTTGCAGCTCCTACACCATCGTCGGTAGGGCACACCTAGCATTTCTGCGTGCCTACCAATAAGGCAGTGCCCAGTTAATACACCTCTTAATATGGAGATTTCTCCCCTTCTTAGGACATGAATGTCTCTAGATCCTTTATGATCCCATTTTGGCCAGGTTTGTTTTGATGTCCGGCACTCTGGGGATTGTTGCCACCTTTCGTTAGCTTGACGGAGTGTGTACTCCTTCAGCATTAGCTTGCATGTGGCAAATGGCATACCTAAGCGTTCTTTATCCCGAAGAACCTGCTTGGTCGTACCCTGCCTGGCAAGTTCGTCTGCCTTACAGTTTCCCTCAATGTCCCTGTGTCCCGGGACCCATGTGAGGTTCACGCGGTTCTGTTGAGCCATCTCTTGAAGAGATCGACCACAGCTGAGCGTAAGTTCAGAGTTGAACGGAGAAGAGCTAAGAGCTTTGATGGCCGCCTGGCTGCCGCTGAAAATAACAATGACCTCGCCGATAGCGCGTTTACTTAACCAAATCGCGGCATCCAAGATTGCTGAGACTTCAGCCTGGAAGACGCTGCAATGATCAGGTAGTCTGAGGGAGAGCGCAAGTCCCAGATCCCTTGAATAAACCCTCCTCCAACTCTGCCGTCTAGCTTCGAGCCGTCGGTGTAAACAGAAACGCCGCCATTAGTAGCGGAGCAGCGGTCCATCCTCTCCCATTCCTCCCTGCTGGGAATGTTCGTTTTGAAGCAGCTGTCTCCGACTGTTGTGGCCGCACACCGATCAGTGCTCAGAAGGAGAAAACTGTAAGATCCCAGAATACGCTTGGGCCCCAGCCAGGCGTTTCCCTTAGGCTCGGAGCCACTGTTGCTGCTGCCCGGTACGCTTCCAAATCGAGTGGCAAAATGCCTAGAATGGCCTAGAAGCTTCGTTGGGCGTTGTTCTTAGCGTGCCGCTAAAATGCTTACCAGCGTCTAATTACAGCTTTGTACTAAATGTATAGTTTTTTCTTCGTTTCCACCGTTTCGACTACCCCTTTGCCCAAAAACTTATTAATTTTATTAGGCATTTTTGGCTCTGTGTATTAGAACTTGACGAATCCCAGCAAACCATAAGAGCTCTAAATGAGCTCATATGGGACTCTTTCATCTGAGCGCTCACATTCATAATTAGTTCATAAAACAATCATAAACAGTCATAAAATGCTCGTATTTGAGTGGCTTTTCCTATGAAACTGGTCATTCATAAATGAGCTCTCAGTCTTATGCATAAAAGATTCTTTTTCGAATGTTTTTATGAGCTCTGAAAAGAGCGCATGAAAGAGTCTTTTTCGAATGATTTTTTGTATGAATTAAGAGTTTCCTTTTCTTCTTAATTTTTATTAATTTCTTTCCAATTTTAATTTTTCCTTTCCTTTCTCATGACTTCTCCCATTCCCTTTTCCTATCCCTTGCACTTTAAATTTTCCTTTTAAATATGTAGCAACAAATAGGTAAACATTGATTGCATATCTAACATTCAAATATTGTTCATTATTTATTTTCTTACAAAAACTTATTTCAAAAAGAAAAATCATAACGTACTTGAATCCAAATAATGAAAGTAAAAGGGCACACTCAGAAAAACTCATAAAACAATCATATTTATGTACACGCTCATAAAAGCTCACATAACGATCATAATTATGGGCATGTTCTCAAAAAACTCATAAAAAGGCTCATATTAGAGCTCAGATTTAAGAGCGCCCCGAAGCTGGTTTGCTGGGATGTGACAAATTCTTTTGGCAGATAAAGCCAGTGTTGTAAAGAGTAAATGAAATATATTGCAATTAAATATAAGCCAGTAGAGCGTTTTTCATGTACTCGGGAGAACGAAAACACAACAATCAAGTCCATAAAGATTTTGTTAACGAAGCGTTGGAATACGGCAGGTGCATTCTCCAACCCGAACTCTTTCTGTGTAATTCCCTACCTTCCAGGATGCGTAATTACACACTCAAAAATTCAACATACAAACTGTTGGAATTTCAACATTAAAAGTGTAAAATAAAAAAATTAAAATTGTCGAGTTCTTATATTGGATTTCACCGAGAATCGAACGCAAGAGACCTGCTCAACCAAGATGTCTACCATTAGGCCATCGAATACTTATGCTGGCTAGCGTCTGATTACAGCTTTGTTCTAAGTGCACTTCACTTACTTCGTATTGTAAAATTACCTCTTCTGGATGTAATTTTACCACTGCGATTTGTAATTTTTCAAAAAAGTGATCACATTACAATTTGTGTATGTAATTTTAATCAAAAATGTTAGTAAAATCCCACAATATGGTTACTTTTACGTTCGCGTGTTGTAAATTTGGCTAAAAACTTGAATTACTTCATTTATGGCCATTTTCTCAAGTAAACTTTAAAATTTATCTGCCCGATAAAAAAAATTTCATTTATTTGAGAAAATGGCCATAAATAAAGTAATTCATATTGCTACCATAATAATTTTTTTGCAAATTTACTACAGTAAGTGCCATTTCCTTAAGTAAATTTTAAAATTTATCTGCACGATAAAAAAAAAGAAACAGTTTGTATGAAAACCTTTTTTTTTTTTGTGCAGATAAATTTTAAAATTTACTGCAGTTAATCCAACAGATTTAAGTTAATCCAATAGATTGAGGTTAATCCAACAGATTTAACACTCTCACAACAGACTTCTGCAGTTAATCCAACAGATTTAACAGTAATTCAACAGCGAAGATACTCCCATTACTGTCATAGAACAAAGCTGCAATTCGATGCCATCAAACATAAGTACACGATGGTCTGATGGTTAACATATCCGTTCAGCAGTCAAAGCAGCGTGGCTCGATTCTCGGTGGAGGCAACAAAGCAAAGTGGGAAAGTGTCATTTAGAACAAAGCTGTAATTAGACGCAGGGAAGCATAAGTAAGCGATGGCATAGTGGTTGAGTGTTCAAGAGCCCTGAGTCCGATTCTCGGTGAATTCACAATATAAGAACTCTGAAAAAAAAAATTTTGTTTTTGTTTTGAAAAAAAAAAAATTATATTGACTATACCGAGAATCGAACTAGGAATACCTAAAGCAACAAAATTTCTGTTTAAATAACTGCTAAAACTGTTCACGAACGAACAGCATATGATGGTTTTTGAATGTGAAATCTGTTGTTTTAACCTGTAATCCAGTTCGTTCAACTGTATTTTTTCTCTGGGTGTAAGTAAGCTACCCTAAAAAACTTCTAAAGGATCCTTTTCTGTATTCTCGACGTACAGCTGCTATGGTTGCTGTCACTCTTTCATAGGGAAGTTGCGTAACCTGACAGTTACCGATGTCTCTAACGACATACCGGTCATTCCCCAATACTTTATGAACATATCGGGGAACAAATTCCCGACAAGCACCAAACGTAGTATCGACGTTTCAGATCACCACAAAATCACCTTAGGTTAGGTTAGGTTCAAGTGGCTGTCGCAGAGGAACACTTAAGCCAGTTCATGGTATAAAAAAGAAGGTGAAGCCGCTGTCAAAAATTCGTTGTCAATCTAGCTTCACTTTTGATTAAAAAAGAGTTTTCTGTCATTGCCTTTGATGTCAACAGATAGCATAGCGTTGCCCAATCACATATTTAAAAAAGGGTATTTTGAAAAAATAAATTGGGCATTTTCAAATAAAATTGGTTTGTTTACTGATTTTTAAGTTTATTTGTTTGAAGGTAGTCATAGAATTTTTTCCAAGCCGAAACGATTCGGAAAGCTCGAGTAGAAAGAATTGGTTATTGAAGCATAGTTCTGAGCTTTATATCTTCATTTTTAAATTTATTTTAAAATAAAAATCAAGGCCCAACTGATTTACATTGGTTGATTTGCTATTCGGTTTTTGTCGTTTCACCGTTTAAATAGAAATTCGATTTGCTGCTTGATTTTCTCGTCGATTTTGGTCGAAGTGCTATTATCACGGTGGAACGAAAAAAATCGAATAGCAAATCGACCAGTGTAAATCAGCTTTAAACCCTGCAAAAATCGTTGGGTTATGTGTTCAATATTTTGATATTGGAGTACTCCAATAGTATCACAACGGGCCTTTCAAAACTGGCCTAAGTGTGCCTATGCGGCAACCACTTGAACCTAACCTACTCCAATAGTAATCCTTTGTATACCTCATCGGACCACCTTCAGCTTTTTGAAAGCCGATCATTGTGACGAAAATCACGCCACTATTGCAAAGTACTCTTACTGTAGGTACTCCATGGAGTAGCAGAAACAAAGCGAGGGTTGGAGTAGGTGGTCCAGTCCTAGGACATTGCAATGTTATTTGGATTACATTTGGAGTACTCTGATGCTCTAATTGGAGTACTCTGAAGAGGGAAGGTGAAAGAATGGAAACAAAATACATACAGCATTTTCAGCTAACTATTTTAGTAACATTTTTTTATTAACTCATACAAATTTAAATTTTATTTAAATTTATTTATTTAAGTGGCCTTTTTTTTAGTGATTTTGTGGTGGTGGTTTTGTAAAAAAAAACTATTGGTGGTTGTTATTGTTGTAGCGCGTTTTATGCCAGCAAACATTTAGGTTAGAGAACGATTAGAAGACGATTCGAATTCTAATGACCTTCTCTAGGGTAGAGAGTTAGAGAGCGATTAGAGAAACTGTCGAGAACTATAGCTTTGTCGACAAAAAGGGGACTTAGTTCTCGATATAGAGAAAGAGGTTAGATTTCCAATCAAAATCTAATGTATTTCTCTAATGCAATTCAAATATGCTCGAATTTGCGTTAGTTCTATAATCGTCCAAGAGTCGAAAACTAGTGTAGTTTTCTAACAATTTTCGCGACTCGAGAACTACACCATTTTCTAATGTGCAAAACTAAAATTTCTCTAACGCTAGATTTTGTTTGCTGGGATAGCGCTTTTGTTGTTGGTTGGTATTGTGGCAGCAGGCCTATACAATATACGACGCGGTTCCGCTTTTGCTGTTGTTGTTGCTGGTTATTGCAGTGCGCCTATAACAGCCCCTGCTGTTTTCAAGGCTGGTTGTTGCGCTCTTGCTGCTTTTAGTTGCTCTAGTTAGTAGGTATTGTTGCAGCGGGCTGATTTTGTTGTTGCTACGCACTTGCAGTTATTTTAGCACGTTTTGGCTCGCGCTGTTGTTCCAGCGCGTTTATGTTGCAGCTCTGTTTTTGTTGGCGCTATTGCAGTTGCAAGCGCTGTTGTTGCAGCAAGCGCTGTTGCTTTGGTTACCACTATTTTTGGTGCATTGCGTCTTTAAGACTGCGTCTTTTCGCAGTTGTTGTTGTCCGCGCTGGTGTTGCAAGGTCGTTGCTTGTCCGTTGTTGTTGCTACAGCGCTTCCACAGAGCTTTGTTTTTGGGGTTGCACGGCTGATGTTCCTGCTTCTGGTGTTATAGGCGGTCTTTTGTATTTTTATTGCTTGCTATTTGTTTTATTTTATTTGCGTTTTTAATTTTTTTTTTTTTTCACCACAGAAAAAATTTGTTTTGAAATATCTTTTTATCTGTCAATATTTATTTGTATATGACAGAAAATGAAGGATTTTCGACACGAATAATTGGTAGCATGAAATGGCATGATCTCTTTAAATGTAATGTGGTGAGCAACAACAACGAATTTTTGACAGTGGCATTGCCTTCTTATTTGTACTATGGGCCAGTTTTGAAAGGCCCGTTGTGATACCACCAACACTAGGAAAGTCAGTCCCGGGACCCGGCCATATGGAAAATCCCTGAATTGTTGGGATTTTCCACATAGCAGAATTCCGGGACCGACACTTCTAAACCGACACCGTTACTCCTCCCCGAACCACTTAGATGACTTTATAAAGGCCATCAAGTCCTTTATGTCCCGTTCCGCGATCTGCCGTAGGCTATCCAGGAAGGGAACTCCCAAAAAGCGCGTTCTCGCGCCGCTTAAAGCCGGGCAGTTGCAGATGAGGTGCTTCACCGTCTCCTCTTCCTCATCATCTTTGCAGCTCCTACACCATCGTCGGTAGGGCACACCTAGCATTTCTGCGTGCCTACCAATAAGGCAGTGCCCAGTTAATACACCTCTTAATATGGAGATTTCTCCCCTTCTTAGGACATGAATGTCTCTAGATCCTTTATGATCCCATTTTGGCCAGGTTTGTTTTGATGTCCGGCACTCTGGGGATTGTTGCCACCTTTCGTTAGCTTGACGGAGTGTGTACTCCTTCAGCATTAGCTTGCATGTGGCAAATGGCATACCTAAGCGTTCTTTATCCCGAAGAACCTGCTTGGTCGTACCCTGCCTGGCAAGTTCGTCTGCCTTACAGTTTCCCTCAATGTCCCTGTGTCCCGGGACCCATGTGAGGTTCACGCGGTTCTGTTGAGCCATCTCTTGAAGAGATCGACCACAGCTGAGCGTAAGTTCAGAGTTGAACGGAGAAGAGCTAAGAGCTTTGATGGCCGCCTGGCTGCCGCTGAAAATAACAATGACCTCGCCGATAGCGCGTTTACTTAACCAAATCGCGGCATCCAAGATTGCTGAGACTTCAGCCTGGAAGACGCTGCAATGATCAGGTAGTCTGAGGGAGAGCGCAAGTCCCAGATCCCTTGAATAAACCCTCCTCCAACTCTGCCGTCTAGCTTCGAGCCGTCGGTGTAAACAGAAACGCCGCCATTAGTAGCGGAGCAGCGGTCCATCCTCTCCCATTCCTCCCTGCTGGGAATGTTCGTTTTGAAGCAGCTGTCTCCGACTGTTGTGGCCGCACACCGATCAGTGCTCAGAAGGAGAAAACTGTAAGATCCCAGAATACGCTTGGGCCCCAGCCAGGCGTTTCCCTTAGGCTCGGAGCCACTGTTGCTGCTGCCCGGTACGCTTCCAAATCGAGTGGCAAAATGCCTAGAATGGCCTAGAAGCTTCGTTGGGCGTTGTTCTTAGCGTGCCGCTAAAATGCTTACCAGCGTCTAATTACAGCTTTGTACTAAATGTATAGTTTTTTCTTCGTTTCCACCGTTTCGACTACCCCTTTGCCCAAAAACTTATTAATTTTATTAGGCATTTTTGGCTCTGTGTATTAGAACTTGACGAATCCCAGCAAACCATAAGAGCTCTAAATGAGCTCATATGGGACTCTTTCATCTGAGCGCTCACATTCATAATGAGTTCATAAAACAATCATAAACAGTCATAAAATGCTCGTATTTGAGTGGCTTTTCCTATGAAACTGGTCATTCATAAATGAGCTCTCAGTCTTATGCATAAAAGATTCTTTTTCGAATGTTTTTATGAGCTCTGAAAAGAGCGCATGAAAGAGTCTTTTTCGAATGATTTTTTGTATGAATTAAGAGTTTCCTTTTCTTCTTAATTTTTATTAATTTCTTTCCAATTTTAATTTTTCCTTTCCTTTCTCATGACTTCTCCCATTCCCTTTTCCTATCCCTTGCACTTTAAATTTTCCTTTTAAATATGTAGCAACAAATAGGTAAACATTGATTGCATATCTAACATTCAAATATTGTTCATTATTTATTTTCTTACAAAAACTTATTTCAAAAAGAAAAATCATAACGTACTTGAATCCAAATAATGAAAGTAAAAGGGCACACTCAGAAAAACTCATAAAACAATCATATTTATGTACACGCTCATAAAAGCTCACATAACGATCATAATTATGGGCATGTTCTCAAAAAACTCATAAAAAGGCTCATATTAGAGCTCAGATTTAAGAGCGCTCCGAAGCTGGTTTGCTGGGATGTGACAAATTCTTTTGGCAGATAAAGCCAGTGTTGTAAAGAGTAAATGAAATATATTGCAATTAAATATAAGCCAGTAGAGCGTTTTTCATGTACTCGGGAGAACGAAAACACAACAATCAAGTCCATAAAGATTTTGTTAACGAAGCGTTGGAATACGGCAGGTGCATTCTCCAACCCGAACTCTTTCTGTGTAATTCCCTACCTTCCAGGATGCGTAATTACACACTCAAAAATTCAACATACAAACTGTTGGAATTTCAACATTAAAAGTGTAAAATAAAAAAATTAAAATTGTCGAGTTCTTATATTGGATTTCACCGAGAATCGAACGCAAGAGACCTGCTCAACCAAGATGTCTACCATTAGGCCATCGAATACTTATGCTGGCTAGCGTCTGATTACAGCTTTGTTCTAAGTGCACTTCACTTACTTCGTATTGTAAAATTACCTCTTCTGGATGTAATTTTACCACTGCGATTTGTAATTTTTCAAAAAAGTGATCACATTACAATTTGTGTATGTAATTTTAATCAAAAATGTTAGTAAAATCCCACAATATGGTTACTTTTACGTTCGCGTGTTGTAAATTTGGCTAAAAACTTGAATTACTTCATTTATGGCCATTTTCTCAAGTAAACTTTAAAATTTATCTGCCCGATAAAAAAAATTTCATTTATTTGAGAAAATGGCCATAAATAAAGTAATTCATATTGCTACCATAATAATTTTTTTGCAAATTTACTACAGTAAGTGCCATTTCCTTAAGTAAATTTTAAAATTTATCTGCACGATAAAAAAAAAAGAAACAGTTTGTATGAAAACCTTTTTTTTTTTTGTGCAGATAAATTTTAAAATTTACTGCAGTTAATCCAACAGATTTAAGTTAATCCAATAGATTGAGGTTAATCCAACAGATTTAACACTCTCACAACAGACTTCTGCAGTTAATCCAACAGATTTAACAGTAATTCAACAGCGAAGATACTCCCATTACTGTCATAGAACAAAGCTGCAATTCGATGCCATCAAACATAAGTACACGATGGTCTGATGGTTAACATATCCGTTCAGCAGTCAAAGCAGCGTGGCTCGATTCTCGGTGGAGGCAACAAAGCAAAGTGGGAAAGTGTCATTTAGAACAAAGCTGTAATTAGACGCAGGGAAGCATAAGTAAGCGATGGCATAGTGGTTGAGTGTTCAAGAGCCCTGAGTCCGATTCTCGGTGAATTCACAATATAAGAACTCTGAAAAAAAAAATTTTGTTTTTGTTTTGAAAAAAAAAAAAATTATATTGACTATACCGAGAATCGAACTAGGAATACCTAAAGCAACAAAATTTCTGTTTAAATAACTGCTAAAACTGTTCACGAACGAACAGCATATGATGGTTTTTGAATGTGAAATCTGTTGTTTTAACCTGTAATCCAGTTCGTTCAACTGTATTTTTTCTCTGGGTGTAAGTAAGCTACCCTAAAAAACTTCTAAAGGATCCTTTTCTGTATTCTCGACGTACAGCTGCTATGGTTGCTGTCACTCTTTCATAGGGAAGTTGCGTAACCTGACAGTTACCGATGTCTCTAACGACATACCGGTCATTCCCCAATACTTTATGAACATATCGGGGAACAAATTCCCGACAAGCACCAAACGTAGTATCGACGTTTCAGATCACCACAAAATCACCTTAGGTTAGGTTAGGTTCAAGTGGCTGTCGCAGAGGAACACTTAAGCCAGTTCATGGTATAAAAAAGAAGGTGAAGCCGCTGTCAAAAATTCGTTGTCAATCTAGCTTCACTTTTGATTAAAAAAGAGTTTTCTGTCATTGCCTTTGATGTCAACAGATAGCATAGCGTTGCCCAATCACATATTTAAAAAAGGGTATTTTGAAAAAATAAATTGGGCATTTTCAAATAAAATTGGTTTGTTTACTGATTTTTAAGTTTATTTGTTTGAAGGTAGTCATAGAATTTTTTCCAAGCCGAAACGATTCGGAAAGCTCGAGTAGAAAGAATTGGTTATTGAAGCATAGTTCTGAGCTTTATATCTTCATTTTTAAATTTATTTTAAAATAAAAATCAAGGCCCAACTGATTTACATTGGTTGATTTGCTATTCGGTTTTTGTCGTTTCACCGTTTAAATAGAAATTCGATTTGCTGCTTGATTTTCTCGTCGATTTTGGTCGAAGTGCTATTATCACGGTGGAACGAAAAAAATCGAATAGCAAATCGACCAGTGTAAATCAGCTTTAAACCCTGCAAAAATCGTTGGGTTATGTGTTCAATATTTTGATATTGGAGTACTCCAATAGTATCACAACGGGCCTTTCAAAACTGGCCTAAGTGTGCCTATGCGGCAACCACTTGAACCTAACCTACTCCAATAGTAATCCTTTGTATACCTCATCGGACCACCTTCAGCTTTTTGAAAGCCGATCATTGTGACGAAAATCACGCCACTATTGCAAAGTACTCTTACTGTAGGTACTCCATGGAGTAGCAGAAACAAAGCGAGGGTTGGAGTAGGTGGTCCAGTCCTAGGACATTGCAATGTTATTTGGATTACATTTGGAGTACTCTGATGCTCTAATTGGAGTACTCTGAAGAGGGAAGGTGAAAGAATGGAAACAAAATACATACAGCATTTTCAGCTAACTATTTTAGTAACATTTTTTTATTAACTCATACAAATTTAAATTTTATTTAAATTTATTTATTTAAGTGGCCTTTTATTTAGTGATTTTGTGGTGGTGGTTTTGTAAAAAAAAACTATTGGTGGTTGTTATTGTTGTAGCGCGTTTTATGCCAGCAAACATTTAGGTTAGAGAACGATTAGAAGACGATTCGAATTCTAATGACCTTCTCTAGGGTAGAGAGTTAGAGAGCGATTAGAGAAACTGTCGAGAACTATAGCTTTGTCGACAAAAAGGGGACTTAGTTCTCGATATAGAGAAAGAGGTTAGATTTCCAATCAAAATCTAATGTATTTCTCTAATGCAATTCAAATATGCTCGAATTTGCGTTAGATCTATAATCGTCCAAGAGTCGAAAACTAGTGTAGTTTTCTAACAATTTTCGCGACTCGAGAACTACACCATTTTCTAATGTGCAAAACTAAAATTTCTCTAACGCTAGATTTTGTTTGCTGGGATAGCGCTTTTGTTGTTGGTTGGTATTGTGGCAGCAGGCCTATACAATATACGACGCGGTTCCGCTTTTGCTGTTGTTGTTGCTGGTTATTGCAGTGCGCCTATAACAGCCCCTGCTGTTTTCAAGGCTGGTTGTTGCGCTCTTGCTGCTTTTAGTTGCTCTAGTTAGTTGGTATTGTTGCAGCGGGCTGATTTTGTTGTTGCTACGCACTTGCAGTTATTTTAGCACGTTTTGGCTCGCGCTGTTGTTCCAGCGCGTTTATGTTGCAGCTCTGTTTTTGTTGGCGCTATTGCAGTTGCAAGCGCTGTTGTTGCAGCAAGCGCTGTTGCTTTGGTTACCACTATTTTTGGTGCATTGCGTCTTTAAGACTGCGTCTTTTCGCAGTTGTTGTTGTCCGCGCTGGTGTTGCAAGGTCGTTGCTTGTCCGTTGTTGTTGCTACAGCGCTTCCACAGAGCTTTGTTTTTGGGGTTGCACGGCTGATGTTCCTGCTTCTGGTGTTGTAGGCGGTCTTTTGTATTTTTATTGCTTGCTATTTGTTTTATTTTATTTGCGTTTTTAATTTTTTTTTTTTTCACCACAGAAAAAATTTGTTTTGAAATATCTTTTTATCTGTCAATATTTATTTGTATATGACAGAAAATGAAGGATTTTCGACACGAATAATTGGTAGCATGAAATGTCATGATCTCTTTAAATGTAATGTGGTGAGCAACAACAACGAATTTTTGACAGTGGCATTGCCTTCTTATTTGTACTATGGGCCAGTTTTGAAAGGCCCGTTGTGATACCACCAACACTAGGAAAGTCAGTCCCGGGACCCGGCCATATGGAAAATCCCTGAATTGTTGGGATTTTCCACATAGCAGAATTCCGGGACCGACACTTCTAAACCGACACCGTTACTCCTCCCCGAACCACTTAGATGACTTTATAAAGGCCATCAAGTCCTTTATGTCCCGTTCCGCGATCTGCCGTAGGCTATCCAGGAAGGGAACTCCCAAAAAGCGCGTTCTCGCGCCGCTTAAAGCCGGGCAGTTGCAGATGAGGTGCTTCACCGTCTCCTCTTCCTCATCATCTTTGCAGCTCCTACACCATCGTCGGTAGGGCACACCTAGCATTTCTGCGTGCCTACCAATAAGGCAGTGCCCAGTTAATACACCTCTTAATATGGAGATTTCTCCCCTTCTTAGGACATGAATGTCTCTAGATCCTTTATGATCCCATTTTGGCCAGGTTTGTTTTGATGTCCGGCACTCTGGGGATTGTTGCCACCTTTCGTTAGCTTGACGGAGTGTGTACTCCTTCAGCATTAGCTTGCATGTGGCAAATGGCATACCTAAGCGTTCTTTATCCCGAAGAACCTGCTTGGTCGTACCCTGCCTGGCAAGTTCGTCTGCCTTACAGTTTCCCTCAATGTCCCTGTGTCCCGGGACCCATGTGAGGTTCACGCGGTTCTGTTGAGCCATCTCTTGAAGAGATCGACCACAGCTGAGCGTAAGTTCAGAGTTGAACGGAGAAGAGCTAAGAGCTTTGATGGCCGCCTGGCTGCCGCTGAAAATAACAATGACCTCGCCGATAGCGCGTTTACTTAACCAAATCGCGGCATCCAAGATTGCTGAGACTTCAGCCTGGAAGACGCTGCAATGATCAGGTAGTCTGAGGGAGAGCGCAAGTTCCAGATCCCTTGAATAAACCCTCCTCCAACTCTGCCGTCTAGCTTCGAGCCGTCGGTGTAAACAGAAACGCCGCCATTAGTAGCGGAGCAGCGGTCCATCCTCTCCCATTCCTCCCTGCTGGGAATGTTCGTTTTGAAGCAGCTGTCTCCGACTGTTGTGGCCGCACACCGATCAGTGCTCAGAAGGAGAAAACTGTAAGATCCCAGAATACGCTTGGGCCCCAGCCAGGCGTTTCCCTTAGGCTCGGAGCCACTGTTGCTGCTGCCCGGTACGCTTCCAAATCGATTGGCAAAATGCCTAGAATGGCCTAGAAGCTTCGTTGGGCGTTGTTCTTAGCGTGCCGCTAAAATGCTTACCAGCGTCTAATTACAGCTTTGTACTAAATGTATAGTTTTTTCTTCGTTTCCACCGTTTCGACTACCCCTTTGCCCAAAAACTTATTAATTTTATTAGGCATTTTTGGCTCTGTGTATTAGAACTTGACGAATCCCAGCAAACCATAAGAGCTCTAAATGAGCTCATATGGGACTCTTTCATCTGAGCGCTCACATTCATAATGAGTTCATAAAACAATCATAAACAGTCATAAAATGCTCGTATTTGAGTGGCTTTTCCTATGAAACTGGTCATTCATAAATGAGCTCTCAGTCTTATGCATAAAAGATTCTTTTTCGAATGTTTTTATGAGCTCTGAAAAGAGCGCATGAAAGAGTCTTTTTCGAATGATTTTTTGTATGAATTAAGAGTTTCCTTTTCTTCTTAATTTTTATTAATTTCTTTCCAATTTTAATTTTTCCTTTCCTTTCTCATGACTTCTCCCATTCCCTTTTCCTATCCCTTGCACTTTAAATTTTCCTTTTAAATATGTAGCAACAAATAGGTAAACATTGATTGCATATCTAACATTCAAATATTGTTCATTATTTATTTTCTTACAAAAACTTATTTCAAAAAGAAAAATCATAACGTACTTGAATCCAAATAATGAAAGTAAAAGGGCACACTCAGAAAAACTCATAAAACAATCATATTTATGTACACGCTCATAAAAGCTCACATAACGATCATAATTATGGGCATGTTCTCAAAAAACTCATAAAAAGGCTCATATTAGAGCTCAGATTTAAGAGCGCTCCGAAGCTGGTTTGCTGGGATGTGACAAATTCTTTTGGCAGATAAAGCCAGTGTTGTAAAGAGTAAATGAAATATATTGCAATTAAATATAAGCCAGTAGAGCGTTTTTCATGTACTCGGGAGAACGAAAACACAACAATCAAGTCCATAAAGATTTTGTTAACGAAGCGTTGGAATACGGCAGGTGCATTCTCCAACCCGAACTCTTTCTGTGTAATTCCCTACCTTCCAGGATGCGTAATTACACACTCAAAAATTCAACATACAAACTGTTGGAATTTCAACATTAAAAGTGTAAAATAAAAAAATTAAAATTGTCGAGTTCTTATATTGGATTTCACCGAGAATCGAACGCAAGAGACCTGCTCAACCAAGATGTCTACCATTAGGCCATCGAATACTTATGCTGGCTAGCGTCTGATTACAGCTTTGTTCTAAGTGCACTTCACTTACTTCGTATTGTAAAATTACCTCTTCTGGATGTAATTTTACCACTGCGATTTGTAATTTTTCAAAAAAGTGATCACATTACAATTTGTGTATGTAATTTTAATCAAAAATGTTAGTAAAATCCCACAATATGGTTACTTTTACGTTCGCGTGTTGTAAATTTGGCTAAAAACTTGAATTACTTCAATTATGGCCATTTTCTCAAGTAAACTTTAAAATTTATCTGCCCGATAAAAAAAATTCATACAAACTGTTTTACATTTTGTATGAAAACTTTTTTTTATCGGGCAGATAATTTTTAAAGTTCACTTGAGAAAATGGCCATAAATAAAGTAATTCATATTGCTACCATAATAATTTTTTCGCAAATTTACTACAGTAATTGCCATTTTCTCAAGTAAATTTGAAAATTTATCTGCACAAAAAAAAAGGTTTTCATACAAACGGACTTTTAGAGTGTAATTCACACATGTGGTGAGTCACCTTCCCAGTAATGAAAACTTCCAAACATTTTTGTCAAAACATTTATGCCTGGCATACATGTGCAGTGATTTTGCCTGCAGCTCTTCTATTTTCACTGCTGCTTGAATCATTTGAAAACACATGTGCAGCGAAACTTACCTGGCAGTTCCCTGCAGTGACACTTGCACAACATTTACCAAACTCACTTATAACATACAAAAACAAGTTAAATTACGTTTCAAACACTTAACTTAAATTTGAGATCACATTTTTTACAAATATTATAATTTAAAAATTCTAAATAAATTGAAAACACGAAATAAAATATAAATTTTTTTTTTGGCATTTTGTTTTTGGATTGTTCGTGCTTGTTGGCTTTTTTGATACGCAGGGATACATGTGACTGCTCTAGTACAAATTAGTGTGTTTAAATGGTTCAACTTTTTCTCAAACCCTTGAAAAACTGTATATTTCTCAAGTGGTGTCCAACAAAATTCTCCAATTTTTCTCCAACCTTACAAATATTTCGTTAACTCTGTTCTCAAGTTGATATCCAACATCATTCAGTATTCTCCAGCTTTGAGATGTTTTGATAATTTAATAGTTCTCAACTTGATACCCGACATCATTCTCCAAGTAATCTAATTTACTTTTTATAAATGAAAAGATTCATTACTTTTCAAGAATGAAAATATGCACTACAAGGGACACATTATATCTTACATTGCCTTTCTTGAATGAAAAGATGCTTTACAAGGGACATATTTAATTTTGCATAACATTTTATAAATTTCCTTGTGGAGTAACAAGGACATTAAGACACAGTGAGGCTCTACAGCGGGGGCAGAGTTAAGGCCCTATTTTAAATGTTTGAATGACGAGCTCGTCATGGGCTACGACCAAGATGAGTGCACCCAAAAAAATATAATATAAAGAAAAACTCCAAAACCAAAAGGGCACCGGCATCAGGAGCAAACAGTCCAGTCGACTCTCGACTTCTGGAAGGCCTCACAGCAGCAGAAAAAGCGATGAAGATGTAAGTAACGAGCAGCAGTTTCAAAATGAATTTAAATTGTATTTTTTTTTATGTTTGAAAGTTGTGTATTTTTTTTTTTGAAGTTTTCAAACTACAAATAAAAATAGAGCTACACATTACTCCCTTCCTTGCTTTTGGTATGATCTTTTCTAACATCAAAATTCGTTCATCTATTCATGTACATATGAAAAACAATTTTATTTGAACTACAAATCAAAGATTGAGCGACATATTACTCCCTTCCTTGCTTTTGGTATGATCTTTTTTTATAACCAAATTCGTACATCTTTTCATGCACGAAAAACAATTTTTTATAAAACTACAAATCAAAAATTGAGCGACACATTACTCCCTTCCTTGCATTTGGTGTGATCTTTTCTTATAACAAAATTCATACATCTTTTCATGCATGGAAAAGGTAATGCATTACCTACTTTCCCACTGGGTTAGAGCAGAGAAGCAACCCAGTGGGAAAAGGTAATGTACAGCAATGCATAAAGTAATGTATAGCTCCTATAGACTATACATGAAAACATGCATGCATTTTTCTACAGCGATGTCATAGGAAAAGTAATGTGTCGCTCGCCTACAAACTGAAGCGACATGTTTACATTACTTTCTATATTACTTTTTATAAATGAAAAGATGCATTACCTTTCAAGAATGAAAATACGCACTACCAGGGGTACATTATACCTTGCATTGCCTTTCTTGAATGAAAAGATGCTTTACAAGGGACATATTTCATTTTGCATAACATTTTATAAATTTCCTTTTGGAGTAACAAGGACATTAAGACCCAGTGAGGCTCTACTGCGGGGGAAAAGTTAAGGTCCTATTTTAAATGTTTGAATGACGAGCTCGTCATGGGCTACGAACAAGATGAGTGCACCAAAAAAAATATAATAAAAAAACCACAAAGGCACCGGCATCAGGAGCACACACTCCAGTCGACTCTCGACTTCTGAAAAGCTGTAAAGATGTAAGTAACGAGCAGCAGTTTCAAAATGAATTTAAATTGTATTTTTTTTATGTTTGAAAGTTGTGTATTTTTTTTTTTTTTTTTGAAGTTTTCAAACTACAAATAAAAATAGAGGCTACACATTACTCCCTTCCTTGCTTTTGGTGTGATCTTTTCTTATAACAAAATTCATACATCTTTTCATGCATGGAAAAAGGTAATGCATTGCCTACTTTCCCACTGGGAATTGTCAGTCAGGAAAAAATCAATTTTTGAAAACTTCAAAAAAATTAGCTTGCAAGAAAATCAAAGTTTTTGTATACATGAATTTGCATTAATTTTGAAGATTTAAACAAAAAACCAAATAAAAAGAAACTATCGAGATGCAAGTATTTCATGGCATTTCTGCTCTGAGTTGCTCTATTTCTATTTTGACAGCTGCCCTGCTCTGCTCTGCTCTAACCTGCTCTGAACTATTTTTTGGTCAGTAAACAAACCTTATGTCAATTTAGGTGATTTTAGAAATTTTCGATATCGAAAGTGGGCGTGGTTGGAGGGCGATTCTATCCAATTTCATCAGGTATACTCCCAACGATACTAGTATGATTTGTGCCAAATTCCATCGTTCTATCGTAATCAGTTTAAAAGTTACGACCAGTCAAATTTTCAAAAATGCTCCCCTTAAAAGTGGGCGGTACCACGCCCACTATGAAAAGTTTATGGAAAAATCATAAGAGAATGACCAGAAGGAATCACCTATAAAATTATATCATTTTAGCCATTTCAGCTACCGAGATATGTCAATTTGTGTGATTTTCGATATCGAAAAAGGGGTAGTGGTTATCATCCGATTTCGCCCATTTTCAATAGCAACCTACCTTGGCCAAAAAGTAACCTGTATATAAAATTTCATGCAAATATCTCAATTTTTACTCAAGATATCGTGTACACAGACGGACGGACGGACGGACATGCCTTAATGAACTCCTCTTTTCAACCTAAGAACTTTCATGTATGGAACTCTATATCTATCTCGATTATTTTGTGCCGTTACGTACTACCGTTATGTGAACAAAATTAATATATCCTTGTACTAGTACTAGTACGCTGGGTATAAAAATGAAAAAAAATGACAACATAAATGCTAAAATTGTATTTTAAGTGTTATTATTTGGTGCTTTTGCTGATGGTAAGTTATATCCGAACTTTTTTTTGTTTACTGGTGTAAGACTATATTGTAATGCTTGGGGGTATAGCAAGTATTATCTGAGCTCTTCAGCCGTATCAGTCCGAGCATTAAAATGCACGATTTGATTCAAGGAATAATGAAAACAATAGGATTGCGTCTTAGACCAAGAATGAATTTATTTCGGCTCATCGCCGTCTTATATATGTTTACAATCTACCTTATGAGTAATCTACCTTACAAACTTACATTTTTAAGTCGTTAGTCATCTACGTTATTGTGCAATAATAATATGGGTTCAATCGACTTTCTGTTATTGGAGAAGTGTAGCGCAAGCTAAATTCATTTGAATACTTTGGCCTAGTTATTGCCGAAAGTATATTGAACTTATTTATTGTGTGAACATTTTGTTTTGCTTAGCTGTCATGCTACACCTCCTCTCTTTAAAAGAATGCTCATACATTTTGGTTAATGTATGAGTATTCTATTGTGAGGTAATAAAATGTTTGACCCACTTAGCTTATGGTTAATGTTATGTCATCGGAAAAGATTTTCTTTCTTTTATTATGTTTACATTTGTTTTACATGTGTCTTTATTGCAATGACTTTTTTTGTATTTTGAACATGATATTTTGTATTTTTTTTTTTTTTTTTTTTTTTGTTATTACTATGTAGTGGAGTTATATTGCTTTAAGTCTATTCTTATGAATTATAATTTCGTTTTTGTTGTTAATGCTACTTCCTATGCTATGCGGTATTAAAGTGAAATTGTTGTTCTCATCGCTATTTTTAACTTTGTAGTATCCGTTATATCTATTATCTAACTTATGGGAGGCCTCTTCTCTAACTAATACTAAATCTCCTATGTTTATTTCTTTACTATAGCTATTTTTATCATAATTTGTTTTTTGTTTTTCTTTAGCCTCTTGGACTAATTTCCTAGCTCTTTGCTGTGCTATTTGAAGTCTATATTTTACTTCTTTATCATAAGTTGCATGGTTGTATAATGGGCTGATTTTATTTTCTTTTAAAAATGCATAATTCGGTGGGTTTTTCCCAAATATTAATTCAAATGGAAAATATTTATGTGTGGTTGATGGCGTCGTATTGTAACAATACGTGAAATACCTGAGGTATTCATCCCAGTCATCTTTGTCACTGGATATGTAGGAACGTATATATTCATTGAATGTCCGGTGACTGCGTTCTACAGTACCCAAAGCTTGGTGATGATACGGTGTTGAAGTCTTATGTTCAATTTTTAATAATTTACACAGTTCTTTGAATAAGTCGTTTTTGTAATCTATGCCCATGTCTGTCATTATTGTATTCATGCGTCCATAAATCAAAATGACGTTCTCGAACACGGCTTTAGCTACTGTTGCTGCGTGTTTGCTTGGAACGGGGATCGCTACCAAGTATTTGGTTAGATCACATATGATGGTAACTGCATATTCGTTTCCGTTTATCGATTTCGGTAATGGTCCGACTGTATCGATTTGTACAATGTCAAATGCCTTCGGAGGTGTCTCCGTTATTGTCATTGGTTCTTTTATATGCTTATTGGTCTTATTTTTCTTGCAGTGGATGCAGTTTTTTATGTATTTTCTTATATCGTTTTTCATATTCAGCCAGCTATACTTCTGCTTGATTGTATCTGTCATGCGATTTATTCCTGGGTGGCCACCACTAATAGGATCGTCATGATATCTATGCAGAATTTCTTTAATTTTCCCGGGATTTGTCACATATATAACCTCTGGGGTTAGAGCGATGGTTAGCTTTTTGAGAACTTTGTTACCCATTTCTATAAATTTGCCTACTGCAGTATAATTTCTTTTAAACAATTTGTACCCTAAGGACAACTGTATTTGTACAAGTCCTAAATTGCCGGCTTCTCTTTCGAGCCTGGTAAAGAATTGCCCTAAGTCAATCTTATCCTCAACAATTAGGTTGCTTGTATCCAAAGTGCTAAAAATTTTCTTTCCTTTTTTGAAATATAATTTCGGAGGAGTGAAAACGAGCTCGACATGTCTTTTAACTTCAAATTTATTTAGCGCTTCGTAAATTTTGGGGTTCTCTTTGTGACTTTCTTTATTTTCAGCATTACTGCTGGTCTGTTTTGCCGCTGATCTTGTTGTTATTTTTAATATTTTACTTGCTTTAATTGACATATCTTTTAAGTTTGTAATTGTTATGCGGGATAATGCGTCCGCAATATGATTTTCTTTTCCGGCTATATACTCCACTTCAAAATCGTACTCCTCTAAATCGAGTCTTACTCGTGTCAGCTTAGATGAAGGGCTCTTCATCGAGAATAGGTATGTTAAAGGACGATGGTCGGTTTTAACTAGAAATTGTCTGCCATAAACATATGGTCTGAAGAAGGTTATGGCCCAATGGATTGCGGCCAATTCTTTTTC
Source organism: Campiglossa producta (assembly GCA_964058755.1). NCBI lineage: Eukaryota > Metazoa > Arthropoda > Insecta > Diptera > Tephritidae > Campiglossa > Campiglossa producta. The sequence goes on along the minus strand of CAXKVI010000002.1, from coordinate 95,957,091 downwards.
TATTGTGGCTTTGTTGGTTTCACCAGAAAGCTACGAATCTTTTAACTTCATCGGCTGTTTTTGGTGTTGGGTAATTTTGGACTGTTTCAAATTTGCTCGGGTCGGGTAATATTCCCTTGTTTGTACATTTATGTCCTAAATATGTTACTTCTTGGCTGAAAAATAGGCATTTATCTGGATGTAATTATACCTTTCATGAACATGAAATGGTATTATAACTTTGGTCCGATGATCAGGATGACGAGATGAGTTGATTTAGCCATGTCCGTCTGTCCGTCTGTCTGTCTGAACGCAAACTAGTCCCTCAATTTTTGAGATATCTGGCTGAAATTTTGTATGTGGCCACCATTTTGTAATATAGGAATCATTTGTCGGAACTGACAAGATCGGACCAGTATAACATATAGCCCCCATACAACCGATGGTTCAGATATAAGGTTTTTTGGCCAAAACTTCCGCAATTAAAAAGTTAGGAACGTAAAATTTTGCAACTCGAGTACTTTCTATTTATGTAGTGTATATAGTGAAAATCAACAAGATCGGGCAAATGTAACATATAGCCCCTATACAACCGATTGTTCAGATATAAGGTTTTTTGGCCAAAACTTCTGCAATTAAAAAGTTAGGAACCTAAAATTTTGCAACTCGAGTACTTTCTATTTATGTAGTGTATATAGTGAAAATCAACCAGATCGGGTGAATGTAACATATAGCCCCCATACAACCGATTGTTCAGATATAAGGTTTTTTGGCCAAAACTTCTGCAATTAAAAAGTTAGGAACGTAAAATTTTGCAACTCGAATACTTTCTATTTATGTAGTGTATATAGTGAAAATCAACAAGATCGGGCAAATGTAACATATAGCCCCCATACAACCGATTGTTCAGATATAAGGTTTTTTGGCCAAAACTTCTGCAATTAAAAAGTTAGGAACGTAAAATTTTGCATCTCGAGTACTTTCTATTTATGTAGTGTATATAGTGAAAATCAACAAGATCGGCCAAATGTAACATATAGCCCCCATACAACCGATTGTTCAGATATAAGGTTTTTTTCCCAAAACTTCTGCAATTAAAAGTTAGGAACGTAAAATTTTGCAACTCGAGTACTTTCTATTTATGTAGTGTATATAGAGAAAATCAACAAGATCGGGCAAATGTAACATATAGCCCCCATACAACCGATTGTTCAGATATAAGGTTTTTGGCCAATACTTCCGTATTTAAAAAGTTAGGAACGTAAAATATTGCACCTTTAGTACTTTCTACATACATATGTAATGTGTATAGTGTAAGTCAGTACAATTGAACACGTATAATATATAGCCTCCATACAATCGATTGTTCCGATAACTCGGATCCTATTATTTTGTAAGTTTTTTTTAAATTATAACAAAGATGTGTAATGTGTATAGTAAATATAGTTAAATTGAAACAGGCTGTACTATGGATCGAACAGTGAAAATCGTGACGCTTATTCATGAAAGGTATATAGCCTTCGGCACAGCCGAAGAGAGCTTTCCTTACTTGTTTTAGGTTGAATTTTCTGCAAGTGGAGAATACGTCTCTTAAATTTTTTAGCATGTGATTTTCAGAACAACCTAATACAACTAAATCATCCATGTAGAGGAATGCTTGAGACGGCTTTAGGCCTGGGAATGCTAGCGTCATCACTCTTTGGAATGAATTCGGTGCTACTTTTAATCCGTAAGGTAGTCTTTTGAATCTATATGTGCCATTTTCGGCTGTAAATGGGGTTATATCCCTGGAGTCGGGGTGTAATTCGATTTGATGAAAACCTGACATAAGGTCTAGGCATGAAAAATATTTTGCTCTTCCAAGTTGATCTAAAATATCGTCAATCCTTGGAAGTGGGAATTTGTCTGCTGCTAGCTTTTTATTTACCTGTCTGTAGTCTACCACTAATCTCCATCTTTTTTTTTTTTCCTGGGAGTGACTAATAAGATTGGGCTATTATATTCCGATATGGAGGGTTCTATTATGTCATCTTCGATTAGCTTATTTACTTGTTTGCTTATTTCTCCTTTTTGCGTTTGAGGCAATCTATAATTTTTTATGTAAACAGGAGTGTCCTCCTTCATGTATAATTTTTGTTTGTAAAAGTTATTAGAAGAAATTGGTTCTGTTTCTAGTGCAAATATGTCTATGAATTTTGTGCATAATGTTGTTAACTGAGAATTGACAAATTTTGGAAAGTTTTTGGTTAATCTTTTCAATTTTTCTGTATCGTTAAAATTTTTATTGTGTGTGTTTGTTTTAATTAGTGTGTAATCGTCTAAATTTTCGGTATTAATCTTGTAATTTTGAATAGTTGTGTTTTTATGTGTTGTGTTGATAATTCTAACAAAAGTTTGATCTTTATCTGTGATAGTGTTTGCTATGAAAATGCCTTCAGATAATTGTTGGTGTGGTATGAAGATGTTTTTGTTACCGGTATTTACTTTAACTTGTCTAATGACTTCAGATCTAGCAGGGATAGTAAGTGTGTTGACAGACAGACAATTTGTTAGGTGCATTGTTATTGTTTGGGGAAAATCATATGGCCTTAGGATTAATTTATCCTCTGTTTTGCTATAATCTAAGATACAATTGTATTTCTTTATGAAATCTAGTCCTATTATTCCGTCGCATGGGATTGGAAAGTCGTCTTCTACAATTGGAATTGTATTGGAATTTGTGGTAAATTAGAAGGTCATCACCTTTTAAGTCCGCTTTAATTGTGCCTAATGTGCTGGTTATTCCCTGACCGATGCCCTTTAAATCTGTAATTTGTTCTTTATTAATTTTGTGAGTTTTGCTAATTTGATGCATTTTTATAATGGAAATGTCTGCTCCCGTATCAATTAAAAATTTTGAAATCGAATTATTTAGGGATGTCCTTGTAGATATATAGCTGTTTAGATTTAGGTTTAGTACGCATATTTTTCTTTCTATTAATTTTGAAGTGGAGTTTCCTGGTTTTCCGTCTGGGTGCAGCTGCGCACGTTACGGGTCTGGTTGTAGGATCTATTGCCGTTTTGGGCTTGTGATCCTCTTCGGTTATTATTATTGTTGTTGGATCTCGAGTTATTGTTGTATCTCGGTTGTGGTCTAAATCTCCTACTTTGGTAGTTCCCATAATTGTTACTTCGGTAACCACCGCGGAAATTACTCCGGTACTGACTCTGTTGGTGTATGTTCAAAATCGTGTTTGAGCTGCCCATTATTTCGGTACAGCTGTTGGTGAACTTAGAGATTGCATCGTTCATTGTTGTGAACGTTCCCGCTTGCATTATCATTTTGACCTTGTCATTAGAGCAGTTTTTCCACATAGCTTTGACTGCTGCTTGTGTTGAATATCTCGTTGCCAAGTCTGGGTTAAGTACATCCGAGATATAAGCTCCTTCTAATGATTTGGTAATTTTTTCTATTTCTGTTGTGTATTGATTAGCCGTTTTACTACGTTGTTGAACGTTTAGGAGTTTGGCGTTAAAACCTCTACCGATTCACCTTTTATCGCGCTTTTCAGCTTTGTTTTTATTTGTTCAATCGTGTTTTCATTACTTATAAAATTTCTTGCCGTTCCTTTTAGTTTGGTCTTTATCATTGTTACTGCAACGGCTTCGTGAGCATCTTTGATTTGATCAAGTAGATCAAGGGCGTCTAAGAAGCTGTGTAAATTCTCCGGCTTACCATCAAACTCTGGTAGCACTGATGAAGCAGATTTAATAAATTCAACTACGGATTGGGGCATTGTGACGTTTATAATTGGGATGATTGGGGTTTTAGTTCCTTGTTTTTGTCCACAGGTGGAGTCTGATTCAAAGAAGGTGATGGAGTTCGGCTCCGACCACGTTCTGATAAAAGTAAAGTAAAATCAACCTGGAGTTCTTCCTTTACTGTGGTTGGTATTGTTATTTCTATATTGTGCCTAGCTAGAGAAGATACCAATCTATCTCGTACGGCGTAAAAAAATTGGTAAGCTTCTTTTTGGTGTTCTTCGGTAAGTATAAGAGTTCCTACCTTGATAACCTCCCTGCAGTCAAATTCCGAACTACTCAGCAAACATACTAGTTCATTGACTAACCATTTTGTGGCATATGCCTACCAGTTCGTTGTTGATTAGTTTTAAAAGCAGTCAATGCCAAACTACTCAGCGAAAATTCTAGTTCATTGACTATACATTTTGTGGCGTATGCATACTAGTTCATTGCTGATTAGCGTTAAACCAGTCAATGCCAAACTACTCAGCAAACAATATAGTTCATTGACTTTACATTTTGTGGTGTATTTATACTACTTCATTGCTGATTAGCTTCAAACCAGTCAAGGCCAAACTACTCAGCAAACAATATAGTTCAATGACTATACATTTTGTGGTGTATTCATACTAGTTCACTTCTGATCACCTTTAAACCAGTCAATGTCGAACTACTCAGCAAACAATATAGTTCAATGACGATACATTTTGTGGTGTATTCATACTAGTTCATTTCTGATCACCTTTAAACCAGTCAATGTCCAACTACTCAGCAAAGAATATAGTTCATTGACTATACATTTTGTGGTGTATTTATACTAGTTCATTGCTGATTAGCTTCAAACCAGTCAAGGCCAAACTACTCAGCAAGCAATATAGTTCATTGACTATACATTTTGTGGTGTATTCATACTAGTTCATTTCTGATCACCTTTAAACCATTCAATGTCGAACTACTCAGCAAACAATATAGTTCATTGACTATACATTTTGTGGTGTATTCATACTAGTTCGTTTCTGATCACCTTTAAACCAGTCAATGTCGAACTACTCAGCAAACAATATAGTTCATTGACTATACATTTTGTGGTGTATTCATACTAGCTCATTTCTGATCACCTTTAAACCAGTCAATGTCCAACTACTCAGCTAACAATATAGTTCATTCACTATACATTTTGTGGTGTATTTATACTAGTTCATTGCTGATTAGCTTCAAACCAGTCAAGGCCAAACTACTCAGCAAACAATATAGTTCAATGACTATACATTTTGTGGTGTATTCATACTAGTTCACTTCTGATCACCTTTAAACCAGTCAATGTCGAACTACTCAGCAAACAATATAGTTCAATGACGATACATTTTGTGGTGTATTCATACTAGTTCATTTCTGATCACCTTTAAACCAGTCAATGTCCAACTACTCAGCAAACAATATAGTTCATTGACTATACATTTTGTGGTGTATTCATACTAGTTAATTTCTGATCACCTTTAAACCAGTCAATGTCGAACTACTCAGCAAACAATATAGTTCATTGACTATGCATTATGTGGCATGTGGATACCAGTTCATTGTTGATTAGCTTTAAACCATTCAATGCCAAACTACTTAGCGAAAATTCTAGTTCATTGACTATGCATTTTGTGGTGTATTCATACTAGTTTATTTCTGATTTCCTTTAAGCCAGACATTGCCAAACTACTCGGCAAACAATGTAGTTCATTGACTGTACATTTTGTGGTGTATTCATACTAGTTCATTTCTGATTAGCTTTAAACCAGCCAATGCCAAACTACTCAGCAACATTATAGTTCTACGCCTAAAAATTGTGTGGTGTATTCATACTAGTTAATTTCTGACTACCTTCAAACTAATCAATTCCAAACTACTCAGCAGACACCTAGCTCGTTTACTATACATTTTATGGATGTTTTTATACTAGTTCTTTGCTGATTACCCTTAAACCAATCAATGCCAATCTAATCAGAAAACATACTAGTATACAACTATAATTTGCTGGGCGAAATAATACTAGTCAGAAAAATCCTGGTTCGTACTAGTATGCAAGTATGTATGAAACTCGGGTTGAAATCATACTACACCTTTTTCAGTTTATATTCAGAAAGTTTTCTGAATATCAATTGTAATTTTCTGAATGTCAATTGTATTTTTCTGAAAATCAAATGGAAATTCTGTAACTGCATTCAGATCTTTTATGATCCCTCTAGATCTTTTATGATCCCATTTTGGCCAGGTTTGTTTGGATGTCCGGCACCCTGGGGATTGTTGCTACTTTTCGTTGGCTTGACGGAGTGTGTACTCCAAGCCAACGAAAGGTGGCAACAATCCCCAAGTTGCCGGACATCCAAACAAACCTGGCCGAAATGGGATCATAAAAGATCTAGAGGCATTCACGCCCTAAGAAGGAGAGAAATCTTAAAATTAATAGGTGTTCTAACTGGGCACTGCCTTATTGGTAGGCACGCAGAAGGGGTGCCCTATCGACGATGCTGTAGGAGCTGCAAAGATGATGAGGAAGAGGAAACGGTGAAGCACCTCATCTGCAACTGCCCGGCCTTAAGCGGCGCGGGAACGCGCTTTTTGGGAGTTCCCTTCCTGGATAGTCTAAACCAGACCGCTGGGATTTTCCAAATGGTATATAACCGCCATTTTTTTTACGTTGCGGCATAAACTTGAGTATATTGACAACAACAATATAAATTAACTCTACCAATGCTCCTTTAACTCGAGTGTATGGCCCATCATGAAAGCAGTCTTACTTTGACTCTTTTTGATGTAAAAATAAGACTTAATTTTATCTATATATCATATGTGGGTCCAGAACTCCGCAGTGGACGACTAACTTAACCTTAATTTACCTTACCTAAAAATACAACCCCAAAGCCCCAATTACATAAAACTTTGATAAATGCGCGCCTCGTTTTTGAGCATTTGCAAAAATTTCGCTTCGCTTTACGTTTAAAAAACTTTGTATGAAAGTGGATACTACAAAGTGGAATGCAATTGGGCCTTCATCTATATAATCAAACTTGACGAACGCGGAATTTGAAAGGAGCCATTGCAAGTAGAATTCAATAATTAAATTAAAAATACAATAAACAACATAATTTAAAAAATATAGAAAAAAAACTTGTGTTAACTTTACCGAGAATCGAACTCAGAGCCTTTAGCTCATTTTTGGCTGTGTATGAACTAGTATATCAACTGGTATAATGCTGATGCAGAGGCTGACTAGTATACCAATTGGTATGGTGCTGATGCAGAAGAGGACAATTGTTTTTCTTTTTCTCTTGTAACTGCTTCTTTTTTACCTTGTAATTCACAGATGCTTTTTCGTGTTTGGGTAAATACAAATAGTCGCTGCTTTCTAAAGAATAAACTGGTATATTGCTGATGTAGAGGCTGACTATGATACTGGTGCATAGACCGACTACTAGTATACCAACTGGAATGAATCCAAATTCGTGGACTAATATGACAAGTGGTACGATCTGAATGCGCATAATGATTAGTATGTCCTGCCGCATAGACTGAGCAGTATGTCAACCGGTATGATTCTGATGTATATATGAACTAGTATGTCAACTGGTAAGATTCTGATGCATATATGAACTAGTATGTCAAATGGTATATTTCTGATGCAAATTTGAACTAGTATGTCAACTGATATGATTATGATGCATAAATGAACTGATATGTCAACTGGTATGATTCTGATGCATAAATGAACTACTATATCAACTGGTATGATTCTGACGCATATATGAACTAGTATGACAACTGGTAGGATTCCGATGATTTTTTTAACTAGTCTGTTAATTGGTATGATTCTGATGCATTAATGAACTAGTCTGTCAACTGGTATAATTCTGATGCATATAAGAAGTAGTCCATCAACAGGTATGATTCTGATGCATATATGAACTATTCTGCCAACTGGTATGATTCTGATGCATATATGATCTAGTCTGTCAACTGGTATGATTCTGATCCATATATGAACTAGTCTTTCAACTGGTATGATTCTGATGTATATATGAACTAGTCTGCCAACTGGTATGATTCTGATGTATATATGAACTATTCTTTCAACTGGTACGATCCTGACGTATATACGAACTAGTTTCTTAAATGGTATGATACTGATGTGTATAATAACAAGTATATCAACTGGTATATTCCTGATGCAGAGGCTGACTAGTCAGCCAATTGGTATGGTGCTGATGCAGAGAAGGACAATTGACAATTAAAATTAATAGGTGTTCTAACTGGGCACTGCCTTATTGGTAGGCACGCAGAAGGGGTGCCCTATCGACGATGCTGTAGGAGCTGCAAAGATGATGAGGAAGAGGAAACGGTGAAGCACCTCATCTGCAACTGCCCGGCCTTAAGCGGCGCGGGAACGCGCTTTTTGGGAGTTCCCTTCCTGGATAGTCTAAACCAGACCGCTGGGATTTTCCAAATGGTATATAACCGCCATTTTTTTTACGTTGCGGCATAAACTTGAGTATATTGACAACAACAATATAAATTAACTCTACCAATGCTCCTTTAACTCGAGTGTATGGCCCATCATGAAAGCAGTCTTACTTTGACTCTTTTTGATGTAAAAATAAGACTTAATTTTATCTATATATCATATGTGGGTCCAGAACTCCGCAGTGGACGACTAACTTAACCTTAATTTACCTTACCTAAAAATACAACCCCAAAGCCCCAATTACATAAAACTTTGATAAATGCGCGCCTCGTTTTTGAGCATTTGCAAAAATTTCGCTTCGCTTTACGTTTAAAAAACTTTGTATGAAAGTGGATACTACAAAGTGGAATGCAATTGGGCCTTCATCTATATAATCAAACTTGACGAACGCGGAATTTGAAAGGAGCCATTGCAAGTAGAATTCAATAATTAAATTAAAAATACAATAAACAACATAATTTAAAAAATATAGAAAAAAAACTTGTGTTAACTTTACCGAGAATCGAACTCAGAGCCTTTAGCTCATTTTTGGCTGTGTATGAACTAGTATATCAACTGGTATAATGCTGATGCAGAGGCTGACTAGTATACCAATTGGTATGGTGCTGATGCAGAAGAGGACAATTGTTTTTCTTTTTCTCTTGTAACTGCTTCTTTTTTACCTTGTAATTCACAGATGCTTTTTCGTGTTTGGGTAAATACAAATAGTCGCTGCTTTCTAAAGAATAAACTGGTATATTGCTGATGTAGAGGCTGACTATGATACTGGTGCATAGACCGACTACTAGTATACCAACTGGAATGAATCCAAATTCGTGGACTAATATGACAAGTGGTACGATCTGAATGCGCATAATGATTAGTATGTCCTGCCGCATAGACTGAGCAGTATGTCAACCGGTATGATTCTGATGTATATATGAACTAGTATGTCAACTGGTAAGATTCTGATGCATATATGAACTAGTATGTCAAATGGTATATTTCTGATGCAAATTTGAACTAGTATGTCAACTGATATGATTATGATGCATAAATGAACTGATATGTCAACTGGTATGATTCTGATGCATAAATGAACTACTATATCAACTGGTATGATTCTGACGCATATATGAACTAGTATGACAACTGGTAGGATTCCGATGATTTTTTTAACTAGTCTGTTAATTGGTATGATTCTGATGCATTAATGAACTAGTCTGTCAACTGGTATAATTCTGATGCATATAAGAAGTAGTCCATCAACAGGTATGATTCTGATGCATATATGAACTATTCTGCCAACTGGTATGATTCTGATGCATATATGATCTAGTCTGTCAACTGGTATGATTCTGATCCATATATGAACTAGTCTTTCAACTGGTATGATTCTGATGTATATATGAACTAGTCTGCCAACTGGTATGATTCTGATGTATATATGAACTATTCTTTCAACTGGTACGATCCTGACGTATATACGAACTAGTTTCTTAAATGGTATGATACTGATGTGTATAATAACAAGTATATCAACTGGTATATTCCTGATGCAGAGGCTGACTAGTCAGCCAATTGGTATGGTGCTGATGCAGAGAAGGACAATTGCCATCTCGTAGGACATCGCCGTGTTAAAAATACAAGTTGCTAATATGGAAAAATTACACTAGTTGAAGCCGCCTAGCTGACTGGTATTTGATTAGTATAAAACTAGTTAAGTTGACTGCAGGGCTGTCTTATACTATTTAAGGCTTCCAAAATTATGTTCAAATGCTTTACTAATGTTTCTGTTGTTATGGGGGTACTTTTATTTATACATTTATATGACTTATTAGCTTTTGTTTTTTCTTCAATTAATGTATCGTGGATTTCTTGCCAATTATTCATTTCTTGGCATATACAATTTTTGTTTAGATGCGTTGTTGCACATTGTTCAATTGTCTCAATTTATTCTTTATATAATTTTTTATTAAAATTGTAATTGCGACAATTAAACATGCAGCAACGCATGCGAAAATAGTCAACCATTTATCAGGGAGCTCTTCTTTGTTTTCTATAATTTGATGTGGTTCGTATTTAACTACCCTGTTTTCAAAAAAAAAAATATGAATTAGAAAAACAGTTTTCCCTGATTGTTAGTTCTGTTTTTTTTTTTTTTTTTTTTTTTTTGTACTTATAGCTGTCTTAAATTTTAAATTTCTTAATTATCCTTTTGGTGGTTTTGTGTTGTTGTCTTTGCTGGGTTCCACCCATTTTTGCGCATGTCTTTCAGCTTATTTATTAAAACCTTCCTTTGTTCGCCGCGACTGATGGTGATTATGCGTCGTAGTTCAGCGCACTCTTCTTGATATTTTCGTTTTTTGCCTCCCCGTTTTTTTTGTTTAATTTCACCGCTTATGCTCTCTCGAAATTGCTTAAGGTTCGCTTTTTGGCGGTTTTGCCTTTGCCTGTATTCCTCTAATGTTATTGGTTTGGGACCTACTACGTTTTTAGTGGGGGTGTATTTGGGATAGTTTTTGATATTTTCTGATCCTTTCGGGATGTATTCTTCTACCATAATGGTAGTGTTCGATTTCGGTTTGGTAGGATCTCGATTTGAGTAACGTTGGCAAAGTCTAATTTTGAGCTTTCAGGAACTAGCCTTGAGCTTGTAGGATCTAGTTTTAAGATTGGAATGGCAGGATCTATCTTTAAGCTGGCAGGATCTAGCCTTAAACTGGCAGGATCTAGCCTTAAGCTGGCAGGATCGCCAAGTAATGCTTGGGGGTATAGCAAGTATTATCTGAGCTCTTCAGCCGTATCAGTCCGAGCATTAAAATGCACGATTTGATTCAAGGAATAATGAAAACAATAGGATTGCGTCTTAGACCAAGAATGAATTTATTTCGGCTCATCGCCGTCTTTTATATGTTTACAATCTACCTATGAGTAATCTACTTTACAAACTTACATTTTTAAGTCGTTAGTCATCTACGTTATTGTGCAATAATAATATGGGTTCAATCGACTTTATGTTATTGGAGAAGTGCAGCGCAAGCTAAGTTCATTTGAATACTTTGACCTAGTTATTGCCGAAAGTATATTGAACTTATTTATTGTGTGAACATTTTGTTTTGCTTAGCTGTCATGCTACAATATCAATAGGGCCTGTTACAGACACTTGCTGTCTACACTTATTAATTTTAATTATCTAGTTTTCCAATATGATATTTTTTTGTAAACCTAAAAAACCTTTGATTTTAGATTCATTGTTGGAAAATTTTGCTAGAAGAAAAAACTATAATTTTTTGAAGCTTTAGAAAACAATTTTAATAATTTAAATAAAATTGAATATATGCTGTTGAACATATAGTTTCTAGTCTTTTCCGCAACATTCTTCAAAAAATTATAAATTAACCGCGAAATAATAAAGCGAATTTAGAAATGTTCCATACACCTCCGAAAGCTGATGGTCAGAGCTGCACCCTTTGCAAACAAGGCGATACCGAGGAAATGGTCCAATGCGACGTATGTGATGCCTGGAATCACTACAACTGCGCCGGAGTGACATCTGAAGTCAAAAATCTTCCTTGGAAATGCATTAAGTGCAGAGAAAGCAGTGAAATAAAGTCAATACGGAGTGGAAAGAGCAAAAAAACGGTGACACGAAGGTCAAAATCAGGCTCAAATCGTCAGCAAATAAGTATAGAGCTGCAACGTTTGGAGGTAGAGCGAGCTGAACGCGAAAAACAATATCAAGAAAGAAAACTGCAACTGCTAGAGGAAATCGAAGTATCGGAAGAAGGGAGCAGTCATGGAAAAACCGCATCAAGGACAAGGGAATGGGTTGCGAAAGTGTGTCCCCAGACCGAAGTTACAGAGCAGGTGCAACCATTTACAAGTTATCAACTACAAATGCGAAAAAGCTTTTCAAAAGAGCTGCCAATATTCACAGGAAAACCGGAAGAATGGCCGCTTTTTTACAGCTCGTATAATGAGAGCAATAAATTGTGCAACTTTAGCGATTCTGAAAATCTTCTGAGACTGCAAAAATGTCTAAAAGGAAAGGCACTCGAAGCAGTGAGCTCGCATCTTTTGCTCCCAAAAAATGTCACAGAGGTGATACGAACCTTGAAAATGATGTTTGGCCGTCCTGAGATAATCATCTATAATATATTGGGGAAAATTCGTGCCGAACCCCCACCTAAAGCTGACAAGCTGGATACGCTTGTAACCTATGCGATTTCTGTGCGAAATCTTTGTTCAACGATCGAAGCATCTGGATTGGAGTCCCACATGAAAAATCCTTTACTACTCCAAGAACTGGTTGACAAGCTGCCTCCTCCAATTAAACTAAATTGGGCAATGTACAGTATAAACGGTGAAATTAATATTTGTTCATTTTCGAAATGGCTACTAGACGTTTCGGAAGCCGTCGTTAAGGTCAGTCCAAATATAGGCGTTTCAAAAACGAGCGTTAGTGTGCATACTCACGAAACGAAGAATCCGAATCCTGACTGTGCTATTTGCAATGGTAATGCCATTTAGTAAGCGAATGTAAGAAGTTCAACACATTGAAGCTTTCAGAAAGGTGGGACAAAGTGAAGCAGAAAAAACTTTGCAGAATCTGTTTGCAAAAACATGGAAACTTTCGTTGTTCCGAACTGAAATGCAGTATTAATGGATGCGAAGCAAGACACCACAAGCTGTTGCATAATTTTGTACCCAAATCTCAGGCAGTTACAGCACATTCTAATGAGATAAGTAGAAATAAAACATATTTTAAAATAGTTCCTGTTACACTGCATAACATCAACCAAAAGGTTGATACTTTCGCTTTTTTAGATGACGGGTCTAACGTTACTCTTTTGGAGAAAGCTGTTTGCGACAAATTAGGACTTAAAGGCGAACTAAAAAATTTATGTCTGAAATGGACATCGGATACTACACGCAATGAAGAGGGTTCTATGGAAGTGAATTTGCAAATATCTCAGCGACATCCGAATGCCAAAAGGCATGATATTTTGAACGTCCGTACTGTAGAAAAATTAGCGCTACCAGTACAAAATGTTACAAAGGAAGACTTGTCAAGCTATTTTCATTTGAAAAATATCCCTTTAAAGTTTTACGAAAATGCCGTACCACAAATCCTCATTGGCCTCAATAACGGATATTTATGCAATACGATGAAGACGAAGGAGGGGAATTTATATGAACCGTTTGCTTCAAAGACTCGACTGGGATGGGTTATACATGGTGGAGGTGATACCACAAGTAGCACTGTCACTTTCCATAACATTAATGTATGCGAATGTGAATCCGAGTTGAAAAGGTTGCATGAAATAGTATCCAGTTACCTCTCACTCGAAAATGTGGGCAAAAAATTTGCACTGAAATCACCAGAGGAAGAGCGTGCAAACCAAATTCTTCAATCCACTACGAAGAGAATAGGGCAACGTTTTGAAACCGGGTTGCTATGGAGAGATGATATTTTAAAAGTACCAAATAGTTATCCCACTGCTTTGAAACGCCTAGCCTGTCTTGAGAAGAAGTCCAATCCATATCATATACCCATAATAAATCAGCAAATTCTTTCATTAGTTGAAAAGGGATATGCAAGAAAACTTTCTTCAGAAGAAATTTTCGAAGATAGTGGTATTATTTGGTATCTTCCTATTTTTACTGTAGTCAACCCGAATAAGCCTGGGAAGGTTCGACTTGTCTGGGATGCAGCTGAAAAATCTCGAGGAACTTCTCTGAATTCTATGTTGCTTACGGGTCCAGACTTGTTGACTCCGCTATTAAGTGTGTTATTTGGTTTTCGAGTTGGAAAATTTGCCATATGTGGTGACATAAAAGAAATGTTTCACCAGGTAAGAGTTCGCAAATCCGACCAAAATGCACAACGTTTCATTTGGAGAAACAACGAAGTTCAAAGAACGCCTGACGTGTATGTAATGGAAGTGATGACATTTGGAGCAGCCTGTTCACCAACATCATCACAATTTGTTAAAAACAAAAATGCATCAGAGTTTGAGCGTGAGTTTCCAAGAGCAGCAGATTCTATTATACATCACCACTACGTTGACGATTTACTTGATGGCGCAGATACAGAAGAAGATGCGATTCGTTTAGCAAAAGAAGTCAGTTTTATCCATCGAGAAGGCGGATTTTTCATACGCAATTGGAGGTCAAATTCTAAAGCTGTTTTGAGAAGCCTTGGAGAGTTGGAAGAAGAAATGTCTGTGCCCATTAAAGATCCATCTGCAGAAATGGGAAACGAGAAGGTGTTGGGAATGTGGTGGTCAACTGAGAAGGATGTATTTACTTATTCATTGAAACTGTATAGAGTGGATAAGGATATAATCAGCGGAATTAAGAAACCAACCAAAACAGATGTGTTACGTACTCTTATGTCTTTATTTGATCCCCTTGGTTTCCTGTCACATTATATTATTTATCTTAAGATTATTTTGCAAGAAGTTTGGAGAACGACAGGAGGTTGGACAGATGTTGTTAACGAAGAGGTGTTTAAAAGTGGCTTATATGGCTGAAGCTCCTACCCGAAATCGAAGAGATTAAAATCACACGATGGTATTCGACAAAATTCGACTCAGAAGTTCAATTGCATGTATTTGTGGATGCAAGTGAATTGGCATACGCAGCTGTAGCATATTTTCGTGTATTAACATCATCTGGGGTACATGTATGTCTTGTGTTCGCAAAAGCAAAAGTCGCTCCTAAGCAGCCATTATCTATACCTCGTCTTGAACTGATGGGTGCAGTGCTAGGGGTTCGCATTGCTGAAATGATTTGTAGGCAGCATAGTCTACATGTAAGTACCAGAACTTTTTGGTCAGACTCTAATACCGTCCTTTCGTGGTTACGATCGAATCCTCGAAATTTTAAACCATTTGTGATGCATCGAGTAGGTGAAATTCTTGAGGGAAGTAACTTGTCAGAATGGCGATACGTACCTACCAAGCTTAATGTAGCCGATGATGCCACAAAATGGAAGAAGACTTTTACATTTGATCTTAAAAGCCGCTGGTTTGTAGGTCCAGAATTCTTGAGGCAATCTGAATCTTCATGGCCTGAACGAATTATAAACAGCGTAGACACTAAGGAGGAACTAAGACCGCATATAGCTTTTGTACACGTGAACAATAATTTGGACGAAAACTGCCTGCACCTAAAAAATTTTTCCAACTGGAAGCACCTGACACGAGTTACGGCTACTGTTTTCGAGTTTGGTCTGAAACTGAAGAAGAAGGTAGCTATGAAAAAGAAAACCAATTATGACATGCCGAACAAAAAATTAATATTAGAAAAGGCAGAAAATTATCTGTACCGAGTAATTCAGTTTGATACATTTAAGGACGAAATTGCTACGCTGAAGCAAAAGCGCAATATTCAAAAAGCAAGTCCTATTTTCAAGTCTTCGCCGTATTTAGATGGAAATAATGTACTTCGTATAAAAGGAAGAATCGATTTGGCATTGGGAATACCTGAAAACGTGAAGCGACCTATTATTTTACCAAAAGACAGTTACGGAACCACTCTAATAATTCGGCATTATCATGAAGAACTGCACCATATGCACCACGACACCTGCTTAAACGAAATTCGACAAAAATTCTACATACCGCGATTACGAGTAGAACTCAAAAAGGTACGAAGGCTTTGTCAATATTGTAAGAACAAAGCAGCGAAGCCAGCAGTTCCAGAAATGGCAATATTACCACGAGCCCGTCTGTCAGCATATACTCAGCCATTCTCTTATGTGGGTATAGATTATTTTGGACCCATGCAAGTCAAAGTAGCTCGACATAACGAAAAACGATGGGGTGTCTTATTTACTTGCCTCACTGTGCGTGCAATTCACATCGAGATTGCAAGGGATTTGACTACAAGCACCTGCGTCATGGTGGTACAGAATTTTATTGCTAGAAGAGGAATACCAAACGAGATTTATTGCGACAATGGAACAAATTTTCATGGCGCGGAAACTGAATTAAAAAAAGCAGTACAAGAATTGGATTTTAAAGCGCTTGCTGTAAAGTTCACCACATCATCTACAACTTGGCATTTTAATCCACCCTCGGCACCTCATATGGGCGGTAGTTGGGAGCGGTTAATACAATCTGTTAAGAAAGTTCTTTATCAGATCGTACCACTACATAATTTCAAGGACGATACTCTATATTCAGCACTCTTAGAATGCGAACGTATTGTTAACTCTAGACCCCTGACATACGTTGATTTGGAAAACACAGATGACGAAGCTTTAACTCCGAATCATTTCTTACTCGGATCTTCTAATGGCAGTAAGCCCTTGGGCGAATTTTCTGAAGCTGACTGCAATTTAAGAAAGAACTGGAGGAAGGTACAATACTTTGCTGATATTTTTTGGAAACGTTGGGTTCAAGAATATTTACCAACTTTAACTCGACGAACGAACTGGTTTCAAAAGGTTGAGCCAATCAAGATTGGCGATATCGTCGTTATTGTAGATCCAAAATTACCTCGAAATACATGGCCAAAAGGGATTGTTCAATCTGTAACTATAGCAGCAGATGGAAATGTAAGAAGTGCTAACGTGCGAACAAAAGACGGAGTCTTAAATCGGCCTGTAGCAAAACTATCCAAATTAGATGTGACTGGTTAAAATCCGAGGAATTTTAACGGGGGGGAGGATGTTACAGACACTTGCTGTCTACACTTATTAATTTTAATTATCTAGTTTTCCAATATGATATTTTTTTGTAAACCTAAAAAACCTTTGATTTTAGATTCATTGTTGGAAAATTTTGCTAGAAGAAAAAACTATAATTTTTTGAAGCTTTAGAAAACAATTTTAACAATTTAAATAAAATTGAATATATGCTGTTGAACATATAGTTTCTAGTCTTTTCCGCAACAGGGCCGATTTCACAATCTACGTTTAACGCAAACTGGGATTTAATTGACGTATTTTTTACGGTTACTGTCAAATTAATCGCAATTAGCATTAGCCGGCTTTTCGAAAACAGTCCCCAATCTCTCAACACTTAACACACTGGGGCCGAGCGTGCTCAACACTCTGTTTTTAAATAATCTAATCTAATCTTCCCTTGCGTCATAATGACGCTTAACCGCCTAGGCGATTTTGGCCGTTTCGTATCAAAGCACGCCAGTCATTCCTTTTTAGCGATAACTGACGCCAATTGGAAACCCCAAGGAAGTTCAAGTCATCCTCCACCTGTTGTTTCCATCTCAGTCGAGGTCTCCCCCTTCCTCTGCTGCCGAATTCGGGTGTCGATAGGAAAACTTTCTGTGCTGGTGCTTCTTTGTCCATTCGCATAACATGACCCAGCTATGGTCAAGTCTGCGTAAAGCTCATCGTTAAATTTCCTTCGATACTCGCCGTTGGCATCACGGGAAGGACCATAAATCTTCCGGAGAACTTTTCTCTCAAATACTCCAAGGGCCATCTCATCTTCTCTTGACACTGTCCATGATTCCGAGCCGTACATCAGGACTGGTATGATGAGAGACTTATAGAGCGTGATCTATGTTTGTCGAGAGAGGACTTTACTTCTCAATTGCCTACTTAGTTCAAAGTAACACTTGTTGGCAAGGGTGATTCTCCGTTGGATTTCTAGTCTGATATTACTTTCGGTGTTAATGCTGGTTCCCAAATAGACGAAGTTTCTCACCGTTTCAAACTTGTAGCTATCAACGGTGACTTGGCTGCCAAGGCGCAGGTGCGCCGTTTCTTTCTTTGATGACAGCAGATACTTCGTCTTGTCCTCGTTCATCGCAAGACCCACTTTTTTCGCTTCCTTATGCAACCCAGAGAAAGCAGCGCTTACGACGCGGCTGTTAAGGCCAATAATATCAATATCATCGGCATACGCCAGCAATTGTACGCTCTTGTAAAAGATTGTGCTATTGCGGTTTAGCTCTGCTGCTCGAATTATCTTCTCCAGTTTCAGGTTAAAGAAATCGCACGAAAGGGAGTCGCCCTGTCTGAAGCCTCGTTTGGTTTCAAATGGCTCAGAGAGGTCCTTCCCGATTCTGACGGAGCTGTTGGTTTTGCTCAACGTCATTTGGCAAAGCCGTATAAGCTTTGCAGGGAAGTCAAATTCAGACATGGCGGCATACAGGCAACTCCTTTTTGCGCTGTCAAAAGCGGCTTTACAATCGACAAAGAGATGGTGAGTGTCGATTCTAATTCCTAACAATCATTTCTGTAAAAGTTTTTTAGAATTGAATGTTGGATTGTAAATTTGAATGCTACACGGAGGGAAATCTATGGATCGAACATCCATAATTATTGATATCACATTAAACAAAAATTGATATTTCTGTCCCATCAATGAATATGGATGTTTCATCAATGCTTTTTTGATAAATCACTATTGAAATGGTATCCATATAAATTATTGATAAATTCTAAATAGTTTAAAAAAACAAAATTTTATATAATTTGACATCTGGTTTCAGTGAGACTCGAACCATGCTCCTCTGGCACGTTAGCCCAGTATTCTACCATTCGGCTACGGCCTATTATACAATTTTTAGAAAAATGTTCAATCATAAGAAATTCAAAAAATTTTGAATTTAAAAAAACCGCTCCAACAAGTTGTAATATTGTTAGAAAATCCATAGTAAAAATTGTTGAACTATTATGATTATGCGTCCCAGAAAAATTTACATTTCGTCCATATATATTAATACGCTGTCTCTACCTATATTAGGTTAGGTTCAAGTGGCTGCCGCAGAGGCACACTTAGGCCAGTTTTGAAGGCCCGTTGTGATACCACCAACACAAGGAAAGTCAGCCCCGGGACCCAGCTATATGGAAAATCCCTGAGTTGTTGGGATTTTCCACATAGCAGAATCCCGGGACTGACACTCCTAAACCGACACCGTTACTCCTCCTCGAACCACTTAGATGACTTTATGAAGCCCATCAAGTCCTTTATGTCCAGTTCCGCGATCTGGCTTAGACTATCTAGGAACGGAACTCCCAAAAAGCGCGTTCTCACGCCGCTTAAGGCCGGACAGTTGCAGATGAGGTGCTCCACCGTTTCCTCCTCCTCATCATCTTTGCAACTCCTGCAGCATCGTCGGCAGGGCACACTTAGCCTTTCTGCATGCCTACCAATGAGGCAGTGACCGGTTAATACCCCTATCAATATGCAGATTTCCCTCCTAGTTAGGGCATAAATGCGTCTAGACCTATTAAGATCCCATTTTGGCCAGGTTTGTTTCGATATCCGACACCCTGGGGATTGCAGCCATCTTTCGTTGGCTTGACGGAGTGTGTGCTCCTTCAGCATTAGTTTGCATGTGGCAAACGGCATACCTAAGCGCTCTTTATCCCGAAGAACCTGCTTGGTCGTGCCCTGCCTGGCAAGCTCGTCTGCCTTACAGTTTCCCTCAATGTCCCTATGTCCCGGGACCCATATGAGGTTTACGCGGTTCTGTTGGGCCATCTCCTGAAGAGATCGACGACAGCTGAGCGTCAGTTCAGAGTTGAACGTGTATGAGCCAAGGGATTTGATTGCCGCCTGGCTATCGCTGAAAATAGTGATATCTCCTCCGATAACACGTTTGCTTAACCAGGCCGCGGCGTCCCGGATTGCCGAGACTTCCGCCTGGAAGACGCTACAATGATCAGGTAGTCTGAAGGAGAGTTCAAGGTCCAAATCCCTTGAATAAACCCCTCCTCCAACTCTGCCGTCCAACTTCGAGCCGTCGGTGTATATGGAAGTGCCACCATTTGTGTCGGGACACCAATCCGTCCTCTCCCAGTCTTCTCTGCTGGGAATGTTTATTTTGAAGCAGCTATCCCCGACTGTAGTGGTCGCACAACGATCTGTGCTTAGAGGGAGAAAGCTGTAAGATTCCAGAATACTGGAGTGTCCAATAGTACCCGCACCCCAACTGGAGGTTTCTCTTAGGCGCAGAGCTGATGCCGCCGCTGACCGAAACCCTTCCAGATCAAGTGGCAAAATGCCCAGAATGGCCTGGAGGGCTTCGTTGGGCGTTGTCCTTAGCGCACCGCTTATACAGATCATATTGGATCTATGGACTTTCCGCAACAGATTCAGGTATGTTGTCTTGCTCAGTGCCGGCCACCATACGACGACTCCATACAGCATGATTGGGCGAATGATGGCCGTGTAGATCCAACTGCATATTCTAGGGCTGAGCCCCCATTTTTTGCCAATGGCTCTTTTGCATGTGTAAAGAGCGATGCAAGCTTTCTTCTGGCGCTGAAGAACATTCTCCTTCCAATTCAGTTTCCTGTCCAGAACTATGCCTAGAAACTTGGCCTTATCCGACAAGCCCAGGCGCGTGCCATCTAGTTCTGGTAGGCTTAGTGGCGGTATTTTGTACCGGTTGGTGAAGAGGACAAGTTCCACTTTCCCCGGGTTGATACTAAGTCCACAGCGAGAGGACCACCTCGAAACCTCTCGCAGTGCTACTTGCATCAGGTCACACAGAGTTTGTGGGAACTTGCCTCTGAATGCAATAGCTAAATCGTCTGCGTATGCCACTATCTTCCCGCCCCCCCAGCTTGTGTCCCGTAGCAACGAGTTGACTGTGAGGTTCCATAAAAGCGGGGAAAGAACACCACCCTGGGGCGTTCCCCTTGTGACATAGCGTGATAACTCGACCGTACCAAGTGAAGAAGCTATTTTCCTTCCTCTTAGAAGTTGGTCAATTAAACCAGTTAGAGGTCTATCTACGCCCAGATTAGTTAGAGCGGAGTTGATCGCCTCCGGGCTTATATTGTTGAAAGCCCCCTCAATGTCTAAGAAGGCCACGAGGCAGTAGTCCTTTTCACACAGCGATTTCTCAATGACAGATACTAGGCTGTGCAGAGCAGTTTCTGTTGATTTACTCTTGGTGTATGCATGCTGATAGCTAGAGATAAGGTTGCTATCAATAGTCGTTGAAAGGTACTCGCTTAGTATCCTCTCAAAGGTTTTGAGTACAAAGGACGAGAGACTGATCGGTCTGTAATCTTTTGGCTCGTAGTGGGATGCCTTCCCAGCCTTAGGGATAAACACTACCGTGGCGCTTCTCCAGGAGCCCGGAATGTGGTTGAGAGCCAGGCAGGCTGTGAAGAGAAATACCAGCCATTTAGCTGATGTCTCCAACGTGTTTATAAGTTGCGCGGGGATAATCCCGTCCGGCCCGGCAGCCTTATACGGTTCAAAGCTCTTAACTGCCCACCTTACCCTTTCCTCAGTGATGGGTATATTTACTGCCAGGTTTGTTGCAGATGCTAGTGGTGCGTCATGCAGATTCCCCGGAAAATGTGTATTCAAGAGCAGCTCAAGGGTTTCCTCTTCCGTGCTGGTCCAGGATCCGTCAGGTTTTCGCAAATAGCTGATGGCTGTTTGACTTTTCGAGAGAACTCGTCTAAGTCTCGCTGTATCGTCGACCTTTTCGACGCCAGTGCAGAAATTTCTCCACGAGGTCCTTTTCGCCTGTCTCAGAGCTTTTTTATAGGCCCTTAGTTTAGCTTTATATTCGTGCCAGTGAGGCTCAGAGCCGAGGGTCTTGGCCTTGTTAAATTGTTTCCGGCATGATTTGCGGAGCGAGTCCAAATCGTAGGACCACCAATGTGGCCTGTGTTTACCGCGTGGTTTTGGCACTGGACAAGCCTGTCCTAGAGCATTTGAGAGCGCCGATGTAAATGTAGTAACAAGATCCTCCAGCTCCTCTACTGATGAGGGGGCCTGTGAGGGCAGTACTGGCAGGTCTCTGTCTAATATTTCATTGTGTAACTGCCAATTAGTGTTACGTGGATTGCGCTTCATAATAGGTTGTTCTACAATAAAGTCTAGAACCATTTCTATGTAACGGTGGTCGGAGAATGAATGTTCTTCCAGAACCCGCCATTTTTTGACCCACTCATAAGCGCCTTCACTACAGATAGTGAGGTCTATGACCTCCCTGCGGGTCTTAGTGATAAAAGTAGGCTCATTACCCACGTTGCAAATTACCAGGTTAGTTGTTAAGAGGTAATCAAACAGAGACTCGCCCCTGGCATTGATATCGGAGCTCCCCCATTGGACATGGTGAGCATTAGCATCCGCTCCAATAATAAGATTACCTGTGCAGAAATTTGACACCAGGTCTTTCACCTCCGTTTGTGGTGGGGGTTCTTCGGCGTCGTAGGGCATATAGACCGACGCCACCGTCAGGCGGGTGCTGCCGACCGTTAGACTGATAGCGGTAATATCACCATTGGTGTAGTTAGGTAGGAGAAAGGAGTTCAACTCAGACTTGACCAAAATACACGTTCTGACTTTGCTCTCCTCGCTGGCTCGAATGAGCTTGAAGCCCTTAGTCCCCAATCCGCAGATTCTCGAGCTATTGACCCAGGGTTCTTGGATGAGGACCACATCCACGTCGCCTTTAGAAAGACGACTACTTAAAGCAGCCGAAGCCACTTTAGATTTGTGCAAATTAATCTGAAGCACCACCAACATGAGAGCGCACAGACTTCCCTGCCGTCCCCATATCGTCGAGGTTTGCTCCATCCCGGAGGTTGCCTATCAACGACGAGTTGTTCCGATTAACTGCCCGATGTGGCGTTGCAGGAGTCCTGCTGCCTGTAGCGTTAGATGTTAGTCGCTCAGCGTTGGCTGCTACCACCGTGACGTCGAGGACTTCCTCGTCCTGTAGGCTGTCCTCCATCTCCGAGTTGTTCACAGCAATATCGCCAAGGGACGTGGCGGATAACATGCTTTCCGCATCGGAATCCTCCGCTTCCTCTTCTGGTAATAAGTTTTCCGGTTCCCCCGGAGCAGCCGAGAAGGCAGCGCGCTGAGCATCACCACGATATACGTGGATAACGATCTGGCCTACGCTGTAGTGTACTAGGCCATTGCACCTTTTGAGGGACTCGATTGACTCTTTATTCATGGTGAACACCACCTGTCTGTCGGGCCCTACCGCATCCCCGACCAGATTGACACTCCAGTCATGCGTTGGGAGGGACGGATTCATTAGCCGTAGCATCCCGAGTATTCTCTCGGGTTCGTCAGGGATGGCCGGAATCCACGCCCTTGCCCTTGGACGAGCTGGAATGTCCTTCCAGTCGACGACCTCTATCTTTGCGCCCTGGTAGACTTCACCCAGTTTAGCAGCTGCTGCCTTGTACAGTGCTACGGTTTTTGCATCCTCGCATGCGAGTAATTTAATTTGACCCTGGTGCCAACCCGCATCCGTTACTCGTGCCGAACTACCCGGAAACTCCGGAGCAACGTTGAGAAGAATGTTGCCGAGTTCATTTCGCACGTAACGCCACCGGTCCTTGGGGATGGCCAGACGGTCATTGCCTCGGTCAAGGACGCCTATAAGGATCCTATCCTTGGTTACCTCAGCAAAGCTTAGTTTGCCCGCTCCAGAGGTATTCTGATGCCGCTTGGGAGGGGGAATAAACTCCAGATCCGATCTCTGGCGCTTGAAAGGGTTAACTTTTAACCTCTTTGGCATGTAAGAATTTTGGAAATCCGGTATCACAGCTTTCGCTAGCTCTACAGATTTACTGGAATTCGGCGACAGTGATTCCTGCGGTACCCCTTCATACCTCTTCAGGATCTTTGCAGCCAATCTTTTCTCGTGGTATGTGAAGCGGCGGGGAGATGTCTCCCTGGAGTGCGGACCCGTAGTTGCCATCGCGGTCGCTCTCCTTGCCGACATCTCAGTTGCAGCTTCCTTCTCCTTCGAAACTCCGAGGCCAGGTCGTGAGACCGCTGCCACAGACGTAAAGATACTGGTTTTCATATCAGCGGTTGATGGGAGTTTAGCATCCGCCGTTGTCCGCTTAGCTGCGTTGGCAACCGCACTGGTGCTAGCTCCCATCAAGTCAATCTTATTCGATAGAGGGTTGGTTGACCGACTCGTAGTTGCCATCGCTGTCGATCCCCCCCTTGATTGTGGAACGGAGGTTGTCCTCCGGCGTTGTTGTTGCTTCCTCGCCTGCTCCTCCATAGCTCTCCTTTGCTGAGGAGTGAAATTTGGCGTTGTTTGTTTTTTAGATTTTTCGGTTTTATTCAAGTTGTTCGAGTTCATCTTGTTCGTACGACCCATCGCCGGACAAGGCCAGCTTAGGGTCAAGGGAAGAGTAGGGGAAAATGTGTCGTCCGCCGCGGCAGAGCCCCGTACCGCGGTAAGGCCATGCTTACTCTCTGAGGCGACCCGGTGTCAGAGAGGCTACCTATATTACTATGTAGTAAATGTGGATATGGATATACCGACAATAGAAATTCATATCACGACCATAGATATTGACATGCCGTTCAAACATATTAGTATTCTATCCATAAATATAAAAAATAGTACATCATATCGAAATGGTTGACATGTCATTTTACTTTTTATTGGGAGCAAATAATATTTGATAACTCGCTCATTCTGAATGAATATTGCATCAAACTCGGCGCTATCAACAGTGATATTGTCACAACATTCAATGCATTTCTCTCAGTGTACATGTGCATTTCATACATATATCTTCAAAATGGACTTAAGTCCAGTCTGAACAAAAGTTGTTCATTTTTCTGTTAAAAAAAAATAATGTCGGTGATTCCTCAAAACGACATAACGGGCATTTTCAAAGCGGTGTATGCGATATTTCAGTTTGGCGGTTTTGCAGCTACAAATTATAAAATTTTAAGATAACTCCGATCAATTTAGTGATTTTTCAACTCAAATGTAGTTTTCTTGAGAACAAGTCTTAATTTCAAGGGCTATAAACGTGTTTTTCACAAACGTCGTTTACGCGGTCTCTTAGATGCCCGATGAGTGGTTTTGCATAATCACCGACGATATCCATATTTGTATATTCCCATATTTGTTTACAGATTATAATAAATACATCTACTTTTTTCGAGCATTTATCTGAATTATTTCAGGATTGAAAACCAAATGCAGTGGTATTTATTGCAGCCAACTTAACCAAGAACTTTTAGCCAGATGTATTTATTTCTAAGCCTCACAAAACTCAAAATTTTACAATTACAAATAAAATACACCCATTCATGTTCTATAAAGCCAAAATTACTAATACTCTACACCTTTATAAAAAAAATATGTGAAATTGTAAGCTGTGTATCCCATATATTTGTTTTGAATCAGAATGAATAAAATTATTTTCATTCATTCATTCATATTCTTTTTTTTCAATTTTGAAATTTTTAGGCAAAGTGAATATTCAAAATATAAAATATTCAAGGCAGAGTTTTTTGGTTTTTCAAATGGAAAATTCAAATTTACTGTATTCTATTGTACTCAAAGTTTGAATCCATTCATGCAGGGCTCTACTTTCTATCGTTTTTCAGTTGGGAGTTATCCATACACAAACATTACAAATTTTCCAAAAAATAATTTCTTTCAAAGTGAGAAATTTTAATGTGTATTTGAAATAGTTGGTGTAAGAGAAGGATATAAAATTTGACTATTCTGATTTTTCCATAACATTAAGTGAAGCTTATATAATCGATTAGTGTGTGTTTTTTTTTTTTTGGAACTAGAAGTTTTAAAAAATTCATTTTTAGTATAAAACTAAACGTGCCTCGTTTTTTTTTAAATATTTTTTTCAAAATGGATTTTTTTTAATTTGCGCAAAAACGTTGCAAATGTAAAAAATGCAGAAGTAAAATATGAAAAATTCCAATTTTTTTTTTCTCAAATTTAGTTGATCATTTATTTACTGTTTACTTTAATTACAAATTGTGGTTAAAGTTACTTGTCAAGCCACGTTCTTTTATTTAGACTTGTAAGCTGCATTATAATATGAGTTCTTTGAAGCACAAGTTCTGTTTTTTTATACCTTTCATGAACATGAAATGGTATTATAACTTTGGTCCGATGTTTGTAAGTATGAGAAGAAGAAGAGATAGACCCACTTATAAGTATACCGTTATGATCAGGACGATGAGTTGATTCGATTTAGCCATGTCCGTCTGTCCGTCCGTCCGTCTGTCCGTCTGTTTGTACGCAAACTAGTCCCTCAATTTTAGAGATATCTCGATGAAATTTGGTATGGAGGCGTTATTTTATATGAGAATAATCATTCCAGCAAGATCGGACCAAAACTACTCATACCTCCCATACAATCGATTGTTCCGATAAACGGATTTCGGGCTATCACTTCTGTAATTAAAGAGATAGTAACGTGAAATTTTGTAGGTATTGATGTTTTTATATGTGAAATATCGATGTTGAAAATCATTCGAGATGGGATAAATATTTCATATAGCTCCCATACAATCGATTGTTCCGATAAACGGATTTTGGGCTATAACTCCTGTAATTAAACACCTAGGAACGTGAAATTTTGTAAGTATTGCTATTTTTATATGTGAAATATCGATGTTGAAAACCATCGAGATGGGATAAATATTTCACATAGCTCCCATACAATCGATTATTCCGATAAACGGATTTTGGGCTTTAACTCCTGTAATTAAATACCTAGGAACGTGAAATTTTGTAAGTATTGCTATTTTTATATGTGAAATATCGATGTTGAAAATCATCGAGATGGGATAAATATTTCACATAGCCCCCATACAATCGATTGTTCCGATAAACGGATTTTGGTAGATAACTCCTATAATTATATAGGTAGGTACGTGAAATTTCGTAACTGTTGCTATTTTAGAATGTGGAATGTCGATGTTACAAATCAATGAGATTGAACCAATATAACACATCGCCCCCATATAATCGATAGTTCCGATAATTTCGGTATGAGCTTAAGTTAAATTCACACAGGCTGTACTGGCATCAAGCAGTGAAAATCTTGACGCTTATTCATGAAAGGTATTTAGCCTTCGGCACAGCCGAAGACAGCTTTCCTTGCTTGTTCTTAAGTATGTTAGGCATGAAAATGTGTGGGGAAATACATGTTCTGCTAAAAACGCTAACGATGAAACTCCTAATTCCCATATAAACATACTTGTGACAACAGAAAACTTTTAATATCTCGAAACAAGAAAACTGGAGAAAACCATTTTTGTATACATGCATATGTACCTGCATATTTCCTTTTTCAGGCACCCGCTAGTTATATCTATTTACTACGTTTTATCACTGTTAACTTAGTTCTTAGTAAAAATTTCAGAATAAAGAGAAAACATTTCACTAACGAGTTAAAACGTAGTTTTTTTATTAGTTACGATGCAGCACATTTATGTACTATTTCCTTGTAGATATGAATGGCGTTTCTGATGCAAATAAATTGATTTCAGGTTTAAAAAAGTTATCAATGTGTTGAAGTATATCCGTGAATGGGGTAAAGTGCTACACATCTACAAACCATGTATAGGCAGGACGATTCTACCCGCCCCTACAGGCTAGGCCCATGTACATAGCCGCTAATGGGTTAATATAATACACATTGGCTATTTTTGTACAGACATCCAAATTGTGATTTGGTTATAGATCTTTAAAAAAAATTGGCCACCAATGGGTTAATTCATGACCGTTAATGGGTTAAGATTCCAAAAATTATTCGTTTTAGTGTAGATACAACTAATATGATGTAAATATTTTGATCTACAATGGGTTAACTGCTATATATTAACTGCTTTATTGCAGATAAAACGATTCTGATGTAAAAAAGTTGATTTCAGAATTTTGAGCGTCCCCATATGTATGTATAAGTGGCCGCAGTGTGCGACGTAAAAGGTTTTTAAACGTTTTAGGTAAATATGGTTTCTAGCAAGGACTGAACCGAAACCGATTAAAACCGATTCATTTTCAAAACCGAAACCGAAACCGTAACCGTTATTATGATCTGAGGAAGAACGAAACCGTTTCAAAAGCCGGAACCGGTTCCAAACGGTTTTGAATTTTTTTAATGTACCACTTCTCGTTATGCATTAGAATTACATTAGTGTGTATCCCTTACCAAGAAGTGTTGTTTTCGACCACAATCTGTTCCCCATCAAAGCTTGTGAACAGAATATTGTTCTCAAAAGAACAGAAGTAATTTCTCCGTATTTAAATCGCGCATTTATATACGTATACGTGGTGAAAAATTGTGTCAATTTAAAATATTTTATTTATCTTAAATATTTAATGTAAGCGACTGGAAGTTCTGCGCGAAATTATTTGTGGTAGAATGGAGATCGATAGAAAATGTTCCCAAAGATTTTTGGGTAAGTAATTTGTGCAACTTATAGTGTTGTCTCCAAATTTGGTAAATTTTTCTGCTGAAATACGTCCAAAAATGTCAGGCGTTGGACCGAAGGCCTCTAATCTGTTCTACACATAAATACCATAGAAGAGCTTTCGGATTATTGATATCGAGGTGAAAACGCGTAGTTTCATACCTATCCCGAATTTTCTTGGACGTGTATTAGCAATTTTGCAATTGCTTGGGTAATTTAGAGAGTTTTTAATGACACAAATTTTTGTTTAATTTTCAGATTGTGGCTTAGATGCTGAATGCTTGTGTCTTTTTCCCAAACACAATGATTGGACTTACATATACATATTTATGTATGTTCATATAAACAAGTAAGGAAGTCTAAGTTCGGGTGAAACCGAACATTACATACCCAGCTGTGCACATAAAGTGGGCGTGATCGTTCACCGATTTTTCTTATTTTCTGTGGTAGTACTCTACATAAACATAACATGCCTGGTACCTAGTTTCGTAAATCTATCTCACACCGTTCTGAAGTTGTTAGCAGTCGAGTTCAAAAATTGCTTGACTCATAAGTGGGCGGTGCCACGCCCACTTTCCAAAATTTTGAAAAAATTATGTAAAGAATATGAAAGTTGATGTATGTACCAAATTATATTATTATAGCGAAATCAGTTAATTAGATATGGACTTTTCAATATTTCCACCTCCTTTCAATATAACTTTTATGAAAAAGTAGGCGTGGTCGCGAAGCGATTTCGTTTATTTTCTATAGCTGAATTTACCACAACAATAGTATGTCCTCTACGAAATTTCGTTATACTAGCATAAACTGTTCTGAAGTTATTAAGAGTCAAAATTTTAAAATTTCTTCAAAGATACGTGGGCGGTACCACGCCCCCTTTTAAAAAATTTTTATAAAATCGGCCGTAGAACATCTAAATCAATACATATTGCAAATTTTATCATTGTAGCTGCTTCTAATATTGAATTAACCCATTTTATACGTTTTTCGAAATTTTCGATATCGAAAAAGGGGCGTGGTTATGGTCCGATTTTACCCATTTTCAATAGCAATCTATTCTGAACCCAAATAAGTACGCATGCCAAATTTGGTGAAGATATCTCATTATTTGCTCAAGTTATCGTGTTAACGGACAGACGGACGGACGGACGGACGGACGGACGGACGGACGGACGGACATGGCTCAATCAAATTTTTTTTCGATCCTGATCATATTGATATATGGAAGTCTATATCTATCTCGATTCCTTTATACCTGTACAACCAACCGTTATCCTAACAAAGTTATAATACCCTGTGTACAAGTACAGCTGGGTATAAAAAATTTGTTAATAAAGTATACAAATATTATATTTTGTTTATATATACGAGGTGTTAAATTGACATGACATCGTGTTAATTTAACAATAAAAATCCTGTTAAATTGACATGATGGATCGTGTTAATTTAACATTAAAATCCTGTTAAATCAACATGATAGATCGTGTTAATTTGACAATAAAATCCTGTTAAATTAACATGATAGATCGCGTTAATTTAACAATAAATCCTGTTAAATCAACATGATAGATCGTGTTAATTTGACAATAAAACACTGTTAAATTAACATGATAGATCGTGTTAATGAATTATAAAAATACGTGTTATATTCTTTTATTTAAGTTAATTATTACTTATTTTTAATAAATATGTTACGGGTTTCGAAATAAAATTTATTTAAAAACAAAAAACGAAGTGTTTTATTGTTAGCAATATATCGTGTTAATTTAACAGTAAAAGCTTGTTGAATTAACATGATAGATCGTGTTAATTTAACTGTAAAAACTTGTTGAATTAAAATGATAGATTGTGTTAATTTAACAATAAAAACCTGTTACATAACATGATAGGTCAAGTTAATTTAACAGGACGTAAACTGTTATTACAACATAGTATAGTGTTAATTTAACATTGCAGATCGTGTTAATTTAGCATGAAAGAACGTGTTAAGCTAACATGTAATAGTGTTAATTTAACGAGAAAAATAATGTTGTATCAACAGGACATCATGTTGATTTAAACCTTTGTGATCATGTTAAATGCACACTGTTCCTTCATGTTTATCTAACATGTAGGAACAGTAAAAAAGTAGCTTCATGTTAAAACAACATGTGCGATAGTGTTGGAAAATATTAACCTGAAAAAGTGTTAAAAAAGTGTTGATTCAACATGAAAATTCTTCTGCGTGTAGTAGTAAAATTTTGTTTTGTTCGTGTATTTATTTGGAAACCGAAACCGGAACGAAACCGTAACCGAAACCAACCCTGAAGGGAAAATCTCTAGTTCAGAGCTAGTTCGCTTCTAGTGCGTTCCGAACCAGTACTAGCTCGCGAACTATCTGTTTTACATGAAATCAACTGGCGAATTTAACATGGCGATGTCCTAGGCTGGAACTAGTACAAAATTCTACAGTTTGGCTCTAGTTCGTTTATTGGTACTATTTCTATAGTTCTGAACCATTTCTAAGCATAGAAACGAATATAAATTAAATTCAAAAACTTAAATTCAAATACGAATCCAAATGCCTTTTAATGCTCCTCAAACACTGGTTTCGAACTAGTGAAAATGTAATCACTAACGTAGTAGTTTTTATTGGCTACTTTATATCTAGTTCTGAACCTGAAATTTGTTCACTAGTGTCTGAGTTCCCTGCAGGGGAAATAAAAGTTGAAGAACGAAACCGGAACCGAAACCGAAACACGTTGCAAAACCGAAACCGGAACGTTATTTTAATCGGTTTCAGACCTTGGTTTCTAATACGCATTTTTGAAGCAGAGATATTTTTTGAACCATTTACAAATTTTAAAGCAGCTTTATGGATCTTATTTTGTGAGTATTTTTACTTTACAAACGATGTTTATTCCTATATAAAAAATCCCCAAAATAAAAAAAAATTACCAAGGGCTGAAACCGATTAAAATAACGTTCCGGTTTCGGTTTCGGTTTTAGCAACGTGATTCGGTTTCGGTTCCGGTTTCGTTCTTCAAAATTTATTTCGGTTTCGGTTACGGTTTCGTTCCGGTTTCGGTTCCAAATAAAAACAGGAAAACAAAAATTTTACTACTAAAATACTCATGTACCTATGTAGCTACGAAATAGGTCTGAATTTTCATAACTTTTTCCTGCGGCCATGATGGGATTTCTCCAATATAATAATACATTTATTAACGCTATGCATGGATGAAATTTCTGCAAAACAAATTCCTAAAGTTAACTCTACTTTTTTATTAAAATGGAAGCCAAATGAAATGTATAAATCGTTAAAAACATTAAAATTAGTGGCGCTTCCCGAGACAAGCCTGAACATTTCTTTTTCGGATCTCGTAAATTTGTTTCGATCGCTTCATTCAACTATAGTCAAACTTCCTCTTTCAGAATTTTGATACTGATGTCAAAACGTGGCTCGACAATCTTCCATGAAAACTTTCAGGGTACCTGCTGTAAAAGGAAGTACCTATGTGCCCACTCACAGAAGTAAGGTATTGAAAAAATTCAAAACCGTTTGGAACCGGTTCCGGCATTTGAAACGGTTTCGGTTTCGGTCTTTTCCAGATCAAAATAACGGTTACGGTTTCGGTTTCGGTTTTGAAAAATGAATCGGTTTTAATCGGTTACGGTTACGGTTTCGGTTTCGGTTTCAGTCCTTGAAAATTACCAAAAAAAAATCATTTGTTGAGGTGGCAGCGCTCCGTGATCAACTGGCAAAAGATACGAATGACAACTAACACACACAGTTTATGTCATAGTGAAAACACCTTTATTTTTTATATCATGGCTTCCCTGCAAACCAGATACCGGCTAGCAATCAAGTTAAATAGTTGGTTTCATTAATTTTTCATACGGTTACCGAAGTAGCTAATTTTGTTCAGGCCGTGTGAAAATTTTAACCATATTAACACTTTGCCTCTCCCTTGCACTTATTCTATTTTTCCATTTGCTATAAAGTATACCTGCACTCTTCAAAATAAAAAATTTCCCTTTCAAACTGTGGCTATTGTTTTGGTTAAAATGTAGTTAACAGCCATTTGTTGAAGTCGTCAATGTTTTGGCTAACATGTTGTTAATAGTATTTGTTGACATGGTTATGGAAACTGGTAACAGGTGGCTAACATTATGTTATGAAACAGTAAATGTTTTGGTTAACATGCTGTTAAAATTATTCTTTGAATAAGTCAACAAACAAGCTAGCATATGGTTAACATAAGTAGTAGAATCGGTTACCGAACCAGCTAGCATATGGTTAACATTTATAATTGAATAGGTTACCAAACCAGTTACCAATATGGTTATTGCTAAAAGGACAATACTTACCGAATTTTTCCAAATAAATTGCACAAAAATTAATATATATACATATTTTATCATTTATTAATTTATATTAAACATTTATTTATTGATATTATACATACTAATAACTAAATATATATTAAAATAATGTGAACCGTCTCCACAACAATTAAGGAAATGTCTTCACAAGCACTACGACGAGGACACATCATCATACAAATAAAGCATTGGTATTTGTTGCCTTAAGGGTTCAACCGATATAGCTCAAAAGACGCTGTTTGGCCTCAGGATCACGAATCCCTAGGCGCTTTTTTAATATTTTGCTTCTCTGAAGAGATATTAAGTTTTCTTGTGGTTGTTGTAATTTTATTAGGCTGTACCTAAAACCGTGGCAAAAAAATGCGTTCAGTCCACCACCCTGACTTGGGATGGCATATCCCAGGGTTATTTGTTATAAGCGCGGCCGAAGGCCGCGAACTCAGAAAGGTATTTGTTTTCTTTAGGGGTAAACTGCTAATAAATTATGGGAGATAGCTCAAAAGACGGGTTTTGTCCTCAGGATTACGAATCCGGAAGCGCTTTTTTAATTTTTTGTTTTAGTGAAAAGTTATGGTCAAAAAACCGAAAAATTACCCGGGTCCGATACCAAAATTGGGGCGGAATCCATGGTATTTATGTGCAAAACACTTTTCTGAGTTGAAAAAATAACCCTGGGCTACGTCATCCCAAATCCGGACGTGTGACATAACCGTGGCTACCGAAATTTTTTCCACGTTTTTAGGGACAGCCTAATAAAACTACAGCCACATGAAAACTTGAAAATTTGATTGCAAATATCTCTTCATGGAAGCAAAATATTATAAAGGCGCTTCCGGATTCCTGATCCTGAGGCCGAATCCCGTCTTTTGAGCTATATCACATAATTTTAGGTAATTTATTAGCAGTTGACCCCTAAAGGAAACAAATACCGAAAGGTGTTTCGCACATAAATACCACCGCCCCAATTTTGGTATCGGACCCGGGTCATTTTTCGGTTTTCTGACCATAACTTTTCACTAAAACAAAAAATTAAAAAAAGCACTTCCGGAGTCGCGATCCTGAATCTCTTAGCTAATTTATTAGCAGTTGACCTTAAAGGAAACAAATACCTACCAAAGCATTTGAGGCTGCAAGTCCACCTTTGCGTAAAATGGATTATTAAGAATTACCGAATTTAGGCCTAGCGCAGTTCTCCACTGCAATTAAGAAGTCGCATCCGCAAGCGCCACGACTAAATCCGGAATTTTTTAAAAAGCCGTTTCATGCAAAGGTGGACTTGCAGTTTGAAATGCTTTATGTATGATGATACGACCCCGTCGTAGTGTTTGTGGCGATGTTTCCTTAATTTTTCGACCCGACTTCCAAAGGCGCAGCCACTACCGTCTGAATTTCTCGGAATCATCGAACTTTCCTTTTGCATTTCCTACGCTGTATCTCCCGCCATCACTCGTATACGGGCATGCATAAAAGAAGGGAGAATTTCTATTAAAAATGCAAATAAAAAAAAATATTTTACGCTTACCTTTTTTTCGTGAAAAAATTTGACAAATAATAATTAATTTATGAAAGCTGCAGATTGTCAATTTTTGGGATATTTTCTTATGCTGTTTCGCACTCATAATATTAGGCATAGTACAAAATCAACAATGTTTTCTCTTTTTGGCAGATCGTTTGCACATTAACCCTAAAACGAACTTTTGGTATTTAAAGGCCCACATTTTAATTTAATTCAGAACAACTTTTTTTTTGTTGCTTAAGGTTAACATAATTTTGGGAAATTTGTCAAATGAAAAATGTGTGTGTGTTTGCAATGCGGTTAGCCGTGGTTTGCAGGGCTTAGACTAAAATTTATGTAAATAAAGATTTTATGTCAACTAATTCATGGCGTTTTAAATTAAAAAAATCATGATTTATATTCTTCGCTATTCCAATTAGAGAATCCCATTTACGTACAAGTTGAGAACTATCCCTTTCTCAACTTGAGAAACACCGTTTTTTTTTCATATAAAAAAATGTCCTTTTTGTTGAGAACGCTATCATTCTCAAGTGGTTTTCGTGTTGAGAAACAACACATGAGGTTTGAGAAGCCCCTTATCTCAAAACTTGAGATCTAGCATAACTCAAGCCTAAATGTTTGTTGGGATAAGTTATACACTCAAAAACAGCTGGTATCAGGGCGATGCTAAATAGTACAAATAGTAGTGTCAATATGCAACTTTGGAGTATCAATTTTTCTTCATCAAACGTATTATTCAATTGATATTTTATAAGTTGTAATTTAATATCTTTGAATATCAATTATATGATTTATGCTACTATATTGATACTAATACTCTCAATTTGACATTTTTAAAGTGCCAATCTAATACTTTTCTTCAGCGATTCAATAACTAAAATGATTTGATTCTTTTCACTATCTTTTTTATATGATGCATTGTTTCATTGATACGAAGAAAATGATACTTCTAGAAATTTCATTTTAACCCAACCAGTATGAACTGACACCGATACATTTTTTTTTGAGTGCATTAAACAAACACGCACAATTATTCCCAATCATACTTACATATTTCTCCATATCAAATGGATAAAGATTTGACGTTGGATTCCAATTGGAAAATATTGTTGGAATTCGGTGAATGTTTCCTTTACTGGAGAATAGACTGTTGCAACAATGTTTCTCGAATGAAAAAACAACATTGGAAATTGTAGAACGGATTTGATCTCGAATGAGATTCAAATGTATTACCAATATAAATGTTTATTATTATCTTATGTTTATTTCTTTAATTATTTCTTATATTATTCCATCTAGGCAAAGCTCATCAATGATAGATTGGGCTTGGGAAAGGATACATCGGTCGTCAGATGTATTTTCATTTCATATTCGTATGGTTGCTATTTCACATCAGGATTAAGATATGTACTGTCACAGCCTAACCTAATATAAACGCACTCCGTGCTTTACCGCACGTACATTAGAGCACCCGCCGAATATATGAAAAAGACCAACATATCTGTATAGCTTGAGCAAATAAATAAGATCTGTGGTCCTATGTAAAAAATGCATATAAGCAATATGCTTCAAAATTAATCAGAGAATATTTCTTGGGCAACAACTTTTTACCACTGATGCACTTTTGTGCAATTGAATGCAAAATTTTGTGAAAAGCATTTTTTTTGAAGCGCTTTTTTTGGTATTTCTAAGAACGTGAATTTTATGAGCTTGGTAACGTTGAATGAAGAATTGAATGCATTTTAACCCATGCTAAACATTTTTTTAAAATATTTATTTTTGTAGTTGGGAAAATCAAAAGACCTTGGGAAGTTCGAACATTTTAAATGTATTTTATATAATTTGGAGATTCGTGAATATTTTTGGATTAACACTTTTGACCACTGATGCACTTTATTGCATTTTAATGCAGTTGAGTTCAAATTTGATAGGAATAATTTTTTAAATCTTTTTTTTTTATAACCTAATATTATGTATACCATAATAATCTTTTAAATCGCAGCAGAAAATTTATCAGTTCCGAATTTTAAACAAAGTGTAAAAAATACAATACTGAACAAGCTTGCTTTTTGCTTTGGGCTGCAATCGCTAACAGCACAGGAAAAGTATACTTACGCGATGGAATTTTCGAACACACAGCAATCAAAATAAAAAAAAAAATAAAATTTTAATTAGAATTTATTTTTTCTGTTACTTCATATGTATGTATATTTCCAATTCAATTCAATCCTTGGTAGCAGGATTTAGTTAAAATTAAAATAGTGAAAACAGCTTTTGTTATTAAAGAAAAAACTTAAATAAAAGTATTGTTGCAAGTTATAAGTTAGTTAAGTTTTGCAACTAGGGTCTGGCAGAAATTTTGGGATAGTTGTTGTTCAAATATTCTAGGAATTTCAACTTAGAGTATTGTTTCAATGGCAAAGCCTTATAAAATTTTCCATCGTATGGAGGATGAACTGTTTTGTTGCCCCTAATGCGTCAAAATGCATTGAACCGTGTTATAAGTAAGACCCCTCTTTGGGCAATGTCATTTACAGCCAATAGTTTTGTAATAATTTTTTTTTGGCCGAAAGGTAGTTCAAATTTTCTTCCCAAATAGCTTGATCTTCTAATAAAAATGTTGGACTGATACCAGTAATTTTCTCGTTTAAAATTGTTTCGAAAAAGAAGTATGTATTGTTGGTGACAATAAAAAAATAACAAAGTAATTTTTTCACATTTGCGAATACAGTGTTAACCTTGTATAAAGCTAGAAGCAAGCTTGTTCTGTATTGTATTTTTTACACTTTGTTTAAAATTCGGAACTGATAAATTTTTTGCTGCGATATTTAAAAAAAATTGACTAAAATGGGTTAGAATGTATACATTTTTTTATTTAATGACTTCAGCATTATATAATTATAGTAATATTAGATTATTAAAAAAAGATTTAAATAATGATTCCTATCATATTTGAACTCAAATGCATTAAAATGCAATAAAGTGCATTAGTGGTCAAAAGTGTTAATCCAAAAATATTCACGAATCTCCAAATTATATAAAATACATTTAAAATGTTCGAACTTCCCAAGGTCCTTCCAGCCACACTATCAATTCTACGGTTTTTTACCATAATATAACAAAAAAAATTTTATTCTTTTGATTTTCTCAACTACAAAAATAAATATTTTAAAAAAATGTTTAGCATTGGTTAAAGTGCATTCAATTCTTCATTCAACGTTACCAAGCTCATGTAATTCACGTTCTTAGAAATACCAAAAAAAGCGCTTCAAAAAAATGTTTTTCACAAAAGTTTGCATTCAATTGCACAAAAGTGCAACAAAGTGCATCAGTGGTAAATAGTTGTTGCCCAAGAAATATTCCCTGATTAATTTTGAAGCATATTGCTTATATGCATTTTTTACATAGGACCACACAATAAAGAGTTAGAACTAGTTTTCTGTTAGTATCTTTTTTTAACCCCATTTTTGACCTTTAGGTCCCGGGGACCTGGGATTTTCCCACTAGAGGTAACTTTTTTTTATGCAATCTTATTTTTTTTCCTCAAGCTATCCGAAAATGCGTGGGGAGCGAATAAATTCGCACTTTTGGTTTTACGGGTGGTCTAACGTACATGCACGACTTTTTTTTTCCTTGTAACCGAAATAAATGTGCGTGCGTTTGTATCTTTGGTGTACAAACGTCAAATCGAAATGTCACGCAGAACAAAAATTGGAAATCAAGATAGGTTTTTAGGCCGTGCGTTCAAATTCGGTTGCTCCCATACAAGTTGTATGTGCATGAGACATTTTATATTAGGTTAGGCTGTCAATGAGTCTCTCTAAAGATATTTGGGGTTTTTACAGGGTTAGGTACACTATTTTCTGCTGGGCTTTATGCAACTAATTATTTGTGCATACATGCACAAATGTTGTTCGTTATTATGGCGTCATGCTGCAAAAGTGTTCTACTTAATAAGAAGTCCTGTTGAGTACAAACCAACATGCGGTTTTGTACGTGACGATTTCTCTAATTTCATCATAGGTATGTACCAGTGGCGGATCCAGGAAGGGGAAGGTTCAAATTTTTTCTTTTAATTTTTTCTTTAAAGCTGACCTTTTATGCTTGTTAGTAGGTCAGATTCAAGGTATCACTTGCGTAAATCGTTTAGAAAGTTAGTGTATTACGTAAACGCAAAAAAATGAGTTGGCAGTTTTACTATATTTTTTGCGTAACTTTTACTTTATTATACCTTTCATGAACATGAAATGGTATTATAACTTTGGTCCGATGTTTGTAAGTATGAGAAGAAGAAGAGATAGATCCACTAATAAGTATACCGTTATGACCAGGACGATAAGCTGATTCCATTTAGTCATGTCCGCCTGTCCGTCCGTCCGTATGTTTGTACGCAAACTAGTCCCTCAATTTTAGAGATATCTCGATGAAATTTGGTATGGAGGCATTGTTTTTTATATGAATAACCATTTATCGGAACCAGCAAGATTGGACCAAAACTACTCATAGCTCCCATACAATCGATTGTTCCGATAAACGGATTTTGAGCTATAACTACTGTAATTAAAGAGCTAGTAACGTGAAATTTTGTACTATTTGTTATTTTTACATGGAAAATTTCTATATTGAAAATCAGTAAGATCGGACCAATAGTACTCATAGCTGCCATACAATCGATTGTTCCGATAAACGGATTTTGGGCTATAACTCCTGTAATTAAACAGGTAAGAACGTGAAATTTTGTAAGTGTTGCTGTTTTGATATGTGCAATATCGATGTTGAAAATCATTGATATAGGATAAATATTTCACATAGCCCCCATACAATCGATTGTTCCGATAAACGGATTTTGGGCTATAACACCTGTATTTAAACAGGTAAAAACGTGAAATTTTGTAAGTGTTGCTATTTTTATACCTGCAATATCGACGTTGAAAATCATTTAGATGGGGTAAATATTTCACATAGCCCCCATACAATTGATTGTTCCTATAAACGGATTTCGGGCTATAACTTCTGTAATTAAAGAGCTAGTAACGTCAAATTTTGTAAGTGTTGCTGTTTTTATATGTTAAATATCGAAAATCATTGAGATGAGATAAATATTTCACATGGCCCCCATACAATCGATTGTTCCGAGAAACCGATTTTAGGCTATAACTCCTGTAATTAAACAAGTAGGAACGTGAAATTTTGTAAGTATTTCTCTTTTAGAATGTGGAATGTCGATGTTAAAAATCAATGAGATTGGACCAATATAACACACCGCCCCCATATAATCGATAGTTCCGATAATTTCGGTATGACCTAATGTTAAATTCACACAGGCTGTACTGGGGATCGAACACTGAAAATCGTGACGCTTATTCATGAAAGGTATATAGCCTTCGACACAACCAAAGACAGCTTTCCTTACTTCTTTTTTGAGTAACTTTTACTATATTTTTTTCTAATTTTTACAAAATTTTTCGCGTATTTTTTCATTATTTTTGAGTAACTTTTGCTGTATTTTTTTTTTTTTAGTTTTTACTAAACTTTTTTTGTAATTTTTACTGGTTTATGAATTAAGCTCCAGTAAAGCACGTTTTACGTGGGCATTAGAAGCATATTGAGTTCTCGTATAACCCCCGTAGAACGGAAACACATTGCGAAGAAGCCGTTGAGGAACATTAAACCGAATCTTTTACAATAAGTAAGGGCAGTCAATTAGGCCCTTGATAATTTTGAAGGTAAAAGAAAAAGAGAGTAAGATCTGCAACTATCCAAGGATTTAAGACTTATCAGCGTAAAACGAGCAGTATAAGAAGGTGTGGGCTCCTCAAAATCTAACGTCCAAAGACCATACTTGAGAAAGCGTTTTTAAATTCCCCCCAGTCTATTTATATCTGTCATAGGTCGCCAGATAAAGACAGCATATTCTAAATTAGACCACACAAAATAAGTGTAGAGAAGTTTTAAAGTATATGGGTAACAAAACTAAGCGGAACCTGAAAACCCCTCCCCATGGATGACACCGAAAGGGGAGGGGTTGAACCTGAAAACCCCACCCGAGGATCCGCGCCTGGTATGTACATATGTAGGTATTTGGGATTTATTCTATTGCTTGCAACGTTAAAGTACGGGCACACCTAGCGACGCGACGCGACTAAATAGTGGCCAATTAGATCAACCCCTGCAAAAATCGAGAGTACTCTATTTCCTATCCAAAGAGTACTCCAATTGGAACATCAGTGTACTCCAAATGTAATCCTTTTTCATATAAAAATTGTGCTCCAATTAACATTGCGATGTCCTAGGACTGGACCACCTACTCCAACCCTCGCTTTGTTTCTGCTACTTCATAGCGTACTCCAATGTTGTTACTCCTGGAGTATATACTGTCAGAGCGATAGTGTCGTGATTTTCGTCGATAAGGACGAGCAATGATCGGCTTTCAAAAAGTTGAAGGTGGTCCGATGAGGTATACAAAGGATTACTATTGGAGTACTCCAATATCAAAAAATTGGAACACATAATCCAACGATTTTTGCAGGGACTATGTTGTGTGGCAACGTGTCGCGTGGTGCTGCTGTCGCTAGGTGTGCTATGCTTAGTAAGAATACATGCAAAGAATATTTGGTTGTGTAGTGTCGTGTGGTGTAGAGTATATTTCTTGTGAAAAAATAAGAATTCATTGCCTTGTTTTTTCTAGTAACTATGGGAATAGTATAAGTCTAATGGCTGTTAGCCAGCAAAAATGTTAAATACATGTAGTGCCATTTTCTCAAGTAAACTTTAAAAGTTATATGAACATTTTTTTTTATCGGGCAGATAAATTTTAAAATTTACTTGAGAAAATGGCCATACATCTTTTATTCTATTGGTTGCTATTTTCATTGTTTAATGATTAAAGTTTAATCCATTAAACTTTGATTTTATGACTTTTATGCACAATTTTAGTAAAGGTGGTAGGTACCTACCTACATTTTGAGACTATTTTTTCAACACGCTGCTAGAGTTCACCAATACTATCATCATTGTCATTGTGAAGACTGGATAGGAGTAATATAAAAGTATTATATATATACATATTTTTGAGGCTAGAATACTAGAAAACGGCTAGTCTGAGAAAATTTTAGTCTATACAGCTTGTGGTTTGTCGTTTTTATACCATATATGAGGTAAAGTGTGTAAAATTTAAGCTAGTAATGATTACGGTGCCCATAAATGTTTTTACAAAAAACAGAACTCTTTTTACTTAAGGCTTGGTCTTGCCTTCACGTGAAAATCTCGGTACCCGGCTATAAACTATTTGGGGTTACACTCTCAATATTTGGAATAAAATAGTGTTTTTCATGGCGTAATCATCTCTTTGCAGTAAAAAATGTTGCCAACGTCTTCTAAACATTAAAATTGCAATCTTAAATAATTTCAACCAAAGTGCATCAATTGAAAGTCATTTTTTAAGTATACTTTTCATTTATGTGAATAGTATTTCTTGATAGTGAGAGACATTTCCTTGTTAATTTAAAACCTTCCATAACCACGGTTGCCGTTTTGGCCGAAATGTACCATTTTTGGTACGAATTTTTTCCGGGAACGAAACTTTCAAATTTGGTACGTTTTTGCATTTTAACGTACTCAATTTTTGATTTCACTGAAGCACTTGACCGCGTTAAACATGAACTAAATTATTTTTAAAATATTTTGAAAGATTTTAAATTTTCCATAAAGTTTTGAAATTATTGAGCAAACTAACTAAGGGCCACTCATTACATTTGTTAAAAGAGGTTGCCGGCACAAAAAAGCAGAACAAAAACAGAACATTTCTGTTATTTTCCTTAGAAAAAAAAATACGCAGAACAAGCTCCTTAAAAACAGAACTGTTCTGCCAAAAACAGAACGGATGGTCACCGTAGTAATGATAGACCTCTAGAAGTTACTTTTATGGTATTTTTTCACCTTTCTCAAAAATATTTATTTATTTATTATGCTGAAATTGGGTGATAAATCACAAAACTACATAAAATGAGATGTTTACTAAGCGTGTCCGCATACGGAGCGAATCATCATAGACGCGTATTAGACGCTACATTCGATTTTTGTACGATTTCTTGTGAACACGTATATTTGCATGAAGAGCTGCACACGAATCGGCAGCTGCACGAAAGTGGCAAAGCATGAAAGCTCCATGCTGCTCAGCGTATGGTCGCCAGGCGTCGTACGCTTGGAAAAGAGGAAGAATAAGCTTTGCTTTCGTTTTTTCACACTGCCTAACTGTATTTGCTTTTTTTTAATTAGCAGCACTAGTACCTAAGACCTTCGGCTCTGAAAAATGAAATCAATATAATTAAAAAAAACGAAATGTTTTTATTTCGCCCAGTGTAATGTATATACATTAGAGCGGGTCGATTTTTTTTGCATCAGGGGCCCATGGCGATTATGGTTATTTGGATCATTTCAAGCATTTTTGCCAAAGAAACTATAGGTCTAACATGAATTTCGAGCTAGCAGTTTTTTCGACCAAATTTTTTCTTTTCTTCTAAAAGTGATTCACTTGCTAAAAAGCTGTGTTGAAAACTAACAAAAACCATTCTCTATGTGCATCTAGGGGGTTTCGGGGTCGAGGAATCCATTTCCGGTATTAATTTTTTCGTTTGACGTCCGCATGACGGCGCTTTCGCTCTTTTTTAGGGTTCTAAATCAATTTTTTCGGGCAAGTTCTTTTTATTTTTGGAGAGAAAATCTTATTAATCTTTACAAAGAGAAATCTTGCAAAAAACGTACTGATTTCTTAGGGTTCCTAACAAGAAGATTCGACTTATTAATGTTTTCAAAGGGAAAACATATTTCCCCGTAATTGTATGTGTTAATAAGACGATCTTAGGGTTCCTAACAAGAAGATTTGACTTATTAATGTTTTCAAAGGGAAAACATATTTCCGCGTAATTGTATGTGTTAATAAGACGATCTTAGGGTTCCTAACAAGAAGATTTGACTTATTAATGTTTTCAAAGGGAAAACATATTTCCGCGTAATTGTATGTGTTAATAAGACGATCTTAGGGTTCCTAACAAGAAGATTTGACTTATTAACAGATTTCCGCATAATTGTATGTGTTAATAAGATTTGACTTATTAATGTTTTCAAAGGGAAATCTTGCAGAAAACGAACTGATTTCTTAGGGTTCCTAACAAGAAGATTCGACTTATTAATGTTTTCAAAATGAAATCACATATTATTGAGAAGAAAATAAAAATTATATTTCAGAGTTCTTATATTGTCTTCGAGAACTTCAGATTATCAGTTACGATTCAGTTTTAGATTTCTCTTGTATTGCCTTTACCTTCTTATGTTGCCTTTTTATATTTCCTTCAAGCCATCTCACCACACTCTTCCTGACATTGCCTTCCACACTTGCCATATTGCCTCCACCGCGAATCGAACTAACCACATATTGAATGCTGAACACAGGTGCTTACCATCGAGCCATCGGGTACTTCTGCTTCTCAGCGTATAATTGTTCTACATGATGTCTGCTGATGATGATGCAAGATTTCCCTTTGAAAATATTAATAAGTCAAATCTTCTTGTTAGGAACCCTAAGATCGTCTTATTAACACATACAATTATGCGGAAATAGGTTTTCCCTTTGAAAACATTAATAAGTCAAATCTTCTTGTTAGGAACCCTAAGATCGTCTTATTAACACATACAATTATGCGGAAATCTGTTAATAAGTCAAATCTTCTTGTTAGGAACCCTAAGATCGTCTTATTAACACATACAATTATGCGGAAATATGTTTTCCCTTTGAAAACATTAATAAGTCAAGTCTTCTTGTTAGGAACCCTAAGATCGTCTCATTAACACATACAATTATGCGGAAATCTGTTAATAAGTCAAATCTTCTTGTTAGGAACCCTAAGATCGTCTTATTAACACATACAATTATGCGGAAATATGTTTTCCCTTTGAAAACATTAATAAGTCAAA
This sequence comes from Campiglossa producta, assembly GCA_964058755.1. NCBI lineage: Eukaryota > Metazoa > Arthropoda > Insecta > Diptera > Tephritidae > Campiglossa > Campiglossa producta. Next base: position 95,912,810 of record CAXKVI010000002.1, on the reverse strand, counting down.
TCTTCTTGTTAGGAACCCTAAGATCGTCTTATTAACACATACAATTATGCGGAAATCTGTTAATAAGTCAAATCTTCTTGTTAGGAACCCTAAGATCGTCTTATTAACACATACAATTACGCGGAAATATGTTTTCCCTTTGAAAACATTAATAAGTCGAATCTTCTTGTTAGGAACCCTAAGAAATCAGTACGTTTTCTGCAAGATTTTCCTTTGAAAACATTAATAAGTCAAATCTTATTGTTAGGAACCCTAAGATCATCTTATTAAAATAAGAAGTTTTTCTCTTTCAGCTTTTTTTCAATATTTTGACAGAAATTTCGAGAAGATTTTCTTATTAATAACACATATAAAAAGAAATCGCAAAGAAAAAAGAAGAAATTGCACTTGATAATATCAATAAGAATTTCCTCATTAAACCAAATAGATTTGCGTATGGTTTTTTTTTCGTTTCCGCCGTCTTGACTACCCCTGAGCCTGAAACCCGTTCATAAAGACAATCTTATTAATTTTATTAGGCATTTTTGGCTCTGTGTTTTTTCCGAAAATCAACAACAATGTTCCGAAAATCTATGAAATTTGACTTTCCTATAATGCAATTTCCTTTTTTAAGTAGACTAACACCCTGATTCTGATTTTGATGAATTACACTTTGCTACAAAAAAAAAATATTAATACACTTGTTCATCTGCTCTAGTTATACACGAAACACCCTTCAAAAGATTTGTTACACCCCAAAATCTGGTTTTAAGGCCAAAAAACCGTTTTTCAGAGTTTTCGTTTAAAAAAAATCATTAATCATATTTGTTTTTTTGACTTTGAGCGCCAAAGATTGAAAAATCCTTAGTTGACCCATTTAGAGTGCCACAATCGTGTTGAAATGTAAGACCGACCCCCTCTAACTTTGTAGGGCCGACCCCCATGCCATTACCAGATTTGTTTGATACTTCAGCATCAAAATCCAGAATTTAAACGAAGACTTCCTTGGAAAAAGTATTTTTGAAAAATTAAATTGACAGCCTCACCTAATATTAACGCGCGCCGTTAGTTTTCTGTCAAATTTCTCTCATGCCCATACAACTAGTATGGGAGCAACCGAATTTGAGCGCACTGCGTAGAAACCTAACTTGATTTCCAATTTTTGTTCTGCGTGACATTTCGATTTGACGTTTGTACACTGGCGAATATACAAACGCACGCACCTTTATTTCGGTTACAAGGAAAAAAGTCGGGCATGTACGTGCGGTAAACGCACGTCACGCGTTTAAAGACCCTCATACAGTTCCGTGTGAACGTGAGCATGAATGAGTGGAGACTTTCTATTGCGTACGCAAAGGAAAAAATTCCAAATCAATTCTTTTGTGCGTTCACGCACATCTGTCAAATGACTTCAACTCTCCAAAAAATGTAAAAAAAAATCACAGTTTGGCGTGGTAATTGCCAAATTTCAACACTCACTTGCGAAGGGCTTGTGTCACTTTGCGTTCGCACACAATTCACTGCGAGATAGTAAAATAAGCATTTCAAAGCATATTTAACACTTTCACTTAAGTTTAAATGCAGTAATGTCAAAGATATTTTAGTTGTTTATCCACTTACGGATGATTTTTTTTGGAAAAGTGGAGTAATATCAACATATTACACAAAAGAAAATTGTTCACGCTCACCCACGTTCACGCTCAAAAACAAGTGTATATAGGGCTTAAATTAGGTTAGGCTGTGAGTTTGTACATTGCCGCAGTGTTGCGCGAGTAGAGTAATTGTAACCCTGCAGGGAACTCAGGCACTAGTGACACAAATTTCTGGTTCAGAACTAGATATAAAGTGGCCAATAAGAACTAGTACGTTAGTGATTACATTTTCACTAGTTCGAAACCAGCGTTTGAGGAGTCATTAAAAGGCATTTGGATTCGTATTTGAATTTAAGTTTTTGTACTTAATTTATATTTAGAACTATAGAAATAGTGCCAATAAACGAACTAGATCCAAAATATCGAATTTTGTACTAGTTCCAGCCTAGGACATCGCCATGTTAAATTCGCCAGTTGATTTCATGTAAAAAAGATAGTTCGCGAACTAGTACTGGTTCGGAACGCACTAGAAGCGAACTAGCTCTGAACTAGAGATTTTCCCTACAGGGAAGTTTCTGCTTAGTGAAGACAGTGCATTGATTTAATAGAAAAACTTAAGTAGAAAATGGAAAAAATATTAGTGATTTATAAACAAAGTAAGCTATAATTTAAAATATTTTTTTTGCAGATAGAAGGTTTATTTATTAAAAAAATATTTATTATTAAAAGCACTGATTCCATACTTCCTGCTGAATTCAGTTATCGGACAGGCTGTCCGAGCACTGAAAACTGCAAAAAGATGAGAATTATAGTAGGTACTTGGACAGATAATTAAATGTAGTTTTACATGTTGTTTTTGTTGTTGGCATCGATAAAAGCACTTTCCGAAGGTTTTAGGGAAGGTTGTCCGGCAGTCCTTTGCCGGATATGGACGCTCCGATACTAGCACCTTGAGGTATTTGTCTGATTATGGCGGGAGCGATTAAGTATCACAAGTTGAACCTTCTAGGTCATTGCAAATCCTCCTTTTGTGCCATAAAGTTTAAAGTCATAACCCTTTGTGGGTTTTAGTCGCTTCTTAACCGATACATGTCTAACTGCGGGTATATTTTAAGCCCCAGACCTGCTGGAGGTTTTATGTTGTTCGACTTGTCTGAAAAATGGATTTTCCAAACATAATTATGTATGTTTGCTTTCAGTGATCTAGTGATGTGTAGAAACGGGACGATTCTTTTAAGGACCAAACTTCTTCATCTCCTGCTTTGTATATGAGTACTCCTTGAAGAAGTTTTTGCACGGTTAGAAATATGAACCTAAAATTTAAACCGTTCATCGGTTTAAGACAATTTTGAAACTTTTTTGTGGAATATTTTAAACCGTTAATTTCAATTGAGGAGTTGCGTGCAAAAAGGGCACAAAGTGAGATGTGCCCTTTTTGCGTAAAACGGCTAATTAGAAAGAAAGATCCATGTTTGATGTCCCCTCCAAATATGACTTTGATATCTTTTGAACTGGCTGAGTAACTTAGAAAAATATTGAGCTATGTATGAGTACTTTTCTTTTTCTTCAATATTATTTTTTGTTGCTCATATGCACGTACAGTGTTTTTCTTATACACTCTGAAATAGTTTTAAATCCAAAACTAAAATATTAACAGAACACATGTTTTTATGAATTTAAAACAAGATTTATAATTCGCTTTCCTGGTTATATGCAAAAAGGGCACATCTATGACATTTTTATACCTTTCATGAACATGAAATGTTATTATAACTTTGGTCCGAAGTTTGTAAGTATGAGAAGAAGAAGAGATAGACCCACTAATAAGTATACCGTTATGATTAGGACGATGAGTTGATTCGATTTAGCCATGTCCGTCTGTCCGTCTGTTTGTACGCAAACTAGTCCCTCAATTTTAGAGATATCTCGATGAAATTTGGTATGGAGGCGTTATTTTATATGAGAATAATCATTCGTCGGAACCAGCAAGATAGGATCAAAACTACTCATAGCTCCCATACAATCGATTGTTCCGATAAACGGATTTCGGGCTATAACTTCTGTAATTAAAGAGCTAGTAACGTCAAATTTTGTAAGTGTTGCTGTTTTTATATGTTAAATCTCGAAAATCATTGAGATGAGATAAATATTTCACATGGCCCCTATACAATCGATTGTTCCGATAAACCGATTTTGGGCTATAACTCCTGTAATTATATAGGTAGGGTCGTGAAATTTCGTAACTATTGCTCTGTTAGAATGTGGAATGTCGATGTTAAAAATCAATGAGATTGGACCAATAAAACACATCGCCCCCATATAATCGATAGTTCCGATAATTTCGGTATGAGCTAAAGTTAAATTCACATAGGCTGTACTGGGGATCGAACAGTGAAAATCGTGACGCTTATTCATGAAAGGTATATGGGCATATCCCTAATTACATTTTTGGATACTCAGATGCTAGACATCGGTTAATGAATTAAAGCGGGGAAAAGGCATATGGATATTTAGTTTTACGTATTGACTATCTTCTCTGAAGATTAGGATGAAAAAAATTTAGACAATAAGTTTTTACAGAACTTTGAAAGTCGAAAAACGTCGAATTTATTTATTATTTTGTTGTCCTACACTACAGTAGTATAAAACCAAATGCCTCATTTTGAAATATTAACATAACGAATTTTATTGAAATTTGTACAAGAGGCAAATATGGGCAATTTTCGAGAGACATCAGAAACCGTAAAAAAAATTGTAAAACATGTATTTAACTACTTCTAAACTAACTTTTATTTAAGCGTCAGTGACCTAAAACACAAATTTAGTACACTTATTCCAACAATACAAACATATAAAAAAAATTATTTAAAGAAACCACTAATTCTCCCAAAATATGAATGATAACTTTACCGAAGTTTTAGTGGCTTTCATACTTTTTGTTGTTTTTTTGATATTTTAAGTTCAATGCAATGTCAGTGTCAAGATATATTGTTAATATTTTACTATTTAGAACTTGTAATTTTTTTTTTAATTTAGAAAAATTAGAATTCTTTCGGTCAGAAGTCATTCAAATTTCTATTATTGGGATGGCTTTTGTATAAATCTGAATCGGTTTAAGGGGCCTTTTAGGGAATTTTACGCCCTTCAAAATTGCCTTTGGGCGTTTGTGCCTATCTCTCACTGGTCAATAGCAGAAGTGGTGAAAAAAATTTTTTTGGAAAAATTAAACATTTTCGACTATATCTCAAAAACCGGGTTTCGGGTATCAAAAAAAGTTTACCGAAGATTGCTTTATATAAATACATATCTACATGCTGCTAAACTTTTAACATAGTTGGTAGAGAAGTGCCCAAGTTAGAAAAATATTTAACGATTTTTCGGGATTTACTTTTATCGATATTTCCAAAACCGATTATCAGAAATCGACAATTTTTTTTCCAAATCATTCTCTGTTTATATATTAGTATGCTGCTAAAATTTCATGTCATAATGTCATTGAATAACCAACTTGGCTTTAAAAAATGTTTGACGATTTTTCGTGTTTAAATTGCTAACGATATCTCCGAAACCGGGTGTCAAAATTTTTTTGCCTAAATATAACCTTCACATATCTCTACACGTTGATAAAAGTTCAACCAAATCGGTGCAGTAGTGTTTAAATAAATGTATATTAAACACTGCGACTTGAATTTATATATATAATCTTCGAGCTATTGACTATATCTTTTTGAGGCTTTATGTAAGACGAATCCAACGGAGAATCACTCTTGCGAACAAGTGCTACTTTGGACTGAGTAGGCAATTGAGAAGTAAAGTCCTCTCTCGAAGAACAAAGATCACGCTCTATAAGTCTCTCATCATACCTGTCCTGATGTATGGCACAGATTCATGGACAATGTCAAGAGAAGATGAGATGGCCCTTGGAGTATTTGAGAGAAAAGTTCTACGGAAGATTTATGGTCCTTCCCGTGATGCCGACGGCGAGTATCGAAGGAGATTTAACGATGAGCTGTACGAGCTTTACGCAGATCTGACCATAGTCCAGCGAATTAAAGCCCAAAGGCTCCGCTGGCTGGGTCACGTCATGCGAATGGACAAAGAAGCTCCAGCCCAGAAGGTTTTCCAATCGTCACCCGAATTCGGCAGCAGAGGAAGGGGGAGGCCTCGACTGAGATGGAAACAACAGGTGGAGGATGACTTGAACTCCCTTGGGGTTTCCAATTGGCGTCAGTTATCGCTAAAAAGGAATGACTGGCGTGCTTTGATAGGCGACGGCCAAAATCGCTTAGGCGGTTAAGCGCCAATAAATGATGATGATGATGTAAGACGAATTACGCTGATAAATTTAAGCTCCTCTTTATCTACCAATATACCAGAAAAAAGGTTATTCTTGTGCTTCGATGTTTCAATTTTTTTTTTTGGCAAAAATGTAACACTATTTGGGATTTGCCCATATAGCCTTCGGCACAGCCGAAGACAGCTTTCCTTACTTGTTAATTCATCGTTTATGGCTAGCGATTTGGAGTGTCGCTCTTGTTACTTCACCAAGTAAAAAGATAATAAACTATATAAAATTAATATCAAAACCGTTTTCTATATACTACAACAACAAAAAAGTTACAAGGCTTCATAAGTTTGAAACAAGAATATTTCAAAACATAATTTTCTGAGAAGTGCACAGAGCCAAAAATGCCTAATAAAATTAATAAGATTGTCTTCATGATCAGCTTTTGGGCAAAGGGGTAGTCGCAACGGTGCAAACGAAGAAAAAACTGTAGGGAAATCTTTTTGGTTTTAAGAAGAAATTCTTATTAAAAAACTATACATTTAGTACAAAGGTGTAGTTAGACGCTGGCAATTATTAGTATACGATGGCCGGATGGTTAGCAGCTGGGTTTAACAATCGAAAAATTGTAAGTTCGATTCTCTCTCTTTTTTTCCTAATTAGAATTGTTAAAAAGAAATCTTCTTAAATATATTTATGAGATTTTCCTTTGAAACATTAACAACTGTACACATAACGGTAATTAGAAGCTGGCAATCAAAAGTGAGCGATGGCCTGACGGTTAATAGCTGGGTTTATCATTCCGAAAATTGTAAGTTCGATTCTTGGTGAGGGCAATATCATTTTATTTTTCATTTAAAATATTAAAAAGAAAATCTTCTTAATAACATTAAAAAGACTGTCTCTACAATAATAAGAAGCACGTCTTCTTGAAGAAAATCTATAGAGATATCTTATGACTTTTGTTCTATTTTATTAGGCATTGTTGGCTCTGTGTGCCCTTTTTGCACGCAACTCCTCAATTATTTACGAATTAAATTTCAAACTCAAGCAGGTCAATGAGAGAGAAAATTTCTTACGATTCAAAGTTTTGAATTTAGACCTGAAGATTTCCTTTTTAAGCCAAGTAGTTTGATTTTAAATTTAAACTGAGACGTGAAGAGAGCAATTGCCTTCAGTAAAAAAATTTTTGTAAATTTAAACTTTAAAGTTTAAATTACATTTTAATAATTCATTTGAAAAAAAGTGTCAAGTTTTAACCTAAAAATAAAATACAGTTTATCATAACGTAGGCTGGCAGCCATTTTAACAAAAAAATTAAGGTGAAAAATATAATTTTCATAAAAAATCATTTTCCACTTAAATTATTGCTTTAAACTCGATTTTAAACGTGTAGAGCTAAATCGGTATGTTTTTAAAATATTGGGTCATTTTAATTAGAAAAATTCAAAATTTGGATTAGAAAAACAATACCTTTTTTATTAATATGACACATATTATAAAGAAAAAATTAAAAACAATTTGCGATCGTAAATAATTTTTATCCGTCAATTTTGATTATTGAATTTTTGTAAAATTGGTTTAAACCTTAGGTCAGTCAGGTTTAAAATAAAGAGACTGTTATATAAAATTAAGAAGGTGCTGTTTGAATTTACAACCAAGTAGACTAAATTTTAATAAATTCAAAATTAAATTTCAAATCCTTCCAGTTTGGAATTAAAACCATCAAGAATTGTTTTTAATAAAACTAGGTTTGAACTTTAAACCCCCTAAACTAATCGTGGCTGTAATCGAACGGAGCCTATCTGATACCGGGCCGCCTCGGAGAGTAACTATGGCCTTATCGCGGTATGGGGCTCTGCCGCGGCGGACGACACACTTTCCATTTACTCTTCCCTTGACCCTAAGCTGGCCTTGCCGGCGAGGGGTCGCACGAACAAGATGAAAAATAGTAATAAAAACCCTAAAACTAAAGATACAATGTATACTGCACAGCATAGGAGGAAAATGTTGGAGCAAGCGAGAACGCAACGTCGGAGGACAAACTCCATTTCATTATCAGCCGAGAGATCGACAGCGATGGCAACTACGGGTCGATTAGCTCTGGATAATAAGGAGGCAATCCCCAAAGTACCGGTACAAATACAGTGAAGCCAACGGCTGATGCTAAACCGCGGGAACGCGCTTTTTGCGAGTTCCCTGGATAGTCTAAACCAGACCGCTGGGATTTTCCAAATGGCCGGGTCCCGGGACTGACTTTCCTAGTGCTGGTGGTATCACAACGGGCTTTTCAAAACTGGCCTAAGTGTGCCTCTGCGGCAGCCACTAACCTAACCTAACCTAACTGCATTCAACTGTTTGAACAGTCACAGATTTTTAAATTTAAAAAAAAAAACTAGGACCCGCCAACTCATAGGGAAAAAATCAAAGCAGCACACTATAAGTTGGAAGAGAAGTTCGGCAAAAGTCTCGTTAGAGGTTATGACAAGCTGTTGGTATATAACCGCCAATTGTTTTTACGTTGCGGCATAAACTTGAGTATATTGACAACAACAATATAAATTAACTCTACCAATGCTCCTTTAACTCGAGTGTATGGCCCAGCATGAAAGCAGTCTTACTTTGACTCTTTTTGATGTAAAAATAAGACTTAATTTTATCTATATATCATATGTGGGTCCGGAACTCCGCAGTGGACGACTAACTTAACCTTAATTTACCTTACCTAAAAATACAACCTCAAAGCCCCAATTACATAAAACTTTGACAAATGCGCGCCTCGTTTTTGAGCATTTGCGAAAAATTTCGCTTCGCTTTACGTTTAAAAAAATTTGTATGAAAGTGGATCCTACAAAGTTGAATGCAATTGGGCCTTCACCTATATAATCAAACTTGACGAACGCGGAATTTGAAAGGAGCCATTGCAAGTAGAATTCAATAATTAAATTAAAAATACAATAAACAACATAATTTAAAAAATATAGAAAAAAAAACTTGTGTTAACTTTACCGAGAATCGAACTCAGAGCCTTTAGCTCATTTTTGGCTGTGTATGAACTAGTATATCAACTGGTATAATGCTGATGCAGAGGCTGACTAGTATACCAATTGGTATGGTGCTGATGCAGAAGAGGACAATTGCTTTTCTTTTTCTCTTGTAACTGCTTCTTTTTTACCTTGTAATTCACAGATGCTTTTTCGTGTTTGGGTAAATACAAATAGTCGCTGCTTTCTAAAGAATAAACTGGTATATTGCTGATGTAGAGGCTGACTATGATACTGGTGCATAGACCGACTAGTATACCAACTGGAATGAATCCAAATTCGTGGACTAGTATGACAAGTGGTACGATCTGAATGGGCATAATGATTAGTATGTCCTGCCGCATAGACTGAGCAGTATGTCAACCGGTATGATTCTGATGTATATATGAACTAGTATGCCAACTGGTAAGATTCTGACGCATATATGAACTAGTATGTCAAATGGTATATTTCTGATGCAAATTTGAACTAGTATGTCAACTGATATGATTATAATGCATAAATGAACTGATATGTCAACTGGTATGATTCTGATGCATAAATGAACTACTATATCAACTGGTATGATTCTGACGCATATATGAACTAGTATGACAACTGGTATGATTCCGATGATTTTTTTAACTAGTCTGTTAATTGGTATGATTCTGATGCATTAATGAACTAGTCTGTCAACTGGTATGATTCTGATGCATATAAGAAGTAGTCTGTCAACCGTATTATTCTGATGCATATATGAACTAGTCTGCCAACTGGTATGATTCTGATGCATATATGATCTAGTCTGTCAACTGGTATGATTCTGATGCATATATGAACTAGTCTTTCAACTGGTATGATTCTGATGTATGTATGAACTAGTCTGCCAACTGGTATGATTCTGATGTATATATGAACTATTCTTTCAACTGGTACGATCCTGACGTATATACGAACTAGTATCTTAAATGGTATGATACTGATGTGTATAATAACAAGTATATCAACTGGTATATTCCTGATGCAGAGGCTAGTCAGCCAATTGGTATGGTGCTGATGCAGAGAAGGACAATTGCCATCTCGTAGGACATCGCCGTGTTAAAAATACCAGTTGCTAATATGGAAAAATTACAGAACTCGAACTAGTTGAAGCCGCCTAGCTGACTAGTATTTGATTAGTATAAAACTAGTTAAGTTGACTGCAGGGATCTACTGCAGCCACTTCAAACAAGAAGTCCGACATCTCCTCTGATGCTGTCTCATCTGCTGCTGTTTCCAATACTCAGCTTCTGCCAGGCGTTCCTAATAACAACGAGATGCCGTCTTCTGCTGAGATGCCAGTATCGTTGTCGTCCTGTGCCAATAAAAACTCGCCTTCTTCTGCCCAATGGACCAAAGTTCAGCATAAAAAACCGAAAAATAAGAAACAAGGGAATAAAAAACATTTGGAAAATGGAGCTACCACTGTTAACCCTCAAATTACAAAACAATCTTCTAATTTAATAATCGGAGGTAGTGATAACAAGGAACTTGATCTTCCTTTAAACCTAGTGTCACTGCAGACAGTCTTGTTTCCTTTGTTTCCAAAAAAGCATGCATTAGAGTTCAACATCTAATATGTTTCCCTCTGCTGAAAAAGGGTGCACACATTAAAGACATGACTCGAATTTATTTCAAGCTTGGTGTTTGGTCTGCACTAATGGAAAAAGTCTTGGATCCTAAGCTCTGGCCGGCTGACGTGAAAATCAAGCCTTTCAAAAACCGTCGTAAAGGTGGTCAACGTGGCGATGATACTTAGCAATTAGCAGCCCCAGAAAAAAAAAAATCTTGTGATCTGAGTATCTACTATCAAAATGTCTCTGGCCTCAGGACTAAGTCCAGTCTGCTTTTTGATATGAGCTCGCATTCAGAATATGATATCTTCGTTATTATTGAATCATGGCTCAACGCCAATTTTTCGGATGGCGAATTCTTTGACCTAAATTTATACAATGTTTATCGCAAAGATCGAGGCTATTGCAAAACTGGTCTTTCCAGAGGTGGTGGAGTTTTAATTGCTGTGCGCCGCCATTTTCGGTCATCGCTCGTGGAACTGTCTGATATGGATTTCTTGCTCGACCAGCTTTGCGTCTCTGTTCAAGGCAGTTCCAAGTTGTTTGTGTATGCTTCGTATATTCCTCCGACTAGTACGGATTCCATATATAAATCGCATGTCGACAATATTGTTAATCTATTACATACTCAGGATGGTAGTAACATTTGTATATTGGGCGACTTCAACTTACCAAATATCGAATGGTCGTATGTCGACAACAACTTTTCTCTTCTTCCTATAAATGTAAATAGTTCCTCTGAAATTTACCTTACAGATAATCTCTTAAGTGTGAACCTCTGTCAGATTAATAGGTTCACAAATCAGTTATCAATAACACTTGATCTTATATTTATTTATGATAATATTAATTATTCCCTAGACACTCAGCTTGGTCCACTGTCGTGTTCCGGTATTCACCATATCCCGCTAGTTTTGAAAGTTGAATTTTATAATTTTGAAAGCATAGTTGTCGAAGATGCTCTTTATAGTTTTTTATTTAAACGTGCAAATTTTGATATAATTTCTTGGAAAGTATCTTTGATTGATTGGGAAGCTATTTTTTGTGGTAAAGATTTGGCACACTGTTTTAATTCCTTCAAAGGCCTTATCAATGAGATTTGGATCAACAATATTCCGCAGAAAAAAATTAATTGTTACAAAATCCCATGGTATACTGCTGGGCTCAAGAGGCTGAAGAACTTGAGGAATACATTTTTTTAAAAATTCAAGACTACAAAGTCTTTGGTGTTCAAAAGGAAATACATCCATTTCAACAAAAAATTTAAAGCTTTGAGTAAGAGACTGCATAGTAATTTTACTCGAAACTTTGAATCTTGCATTAAAGATAATCCCAAGGCTTTTTGGAATTATGTAAAATCCAAAAAAGCTGCCTCGAGCATTCCATCGTCCGTATTTTACAACGGGACTCATACCTCTTAACCTATGGAGTCGGCTAATCTTTTTGCAGATTTTTTTTGCTCCAATTTTGATACTCATTAGTGTTCGTGAGTCCTCCTCAATGGTAGACTCGCCCATTAACTTTGGAGCTCTTATCCTTTCTCTGGACGATATTGTTGATGGGATTCGGAATCTCAAATCGTCTTCCCAGACAGATATAGACGGTTTATCGTCTTATCTCTTCAAAAATTACAAAGATTTAGCCACCCCGCTTCTCTTTACGTCGAAAAACAAAAAATCAGTTTTGCCGTCAAGCTATTAATCAGCGATAATCAGCATGGCTTCATTCCTGGCAGATCCACGGTTTCCAACCTAGCAGTTTTTTCTGAGTACTGCCTTGCAGCCTTCAACAACCGCTTTCAAGTCGATGCGGTTTATACGGACTTCTCCAAAAATTTTGACAGAGTTAGTCATCCAATCTTGATTTCTAAATTAGCCAACTTGGCTTTCATTCGATATTTTTGTCTTGGATTAAATCATACCTTCACTCACGCAAATGTGTTGTTGTTGTGGACAATACTCATCCCGAGCCTGTTATGGGACGGTTGAAATAGGGTGGGATTGCCAAACAACATGTCGGTTAGATGACCTGTTAATGCCCCACCATTGCGGCGTGTGTTACAAAGATTTAGCCACCCCGCTTCTCTTTATCTTCAACCAATCTCTCGATTGTGGTGAGTTCATTGATGCTTGGAAGCTAACTTTCATATCACCCATTTTCAGTCCTCGTGGGTTCAACTACACACAATGGCCGGACCAAGTAACCTCCTCCCTAATCCATCGTCTAACAGGATAAATAAAATGTTTGCACACAAGGAACGAACGACCAAATCAATCCTCACCACATTGCATATTTTTCCGCGAACACAGTACTACGACTCCTTACCTTGCAGTACCTGTAAAAACGGTTTGGACTGCACTGAACCCACCCATCCTTGGCTTCGTAGCTGAAATTGAAGCCCCTTTACACCACCACACGACCTTCGAAATTAGACCAACTTAAATGCTTACAAATCCATATTTATGTTTAATTCCTTATACAATTCAACTGTTTAATCTAAATACAAATTTCAGTACAGGTGATATAGGAAAATCCTTATGCATACAAACAATCCGCATGTATGTATATATGTAAAAACTTCATTTACAAATTTAATTCAATTACGTTCCTACTAACTATTATTTTTGGTGGGTATATCCCTTCAAATATTCCTGACCTACCTCAAGTTTTGGCTCATATGGTCATTGACCATCGGTGTGTAAGTTAACTTGGAACAAGTTAATACCACCCACGTCGCCCACAAGCGGATCGTCTACCATGAGCTAGCCGATCCCATCCAATAAATTATCCATTTTTATCACCTACAATTGGTTAAGTAACTGATACCAGCCACGTTGTCCGCTTAGCACAAGCTAGTCGTTCCCATACCATAAATTAGTCTCATAAATTGTTTGCAGCTAAACAAATAGCTGACAAAAAATTCTTTAATCATTTTGCCGAAATAATATTACTCATATTTCGGCCAACCCAAATAAAATTCCCAAAACACTTTGCACAATATGATCGCTAACCCAAGTCTGATCGCACGCAGGCACAATTCTGGTATAAATAAGAAAATTGCTGTAAATTAGGCTAAGTCTATTTTGATCTTCAATAAAGAAAGTGCTCCTCAGCGAGAGCACTAAAAAAAACAAAACATTCGTTTTGTTATTTGGCGCCCGAGCCAAAAAGGCTCCCGGTAAAAGCGAGTATAAAAGTCCTGAAAATACCAAGTAAGGACTCGCGAAAAAAATAAACGTGTAGAAGTCCTGAAAATACCAAGTAAGGACTCGCGAAAAAAAATAAACGTGTAGAAGTCCTGAAAATACCAAGTAAGGACTCGTGAAATATAAATTCGCGACTATAGCAGTGGGCCCCGTAGTAGCCAAAGCAAACCGGCGGTATAATGTACCAGCCCGCGGCATAGAAAAACATTAAAAAAGAAAAAGAAAAAAAAAGACAGAATCTAAAATTTTAATTAATATTTTTCAAATTTTAATACCTTGCGCACAAACGCAAAAAAAGTGACAGTTGCAGTGATAAGTGACGCAACACAAAAATCAACTTTAAACAATAAATATTTTTCTTTTTTATGCGTACCAACCAAGGCAAATTCAACAAGGTAGAATTGACAACTGAAATATTTTGTTTTTGTAGGAGTTTTTCCTTCAAAAAATGTAAACAAGCGTATTAACCCTTTTCCACCCAAGCACAGTTTTTGTGTCCCATACAATTGTTTAACTGAAAAATTAGATAGCATTAGCTCAGGCCAAAAAATTATCAATACCGCGAAATATGCTAGCTCAAACAGTAACGGAGTAACTTTGGCCACTTTTGGAATCTACCTCTTTTGGACCTTTGCGTTATAAAAATGGCGAGTATTGAATATTTGTCGATTTCCGCCGATTGCATCTCAAGAAGGTTGTCGACAGAAACTGGTGGACTGCTTTCCATTAGAGTTTTTTCATACTGAAGTCAAATCCAGGTTACCGTCTTATCAAGGAAAATATGTGTCCGCGAAATGAAGTAATCAATTTATAAAAAAAAGTACAAACTTGTTTGGAATGGGTTCTGGATTATTAAAGGGTTTCGTTTTTTTTTAAATTAAAATAACGGTTACGATTTAGTTTTCGGTTTCGAGAAATTAATCGGCTTCGCTGTTTCTGTTGTAAGAGGGGCGTGACGGACCAAACAGAGTTGTACGGTATTGAGTCTATGCTCTCACAGCTGCCGAACCACCTTATGGTACTATTCCCATTGCAGATTTCATCAACTCCGTGACCGTGGTCGAAATGGATTTTAGTCGCCTCTTGCGGCAGGCATTCCACTACGGGCATATTCTAAATCCCTAACCCGCAAGGGTCATGAATCGATTTTAATCGTTTCGTTTCGTTTTCGGTCTAAGATCCAGTTGAAAAAAGGTTAGACCATTCATCTTAGCTAAAATGTGCTACAGTCTAGCTAATCCGAACTCTAAACTCTATTTAAACGTGCAAGGAACTGAGAGAAGCGGTATTGTTTTTATATGAAACAATTTGCTATTTCTTCACACTATTGAAAAAATTTAAAAATCTTAAATAGAACGGGTTAATACTTTTTTTCATTTGACGGGAAAACTCCTACAGAAAAGAGAGAACTGTCAAGTTCACTATTACTTTGTTTAATATACTTTGGTACCAACAAATAAAGAAAAATAATTGAACTACAAAAAAAAAGCCAACCAGGAAAAAACGCAGCAACACATTCGCGCGCAGTGGGAGTGGAATAAAAGGAAAAAGCCCCAGAGAAGACAGGCGTTAGGAAAAATTACACCAAGCACCAACAAAAATAATTGAACTACAAAAAAAAAAGCCAACCAGGAAAAAACGCAGCAACACATTCGCGCGCAGTGGGAGTGGAATAAAAGGAAAAAGCCCCAGAGAAGACAGGCGGAAAAATTACACCAACCACCAACAGACACATAAAAAGGAGAAAATTTTAAGAAAAAAAAGGAAGGAAGACAAAACAACGGAAAATAATAAGTAAGAAATAAATCTAAATTTAGTTATGTCTTATTCAACACTATTGCTCATGTTTACGAAATAATTACAGAATGGAAGACGCTCTTCCAATAGATGTAGATAAAGAAGAGTTAGATAGAATAATAAGAAAATTAGAGGAAAGTGAATTTACAGAAAAAAAAGTAAGAAATTTAAAAGATATAAAAAATATTGAGGGCAAAGTTCAGTTTATGCAGTGGATATTTGATACTATAGGAGAAAATAGGGAAGCTACAATAGAAGACTATTATAACACTGATACTATTGAAGAGCAAACTGTTCGAATGATCAGAGCTTTGAAATTGTAGATAGCTTTATAAGGACGAAATTGCTTTAATAAAATAAAATTTTTGCAAAGGAATAAGAAAATAGGGAAAAATGGCAAACCCAAGCAATTTTATCAGGCCCCCAATCTTAAACGCCAACGCCCCTGAGGGTATTAATATCAGACATCGCTACAAACATATTGACGCAACAAGGCCCACAGGTAGTCCAAAATGTGCTGAATCCAAATGCAAGCTTGGCCACAGCAGTTGACCAGGTCATAGAGGAAAGGCATAGGGGAAATATAAATGAATTAGACAAAGTACCAGACGTAGTAAAATGTCTGAAGGAATTTTCAGGAAAATCAGGTGAATTTAATACCTGGAAAAAAGCTTGGATCGTATACTCAATGTATGTAAAAGGAACTCCCAAATATTATGGAATCTTGAGTGTGATTAGGAATAAGATAACTGGTCAAGCCGACACAGCTTTAGAGTCCTACAACATTCCACTTGATTGGCCGGCAATAACAAAATGCTTAGCGATGCATTATGCCGACAGACGCGACTTGACAATAAAACAATAAACGAATTTTATCAGCAGGTATACAAACACCTTTCGTTGATATTAAATAAGCTAGGTTATGAAGGTACAAACAACGAAACGCTGCGTATGCTAACGCAATCGTACCGTAATAAGGCGTTAGACACCTTTATAAGAGGTTTGAATGGGGATCTACCAAGGCTACTAGGAATGAAGGAACCAGTCGATTTACCTCAGGCTCTGCATCTGTGCCAAAAATTAGATAATCAAAGTTTTAGGACAAACCATGCCAATAATATAAGGCAATCGTACCAAAAATACCAAATCCCAGTAAGGAAATACAATTCCTCACCACAACAACAGCAGAATTTTTACCCCCAATTAGCCCATAACCCTCAACCAAATCAACAAACGTGGCAAAATAGTCGAATAGGGAAAGAGACCTGCAGAATCTTTTGTGCAAAGAAATAGCAAGGCCCAAAGGACTTTCCATATATCGGAACAGGAAGAGAGGAGGTATGGAGAGGATGAACAATCAGACGTTCATTTTTTAGCCTAATGAGCTCTTCGCTCTCTTACTTCGTGGCTAGAGCGGAGAGAGGGAAAATACTAAGATTTTTAGTGGACACAGGCTCCAGTAAAAATTATTTACAACCACATTTAGCAAAGAAACGTATAAAAAACAAAGCCCCATTCTACGCCAAATCAGTCGTAGGGGACATAAAAATCGAAGAGCATACCCTATTGAAATTTTTTAATATTTATAAGGAGCTCAAATTTTTCCTGATGCCATCCTTAAAAACATTTGATGCAATTTTAGGAAACGATACATTAAGAGATATGGATGCTGTGATCCATACCAAGGACAACATATTGGTATTGAATAACGAAAAAAGGATCAAATTTAAACAGCTCCCCTCAAAGGCGGTAAACGCCATACAAATAAGAGACGAACATTTATCGTCACAACAAAGAAGGGACATGAACGAAATAATTCATGCATTCCCAAGGTTATTCTCAGAACCGGATGAGAAATTAACATATACGACAAAAGTCGTCGGAGATATACGGACAGTAACAGATACACCTATTTACTCTAAATTTTACCCATTCCCAGCTTCTCTCAAACCAGAAGTAGAAAGCCAGGTCAAAAAATTGATAGCGGATGGAATCATAAGACCATCAAGGTCACCCTACAATTCACCAATATGGATTGTTCCAAAAAAAGCGGACTCAGAGGGAAATAAACAATATCGGATGGTTATAGACTATCGGAAGCTGAATTCATTCACAACAGCAGATAGATACCCTATACCTGAAATTTCTGAAGTAATTTCAAATTTAGGGGAAAACAATTTTTTTTCGGTATTAGATCTGAAAAGCGGGTTTCATCAAATTCCTCTAAAGGATTCTGACATTGAGAAAACCGCATTTTCGGTAAATAATGGTAAATACGAATTTACTCGGTTGCCATTTGGGCTGAAAAATGCACCTTCCATTTTTCAGCGAGCGCTTAATGACATTTTGCATGAACACATAGGAATATATGATGATATAATAATTTTCAGCAAAACGGAAAAAGAGCATATTGAGCATATTAAAAAAATATTTAAAACGTTGCAAGAGGCAAACATGAAAGTTCAATTAGACAAGTGTCATTTTTTCAAAAAAGAGGTTGAATTTTTGGGATTCGTAATATCCGCGGATGGCGTGAAAACTAACCCCGTAAAGGTGGAAGCGATAGCGAATTTCCCACAACCAAAAACCATAAAGGAACTTCGTAGTTTCCTCGGAATGTCCGGGTACTACAGAAAGTTTATAAAAGATTACGCTAAACTAGCAAAACCCCTAACAGCTCTTTTAAGAGGGGAAGAAGGAAGGATATCAAAAAATAAATCCTCAAAAATTAAAGTATATTTAGATAAGGAAGCAATAAAAGCTTTTAATAATGTGAAAAATTCACTTATCTCCAGGGATGTCATTCTTGCATACCCTGATTACTATAAAAAGTTTGAACTGGCTACGGATGCTTCCAACTATGCAATCGGAGCAGTCCTGTCACAAGAGTCAAAGCCTATAGCATTCATTTCAAGAACATTAAATAAGGCCGAAGAGCACTATGCGGCTAATGAAAAGGAAATGTTGGCTATAATATGGGCCTTGAACTCACTTAGAAATTACCTCTATGGGTCAGCTAGAATACAAATATTCACTGATCACCAACCGCTCACATACGCATTGAGCAATAAGAACAATAATGCAAAAATGAAAAGGTGGAAAGCAGCATTAGAAGAATATACATACGTACGAGTTGTGTTACAAACCTGGTAAACAGAATGTTGTCGCTGATGCTCTATCAAGGATACCTGTCGAACAATCACAAGTTAACAGCCTATCGGTAGCATCAAGATCAGATGACAGTTCATCGCAAAATTTAATTTACAGTGTCGAAGGACCAATAAATGCCTTCAAAAATCAAATTTTTTTAAATATAGATAGTAGGCCATCTTACGAATTTAAAATCGTGTTTCCTACATATCACCGCCATGTGATAGCACAACCGGAATATTCGGAACAGATTTTGTTATCAATCTTGAAAAAATATTTAAACCCTTCAGTCATTAATTGTATCAAAACCGAACAATTCGTCATGGGAAAAATACAGACACTCTACCCACTACATTTTAGCAAATATAAAATAAGGTTCACTCAAGGAATGGTGGAGGACATACCTGATGACCATAGACAACAGGAGATAATAATAAAAGAGCATAAGAGAGCTCATAGAAATTCTAAAGAAAATAAAACTCAAATTTTAGGAAAATATTATTTTCCAGGTATGGCATCGAAAATCAAAAAAATTATAAAAAATTGCGTGACTTGCAAAGAAAATAAATATGATCGCCATCCGGCAAAGCCGCGAATCCAATCAACACCTATCCCTACATTCCCAGGTCAAATAGTACATATCGATATACTTCATATGGGAAAGCAGTTAATTTTAACCGCAGTAGATAAGTTTTCTAAATACGCAATTGCAAAGCCCCATAAATCTAGAGCCACCGAAGATATAAAACAACCATTGAGGGACATTCTTTTTTCACTCGTACCAGAGACGATAGTCATGGATAATGAGAGATCATTTAAATCAGAAGAAATAAATTTTATGATGGAAAACGAGTTTGGCATAGAAATTTACCGAACAGCACCGTACACAAGTTGCTCAAATGGTCAGGTGGAACGATTCCACTCTACCCTACAGGAAATAATGCGATGTCTCCAATGCGAAAAAATGCATAAAACTTTCAATGAATTATTAGAAAGATCAGTCAAAGAATACAATTATGCGGTGCATTCCACTACAGGGAAAAAGCCAATAGAAGTACATATACTTTGGTACACGGGTCACTACAAACCCGCTACTATTAGAAAAATATAGATTAGAAACAACAAATAAACTTAAGGAGAAGCAAGTTTCAAAAATCAACATACAAATCATTTTTGCAATAATATTCACGATTAAAGCGCAACAAATCGATATACAAGACCTAACAAATAATAATGGATATATACCAATAAAAATCGGAGAACAACGAACCATTAATCACTACGATAAAATCCTCCATTTTATCAACCTAACAACATACGATGAAACCATTTCATTAATTACAGAAAACATTAAAACCCTGAAGGCAACTTCCTTCGAGGATGAACGATTATTGGAAACCTTAGACAGGAATTTTATTTTATTAAAAGCGAAAATAGATTATTTACAACCACATTTTAGGGCAAAGCGAGGTCTAGTTAATGTATTAGGTAAAGGATTAAAATATATAGCAGGTACAATGGACAGTGACGACGAAAAACAAATAGTCAATACATTGAGTAGAATGCAGAGCAATGCACAGGACACGACGGACAATATAAACAATATAATTTACAACAACAAATTCTTAGCTAATCAGATTAATAATATCACTATGCACATAAATAAGCAACAAAACCTCATACAAATTTACATAAATAAATTTAGAGAAACAACACAAAATAAAATTAGGTCGTTAGAGGACGATTTGCAATTTATGCAGCATACTTATCAAATAAATAATGATATAACCCTTTTGCAAAATCATATAAATGACATCGGACAAATAATTTTTTCCAGCAAAATAGGCATCATCCCTACAGACATCCTAACGCAAACTGAACTCAGCCTCAGTCATGACTTTGATAGTTATAGGGACATAAAGATAGCAGTTATTTTTCAAAATATGATATTATAATAACTATATTAATTCCACAATTTTCCTCTAATATTCTTTCCAAAATTAAATTTGTACCAATTCCATATATTAACAATATGTCAATAATATTAGATGATTATCAAATTTTGCTAGACGAAAGTAACAATGTATATAATATATTTGTAGAAGACAACATGGAAAAAAATTTAAAAATTGATGAATGCATTATAAATATTTTGAAACTTAAAGAAGCCAGCTGTAAGCTAGGTCTAGCGTCTAAAACAAGTATTGTCGAAGTAACACCAGGAATATTAATATTTAAAAATTTCAATTCAGATATCGACCATAATTAAAAAATTAAACAAACAGGAACTTTTATAATTAAATTTGAGAATTGTAAATTAATAATTGCAAATAATACATACGAGAATAGTAAAGCTAAGATGTACGACACATTTGTCTTGCCCAGCAAAGTTACAAAAATTAAAGAAAACTCTAAAATAAATTAGCTAAAATTAGAAAAACTATATATTGAACAAATAAAGCAAAAGGAACTTGTTAAGTTCCTAGTAGATAAGAATAAAAATGTACACCTAATTAGTTTAAGTTCAGATCTACTAATTACATTCATTATCATTATGTCAATCTTTATTTTCATATACATTTACAAATATAAAATTAAATTCTATATATCGCCTGAACTGCAATTGCTAACGCGAAACACCCATATATGTAATACTGGAATATATGTAATAATGGAAACACCACAAGCATAACAAGTGGTCCATTTTTACAATTAAAAACCAATCCGTAATAACTTTCTAGGCAATTAGAATTTTTTATGTCGATTGCGGACACTCGACTTAAGAGGGGAAGAGTTAACTTGGAACAAGTTAATACCACCCAAGTCGCCCACAAGCGGATCGTCTACCATGAGCTAGCCGATCCCATCCAATAAATTATCCATTTTTATCACTTACAATTGGTTAAGTAACTGATACCACCCACGTTGTCCGCTTAGCACAAGCTAGTCGTTCCCATACCATAAATTAGTCTCATAAATTGTTTGCAGCTAAACAAATAGCTGACAAAAAATTCTTTAATCATTTTGCCGAAATACTATTACTCATATTTCGGCCAACCCAAATAAAATTCCCAAAACACTTTGCACAATATGATCGCTAACCCAAGTCTGATCGCACGTAATAAATTATGAATGCAAGCCTAAAGGCTGGTTTTCATTAGGTCAAAATATGACATCAAATGGTGGCATACTAATAAACGTGCTGGCATATGGTGTCAATTGCGTTTGCAGTCAGTTTTGACGACTCATTGTCATATAAAATGACAAGCATGTGAAAACGGTCAAATTTCAGTATGACAGCGCAGTTGGCAACGATTGACACTCAAAATAGATTTGCCAACATGTTGGCAAATTGGTGTCATTCGTCGAACGAACAGCTGATATAAGCATCACAAATTAAAAGTTTTCTAAATTTGTAAAAATGTAATTTATTAATTATTCCAATGCTTTTAATGTTTTTTGATAATAAAAATTGAGGAAACGATGGAAGTGTAGCGTAGAACCCACACTTCTCCGTAGACTCGGCCTAACCCACCATTGTCTCTGCTTTCTTAGCTGGCCCCTCTTCCGCGTCCATGCCCTCAACGTTGTCGCCAAGCACAACGTCGCAGAAGCTATTGCAAATTGTTTCTTTGGTAATTGTCTACTTTAGCTGTCAACTGCTAATAAATTAGCTAAAATTATGGAAGGGGGCTCAAGACGGGGTTTAGCCTCAAGATCACGAATCCCGAAGCGATTTTTTAATTTTTTGTTTCAGTGAAAAGTTATGGTCAAAAAACCGAAATTTGTCCCGGGTCCGATACCAAAATTGGGGAGGAATCCAGGGTAATTATGTGCAGAACACCTTTATGAGTACGCCGTTATAAAGAAATTAAAATATTGAAAAAAAAAAGCTTCCGGATTCGTGATCCTGAGGCCAAACCCCGTCTTTTGAGGCGCCTCCCATAATTTTAGCTAATTTATTAGCAGTTGACAGCTAAAGTAAACAATTACCCATATATTTTTGCGGATATTATTTAGCGCGTAAACCAATTATTATTTTGCGCGTTCTTAATTAATTTTTTGTTTGCCACAATGTATCAGCTGATCAGCTGTCAAACAAATTTACTTCGCGATTGACATCAGTGATGAAAATAGGGATGCAATCGACTGACACGAAAATTTGACGACGCTCTTTGACACGCACCGCTTTATCGACTTCATGTCAGTTTTAGAGACGTAAAGAAAACACATATGCCACCAAATTTCTATGGTGACAGTTGAGTCAGTTTTTGAGGTCAGTCATTTTGACCTAATGAAAACCAAAAACGATTAAGCAACAGTCGAAAAGTATGGCACTTGAGAATTAGGCCACTCAAGCATTTCAAAGCTGCACGCCGCCAATCCATATGTTGACATATCACATACATCCAAACCTGAACCGGCCATACGGTAATATGTCGAGCCAGCATTATGCGAATATGGGCCGCACTGTAAAATGCAACAACAAAATTATTAACATAGGAAACACCTTTTTCCAGCACATAGTGAAAATAGGGCATGTGCAGTTGTAGCGCAGGCACAATTCTGGTATAAATAAGAAAATTGCTGTAAATTAGGCTAAGTCTATTTTGATCTTCAATAAAGAAAGTGCTCCTCAGCGAGAGCACTAAAAAAACAAAACATTCGTTTTGTTATTTTGTACATACCAAGGTATATATATATATGTAAATAGATGTGAGAATATGCCTGTACTACTGCGATCCATTCATGATCCTACAGACATTGGTACATATAACCGCCACTTTATCTGAGCGAGTACTAAAAATCTCTTGATCAATAAAAGATATGCAGGTAGATAAATGCGCTCTGTGGGAGTTGAAAGCTAGCGTATCTTTTTAAATGTGTACAAAAACAAAAAAATATGAACGAAGAAAAGCAAAGTGGGTGTCAGAATCAGTGAGTTGGCGCATCAACGTACATATCTAATTAATAATGAGAAATTGGTAGAGTAATCTTATACTCCAATGCAAACATATGTCTATGTTCATATATGTATCTATAAACAAAAAAAAGATCCAAAAAATCCTATCTAGTACTGTGGATTCAACTAAGGTTAGACTGATAGATAGGTAGGCAAATACATAAGTTAATCTATGTTAAATATAGGTCAGTTAATATTCACTTACATGACATTGGCAGTATCCCACGAAGCGTAGAAGGCCTCCTGCGCACGACGTATACTAATGGGTCTGCTTGCTAGATATTAGGGTTTATAATTATTAAGTTAGGTACTTGTCATCATCCGTAGTTTAACGCCACCAAAAAAACCCCACTTATGACTGATTTTCTCCCCCTCCCTTGGTACTTACGCGCGCTCATACAAAACTTGTTCGCGAGATATCAATAGAAGGCAAATCGAAAAAATATTACAACAAGAATCGGCATCATACTTGGACCATTTTATCACTGCATGTTTTTGGCGCGATTTGAAGCCTATGTACATACATATGTACGAATGTCGATGCTTAGGTTCTTCATCATCATCATTTATTGGCGCTTAACCGTCTAAGCGATTTTGGCCGCTTCGTATCAAAGCACGCCAGTCATTCCTTTTTAGCGATAACGGACGCCAATTGGAAATCCCAAGGGAGTTCAAGTCATCCTCCACCTGTTGTTTCCATCTCAGTCGAGGCCTCCCCCTTCCTCTGCTGCCGAATTCAGGCGACGATAGGAAAACCTTCTGTGCTGGAGCTTCTTTGTCCATTCGCATAACATGGCCCAGCCAGCGGAGTCTTTGGGCTTTAATTCGCTGGACTATGGTCAGATCTGCGTAGAGCTCGTACAGCTCATCGTTAAATTTCCTTCTATACTCGCCGTTGGCATCACGGGAAGGACCATAAATCTTCCGGAGAACTTTTCTCTCAAATACTCCAAGGGCCATCTCATCTTCTCTTGACATTGTCCATGAATCTGAGCCATACATCAGGACAGGTATGATGAGAGACTTATAGAGCGTGATCTTTGTTCTTCGAGAGAGGACTTTACTTCTCAATTGCCTACTCAGTCCAAAGTAGCACTTGTTGGCAAGAGTGATTCTCCGCTGTATTTCTAGACTGATACTATTTTCGGTGTTGATACTGGTTCCCAAATAGACGAAGTCCCTCACAGTTTCAAATTTGTAACTATCAACAGTGACATGGCTGCCAAGGCGCAGGTGCGCCGATTCTTTCTTTGATGACAGCAAATACTTCGTCTTGTCCTCGTTCACGGCAAGACCCACTTTTTTCGCTTCCTTATCCAGTCCAGAGAAGGCAGCGCTTACGGCGCGGTTGTTAAGGCCAATGATATCAATATCATCGGCATACGCCAGCAATTGCACGCTCTTGTAAAAGATTGTACCATTGCGGTTTAGCTCTGCTGCTCGAATTATCTTCTCCAGCATCAGATTGAAGAAATCGCACGAAAGGGAGTCGCCCTGTCTGAAGCCTCGTTTGGTTTCAAATGGCTCAGAGAGGTCCTTCCCGATTCTGACGGAGCTGTTGGTATTGCTCAACGTCATTTGACAAAGCCGTATAAGCTTTGCAGGGAAGTCAAATTCAGACATGGCGGCATACAGGCAACTCCTTTTAACGCTGTCAAAAGCGGCTTTAAAATCGACAAAGAGATGGTGAGTGTCGATTCTCTTATCATGGGTCTTCTCCAGGATTTGGCGTATCGTGAAAATCTGGTCGATGGTAGACTTACCAGGTCTAAAGCCACACTGATAAGGTCCAATCAGTTTGTTTACGATGGGCTTCAGCCTTTCACACAACACGCTAGAAAGAACCTTATATGCGATATTAAGAAGACTAATTCCGCGGTAGTTGGTGCGGTTAGCGGGATCGCCTTTCTTGTGGATTGGGCAAAGCACACTTAAATTCCAATCCGGAGGCATGCATTCGTCTGACCATATTCTGCATAAGAGCTGATGCATGCTTTTTACCAGCTCTTCGCCTCCGCGTTTGAACAGCTCGGCGGGTAGTCCGTCTTTTCCAGGCGCTTTGTTGTTTTTGAGCCGGGATATAGCTATCCTCACTTCATCATAGTCAGGTGGTGGGACGACTTTTCCATCGTCAGGGATTGGGGTATCGGGTTCGACGTCTCCCTCGCAATTTAGCAGTGAGGAGAAGTGCTCCCTCCATAATTTAAGTACACTTTGTACTTCGGTTACCAGGTCGCCATTATTGTCCTTACAGGAGCTTAGGTTCTTACTTGAGGGAAATGAGGAAGATTGTCACATATCGTGGGCAATTCCACAAAAACTGTTAAATTCTATTACCTAATTGATTACGACAAAAAAAATGTGCAGGAAACGAATGCTAATAATTCTTATTTAAACTTCTGCTTTAGCTTCCCACTCAAATATTTTAGTTTGACATTTTTCCTGTTTTAGCTTTTAATCTCTTAATTACTCAATCTTTTATTAGCTTTCATATTTGCTAAGCTTGAGTTGGCGCGTGTATTACATACTACGTTCTGGGTAACTTAAAATTCCATGAAGGTATGACCACTTATGGCGCGTACATCTGAAGGTAGATGCACGTGGCCAAGGATTGGAATACCTTGTTAATCGAGCATTTGGAGACAAGCTAAATTACTGAAATAAAATTATTTCAGTAAAGAATTTTTCTGGACCACCTTGGGCAAGCTCAAAATGTAGGCACAAGATGTAGGCACAGATTGACGATTAACCAGTGAAAATCAACAAGGTTTCGAATCGCACTAGGGGTTTGCAGCCACAATGAAAAAAAAAAAATTTTAACTCTAGCGATAGTGTTGCACATGGGCACAGTTGTTCCTTAGATGATGAGATTTGGAAGATATTCTTGCGCTGGGATGTCTCCGGTAGCCGTGGATGAAAGATGACTGATCTCGTGCGATGGTTTCCACGTGGATCTTCCTCTTAGCACGGGGTTCTATTGAAGGATTGTTTTTCCTTTAGCTTTAGCACATCGAATCTTTAAAATTGTTGGGTGCTTACCTTTGTAGTTACTGCAACACAGAGCAAAAAGTCACATAAAATGCCCTCTAAATCAGAAGGATTTCTCTATGATATTTTTCCAATAAGATGCCCGTCTTATTATGACTGGGTGTCTCTTTTTAATAAAACTGAGTAGATAATCACATAAAATTAAGAAGATTTCCTTTTTAATATTTCAAATTAAAAAAAAAAAATGAACGCTCAACCCAGATGTCTAGTCAGTCTAGTCTAATCTACACTACCATGCCATCGTATACTTAACTTGCCAACGTCTAATTACACCTTTGTTCTTTTTGCCTCATCACATGTCCACTTGCCTTATTGCCTTCACCGCGAATCTAACTAAGTATTATTAACTGCTGAACGGAGATCTCTACCATGATGCTATCGTGTGCTTGTGCTTGGTAGCGTCGAATTACACATTTGAAGAAGGCATACCTGAATTTGAATTAATAAGGGATCTTCTAAAAATATATAGTTTTCTTTTTCAATAAATTCAATATGAATCTAGAGAAAATAAGAGGATGTTCTCATTAATTTACTTTAAACAGGTTTTCTCATAAAAACAAGCAGATATCTTCTAACTTTTGACAAAAGTACATAAAAAATTCATAAATAAGAAGCTAACTCCTTGTTTTTGGCCGATTTCCTTTTCAATAAATTTGAGAAGAAATTCAAGCTAAAATTTAGAAGATTTCCTAGCACAAATTTCTTCAAATTTGTCCCCACTCGCTCTCCCCGGCCAAAAAGCTTTTTTAGACGTCGATCTCTTTGATTATAGGTGAACTTTTTGACTCTGTGTATCTAATTTATGGTCCAATGCGTTGAGTTGTCTATTGACTGTATCACTTCTGGTCTGCTCTCATGAATTATTTACCTTCTTTTTTTTCTGAGATATGTCCACCTCGGCTGCTTAATTGCAAAAGGCGGAAGCGATCGTCGCGAACAGCAAACCGGTAGCATGATGTGAGTTATCGATAACGATGTTCTATTTTTGGTTTTTTTTTTTTTTTTTTCTTAACGAATAAAAGTTGTTCTCTTTTCGTTGAGAGACATTAGCTGTGTTTCATTAGCATTAAAGCCAGAACTCACAGGTTTAAGCAAAACAAAAACAAGTAAGGAAAGCTGTCTTCGGCGGTGCCGAAGGATAAATACCTTTCATGAATAAGCGTCACGATTTTCACTGTTTGATCCCAGTACAGCCTGTGTGAATTTAACTTAAGCTCATACCGAAATTATCGGAACTATCGATTATATGGGGGAGATGTGTTATATTGGTCCAATCTCATTGACATTCCACATTCTAAAATAGCAATAGTTACGAAATTTCACGTTCCTACCTATATAACTACAGGAGTTATCTACTAAAATCCGTTTATTGGAACAATCGATTGTAGGGGGCTATTTGAAATATTTGTCCCATTTCGATTATTTCCAACATCGATATTTCAGATATTAAAATTGCAATACGTCTAAAATTTCATGTTCCTACGTGTTTAATTACAGGAGTTATAGCCCAAAATCCGTTTATCGGAACAATCGATTGTATGGGAGCTATGTGAAATATTTATCCCATCTCGATGATTTTCAACATCGACATTTCACATATAAAAATAGCAATACGTCCAAAATTTCACGTTCCTACGTGTTTAATTACAGGAGTTATAGCCCAAAATCCGTTTATCGGAAGAATCGATTGTATGGGAGCTATGTGAAATATTTATCCCATCTCGATGATTTTCAACATCGACATTCCACATATAAAAATAGTAATACGTCCAAAATTTCAAGTTCCTACGTGTTTAATTACAGGAGTTATAGCCCAAAATCCGTTTATCGGAACAATCGATTGTATGGGAGCTATATGTAATATCGGTCCGATCTTGCTGGTTCCGACAAATGATTCCTATATTGGAAAATGGTGGCTGCATACAAAATTTCAGCCAAATATCTCAAAAACTGAGGGACTAGTTTGCGTTCAAACAGACAGACAGACAGACAGACAGACAGACAGACAGACAGACGGACATGGCTAAATCAACTCATCTCGTCATCCTGATCATTTCGGTATAATTACTGATGGGTCTATCTCTTCTTCTTCTCATACTTACAAACATCGGACCAAAGTTATAATACCATTTCATGTTCATGAAAGGTATACAAATACTTTTCCGATTCTAGCAAACGAAATGCACGTACGGTCGTACAAGCCTTTTATTGCCTCCTCTGGAGTACCGCAAGGAAGTATTTTGGGGCCTTTGCTCTTTGTGATTTTTATTAATGACATTTCAGCCTGCTTTCAACATTCTAATTTTTTGCTTCACGCTGATGATTTGAAAGTGTTCACAGCTCTTTCTACTCCTTCTGATGCGGATAACATTCAGTCTGATCTGAATAACGTTGCTGATTGGTGTCGTAATAATAATCTGCCTTTAAATATTGGCAAATGCTTTCATGCAACCTATTCTAGTCTCGTTTCACAATACCCACTGCATATTATATTGGCGGCCCCGCCTGGCCACTCGTTCAGAGATATCTGACTTAGGTGTAGTTTTCGACTCGCAATTTTCGTTTACTTCTCATATAACTTCTATTATCGCTAGGTCCTACTCAGTTTTGGCCTTTATTCGTCGATTTAGTTCTGACTTTACTGATCCCGCCTGGCCACTCGTTCAGAGATATCTGACTTAGGTGTAGTTTTCGACTCGCAATTTTCGTTTACTACTCATATAACTTCTATTATCGCTAGGTCCTACTCAGTTTTGGCCTTTATTCGTCGATTTAGTTCTGAATTTACTGATCCTTACACTCTTAAGTTGCTATTCACGTCTTCTGTACGCTCTAAGCTGGAATATGCTTGTTTTATTTGGAGGCCTTATCATGATTGCCATATTAAAAGACTTGAGCGAGTCCAAAAAATCTTTTTAAGGTACGGGTTGAGGTCTTTGAACTTTTCTGAGCCGATTCCTTCCTTCAATTCTAGATGTGCACTCATTAGCCTCCAATCCCTTCAATGTAGAAGAGCAATTCTTTCTCTTACTTTTGTCACATGACATGATTGACTCACCACGTCTACTTGAGAATATTTGTTTACACATACCCCCTAGGTTACTTCGTAACTGCTCGTAATGCTCCTATCTTAAGAGCATTGAACGAGTTCAACTCTATTTCAAATTCTTCAGCCTTTGACTTTTCTTTACCTAAAACTGCGTTCAAATCTTTGTTGAGTGGTGTAAGTTTTTGATAAAATTGATAAGGGCTGTATGTTTAGTACACAATCAAGTAGTCTGTACGTTTTTTTGTAATCTAGACTATGAATGGAATTAAATAAATAAAATAAATAAAAATTTCTCAAAGAGCTGCCCTCCCCATTAATTCACTTACTCCTATGTATAACTTTGTTTTGTTTCTTTTATCTTATTCTACTCAGCTTGCAGCTTTACGTATATTACGTATATAGAATTGGGGGAGTGGACCTCTCATTTTCCAAACCTAGATCCTGTATCGTAAGCAGCAAAATCCTGAATCTATTGTGGTAGTTTATGGTAGATCGGTAGGGAAATTGTGGTTTTGCCGTGGCATATCCCCCTTATCTCAAATCGTGAAAACCTTGATTAAATCTAACATATATCCAAACATAATTCATTGAAACGAAACTTTTTTGGAGCTTACATATATTCTGTGGCCTATACTATAGCTAGTGAGCCGAAGAATCTACTGTGAAAATTTCATAAAGATTGGCTGAGTATTTTTAAGATTACTTATTTAAAATAATTTTGGTTTAAAATATTTTTTCTTTTTCTCAATAAATAAACGTCTTTGTTTCAAAAACATATATGAGCGTTTCTTTTTCAAGTGATCCAAATTTCAACCGTCATGCTATGGATTTTGTTCAAATTCGGCATACACGTAGGGACTATAAATTGATTAGACACGTAATTTTTGTTTTGCCGTTTTTTCGATATTCTTCGGAGATATGATTTGTCAAAGTTTGGAATTTTCTGAAACTAATGAAAACATGTACCTACTCAATCTATGATATCTCGGCTTGTACTAATGATACAAACTTCAACTTGAGCTCATTTGAAAGCTTTGCGTTTCTTAGCCAATTTTTTGCATTTTGCATTTTTTTCATTTTTATTATAATAATTGCATTTTTAACATTGCAACTGCACAGTGTTACCCACAACATTTTTAGTTCTAAATAATAGCATTCGATTGCTTATTAAATTCTCTTCAAAACCAATATATTTCAAAAATGGGGTCGTATGTAGACCGTATGTAGGACTTTTACTAAAATACATATTTATAAGACTAACTCTATATTTTTGTATGAAAAAAAAAAGAAAAATATAACACAGATTTTTTAACAAGCTTTTTTTGTGTTATAACATTGATAGCATTTGCATTTTCGAATTGGATAGATATAATTATGCATTTCTAATTCTAACCATGCAATATCATTCCCTTTCATATGCTTAATGGCTTGCTTGTACAATTTTACGAAGGAACAAGTAAGGAAAAGGCTGTCATCGGCTGTGCCGAAGGCTTTATACCTTTCATGAGTATGAGCCACGTTATTTGAAGCATGAACACACTATAAAGGAGTGACGCTCTTATGCTGATATATGGGCAAATCCCAAATAGTGTTACATTTTTGAAAAAAAAACAAAATTGAAACATCGAAGCACAAGAATAACCTTTTTTCTGATATATTGGTAGATAAAGAGGAGCTTAAATTTATCAGCGTAATTCGTCGTACATAAAGCCTCAAAAAGATATAGTCAATAGATCGAAGATTATAAATATAAATTCAAGTCGCAGTGTTTAATATACATTTATTTAAACACTACTGCACCGATTTTGTTGAAATGTTATCAACGTGTAGAGATATGTGCAGGTTATATTTATGCAAAAAAATTTGTATACCCGACACCCGGTTTCGGAGATATCGTTAACAATTTAAACCCAAGAAATCGTCAAATATTTTTTAAAGCCAAGTTGGTTATTCAATAACATTAACACTTTCCCTCCGATCCTTTTGAAATTTTAGCAGCATACTAATATATAAACAGAGAATGATTTGGAAAAATATTGTCGATATCCGATATATTTATATATAGTTTTGGATATATCGATAAAAGTAAAACCCGAAAAATCGTTAAATATTTTTGCTAACTTGGGCACTTCTCTACCAATTATGTTAAACGTTTAGCAGCATGTAGATATTTATATAAAGCAATCTTCGGTAAACTTTTCTTGATACCCGAAACCCGGTTTTTGAAATATCGTCAAAAATTTGTAATTTGAACAAAAAAACTTTTTTTGACCACTTCTACTGGTGAATCAGTGAGAGATAGGCACAAACGCTCAAAGGCAATTTTGAGGGGCGTAAAATTGCCTAAAAGCCAATTAAACCGATTCAGAATATTGCAAAAGGCATCCCAATAACAGAAATTAATTAATTAATTAATGCAAATTCACGTATACCAAAACATTGATTTTCTTGCAAGCTAATTTTTTTGAAATTTTCAAAAATTTATTTTTTCCTGACAGACAATTGCTTCTCTGCTCTAACCCAGCAAACCAGCTTCGGAGCGCTCTTAAGTCTGAGCTCTAATATGAGCCTTTTTATGAGTTTTTTCAGAACAAGCCCATAATTATGATCGTTACGTGAGCTTTTATGAGCGTGTACATAAATATGATTGTTTTATGAGTTTTTCTGAGTGTGCCCCTATAAATACCTTTTACTTTCATTATTTGGATTCAAGTACGTTATGATTTTTCTTTTTGAAATAAGTTTTTGTAAGAAAATAAATAATGAACAATATTTGAATGTTAGATATGCAATGAATGTTTACCTATTTGTTTCTACATATTTAAAAGGAAAATTTAAAGTGCAAGGGATAGGAAAAGGGAATGGGAGAAGTCATGAGAAAGGAAAGGAAAAATTAAAATTGGAAAGAAATTAATAAAAATTAAGAAGAAAAGGAAGCTCTTAATTCGTACAAAAAATCATTCGAAAAATACTCTTTCATGCGCTCTTTTCAGAGCTCATAAAAACATTCGAAAAAGAATCTTTTATGCATAAGACTGAAGGCTCATTTATGAATGACCAGTTTCATAGGAAAAGCCACTCAAATACGAGCATTTTATGACTGTTTATGATTGTTTTATGAACTCATTATGAATGTGAGCGCTCAGATGAAAGAGTCCCATATGCGCTCATTTAGAGCTCTTATGGTTTGCTGGGAACTTACTCCATAAAAAAGCTAGAGCAGAAAATTGTGATCTGGATTACACAAACCTATAAATTAACATTTATTGGCAGGTATCTATGTATGTATGTAATTAAACTGGGCCAAAAATACCAAATTTCGTTTTTTTCTTTTCAAAATTTATATTGATTTTCTTTTTAAGAAAGGTGAAAAAATTACTGTAATTTTTCAGATTTTTATATTAAAGTCTAGAGGTCTATCATCGCTAGTTTAGATTTTACAGACTTAACCTCCAATTTAATATAAAACGACAAATCATTGTTGAAAAAACACCTGAGCATATTTCTGTATTAAAAAGCTACCCAGACTGAAATTTTCTCAGAATTCCCGATTTCGGTTTGAAAATTTGCGAAACATGAAAAAATCAACATCAAATAAAGCTAAATAAATATTGAGTTGATTTTGTGTTTTTCCGACAGGGTGGATACTAGATGTATATTGGAACGATTTTCCGTCATCCCTTGTCAAATTTGGTTTTGTAACAAACCGGTTTCGGCGATCTGCCATCTTCAGTGTTTGATTTCGTTCTGACTTTGTGTCTATCCGTTGTCATGTATTTATAGTCTGGACGCTGTATGCGGTAATGTTAGTACTCGTGTATATGATTCGTGTGTTACGTATGTTTCCGAACAGGTACCTGTAATAAGGGTTGTTTTCACACTAGTTGATTTGCTTGTCGCTGCTAGGTCAGGTACGTGTTTGTTTAAAGGTTGCTTACTGACGCTCGTTAGTCAGGTAGAAGTCGGTGATTTTCGTCTTTTGATTGGGTTTGTGTGTTCGCTCGTTTATTGTTACTCGTTTGGTTATTGTACCTGCGGTATTGTTCGGTTTTTTGTAAATTAATTTTAGCGGTTCAAATATTGCGTCAGAGATGGTTTTTGTTTGTTCGTTTATTATTCTCCCGTCAAATGTCTTTAGTTTGTATATTTCCATGTTTTCCAGCGCATTTAAGCGTCGGCCTTTTCTTTGTATGTGAAGTGTTTTGGCTGTGTTTTTGATGTTGGCCGGGGAGCATTTGTTTTCGAACATGTGATTTGCATAGTTTCACACTGTGCAGTTGCAATGTTAAAAATGCAATTATTATAGTAAAAATAAAAAATTGCAAAATGCAAAAAATTGGCTAAGAAACGCAAAGATTAGCTTTCAAATGAGCTAAAGTTGAAGTTTGTAGCATTAGTACAACCCGAGATATGCTGGATTGAGTAAGTACATGTTTTCATTACTTCAAGAAAAATTCCAAACTTTGACAGATCATATTTCAGAAGAAAATCGAAGAAATGGCAAAACAAAAAATACGTGTCAAATCAATTTATAGTCCCTACGTGTGAACCGAATTTGAACAAATTCCGTGACATGACGGTTAATTTTTTACAAAATTTGGATCACTTGAAAAATAAACGCTCATATAGGCAATTCACAAGATATCCTATTCGCCTATCTGCTATTAGTTTAAAACTGTCATAATTTCCATGCTGTCATTTAAATGAATGAGAATTGTCATATAAAATTTGAATAGCACAATGAAATTGAGCAACCTATGTATGCATATCAAGTGTACTATTTTGTTTTTCAGTTTGTTTTGTTTTGAAATGTAATTTTTTTCTTTTCAATTTTCATTTCAATTGGTTTAGTTTGAAAAGTAAAAGAAGCAGGAAAACAAAAAATTAAAAATTTCCTGAAAAGTTTTTACAAAAATTCATTTTATAGTTTTCATATACGACCATTCAACTCGTTATAGTGGTCACAAGAGTTGTGTTATCGAAATAGTGCAATAAGCTATAAGAGATCTTGTGAATTGCCTAGTAGTATTATACTGACTTTTGCGGTGTCCGAGTTCTAGAGCTAAAGTGTCCGACAACTATAAAAAATGTCCGAGTACTAGCGCAAACTGGCATTCTTTTGATACATTTACACTGCACCAAATGCGTCGTATTTGGCAAAATTATTTCGAGAATATTTGTCCGCAGAATGAATTTGTTTGCCAAATTAGATGAATTTAATTGGTCTCGAAAAAACTTGGCCAAAAGTGACGCATTTGGTGCAGTGTAAACGTAGCTTTTAATTAATCTAAAATAATTAAAAACCTTATTAACTTTTTTTTTGAAAATTTATTTCCTAAATGATTTTCAAATATGTCCATAATCATTTAAGTGTCCCGACTACTAGTGCCTTTACCCTATGCTGCATACATATGAGTATGTACGTAGCTTGCAAACAAAATCATTATAAAAGTCACTTACCGTTGTCAATTGAAATCATTCATTATATTGAAGAGAACTAAATAAACCAAAAGACGTGTGCTAAAATTTCGAGGTAAATACGTTGTTAAGAAATGATTTATGTTAATGGGCGAATATCATGTTTCACGCGTATTCAAAGCTCTTTTTTAGTGTAAAGCAACTTTGTCAGTGGGGGTCGGCACGCGCGGCAATTTCAGTTAAGAGTTCATACAAGTTTTTATAGTTCGCATGAGCTGCGCTTCAGATTCTGAAATGAAGCCATTGGCGACGACATAGCGCACATTGTAACGAAGTGGACCAAAATTATAAAAATATCCACATCTCCAAATAGTTGGTAAAAAAATACCTTGCGACCTTACAAAATGAACTACAAAAAATCAACCTGTTTGCATTCCGCAGAGATAGAAAAATTCTAGAGATATAGGTATTTATATTGCCGTCCATAGCAAGGCAGTAAACGCAATTGAAGAAGGCAGTAAACTCAATTGCCGTCAACAGCAAGAGGGCAGTAAAATCACTAGGCAGTAGAATGTTGTTGTTAACAGCAAAAACAGTCTCCGAAGGATTTGGGAATTGACAGTCCTTGGTCGGATATGAACCCGGTACGCTACAGTACTCCCTTGCGGCACTGCCCGACTGTCGTGGTAGCGAATTGGTATGACCAGTGGAACCATCTAGGTCGTGTCATGGGTAATGAGAGGCGAGAGGCATCATATCCGTAGATCAACCATCGAGTTAGCACGTCATTACCTGTGTGCATATTAGTCGCCTCTTACGACTGGTATGCCTACCTCGGGCATATTCTAAACCCCTAACCTGCAGGGGCTAGGCAGTAGAATGATTTTACTGCCTTCTTTCTGATGACGGCAATTAAGTTTACTGCCTTCTTGCTATGGACGGCAGTATAATTAAATATTGCTAGTATCGCTTGTGATCGAAAATTCGACCAATAAAATCTTTAGAGGGTCGAAGGTCGCTATCCCGTACCCCTATCCTTAAATTTCGGGGACGCCCCTGAAAATATACCGCCTATACCTCAGTTTTTTCAATTGCCTTTCTATCGGTGCATATTTCATTCAAATCGGGCAAACGGTTCGCTCACAGGAGGTTCCTAAAATTTTTCATGTGGCGTATTTATAAAAAAAAAAAAAAAAAAACTAATGGCGGCGATATACCTACAGGTTATC
This sequence comes from Campiglossa producta, assembly GCA_964058755.1. NCBI lineage: Eukaryota > Metazoa > Arthropoda > Insecta > Diptera > Tephritidae > Campiglossa > Campiglossa producta. The sequence continues at coordinate 95,876,458 of CAXKVI010000002.1, read as the reverse complement.
ATCATAACCTCTAACGAGATTTTTAGCCGAGCTTCTCTTTCCAACTTGTGGTGTGTTGCTTTTTGAGTTTTTCCTACAAGTTGGCGGGACCTACAGTTTTTTGCCGACTCCGAACGGCACTTGCAAAGCAAATGAATTTTTTGCTGAGAAGCTTCTCATGGCAGAAATACACCCGGAGAGTTTGCCAAACTACTGCCGAGGGGCGACCCCGTTTTAGAAAAATTCTTTTTCTAAATAATTTTTGATGTCACTTTTGCCGGGCATCGCACCGCCACGACTTGGTGTAGAAGGCCGAACACTTAACCGCTACACCACGGCGGCCGCCTATTTATATAGATAGATAATTATGGCGTATTTACACCAAGAGGTGCGGCTGTAAGCGGGCGTCTGTCTTGAAGCAAGCGGCTCGCTATATAAATGTGCAAAACTTTTCCCTCCCAATCCAGGGTGTTATGCGATACCGTGCCCATTGGACGTTTGCAGCCGGGAGGCAAATCGTGGCTGTAGTCGAACGGAGCCTCACTGATACCGGGCCGCCTCAGGGAGTAACTATGGTCTTACCGAGGTATGGGGCTCTGCCGCGGCGGACGACACACTTCCCCTTACACTACCCTTGACCCTAAGCTGGCCTTGTCCGGCGAGGGGTCGTACGAACAAGATGAAGAACACACAAAATACAAAGCAACTAACGACTTCGTTTACTCCGCAGCAGAGAAGAACTATGCTGGAGCAAGCGAAAACACAACGCCGGAGGACAAACTCCGCCTCAAAGTTAACTGGGAGGCCGACAGCGATGGAAACTACGGGTCAGTCATCCCCCAAACTGCTATCAAGTAAGAGTGACTTGATGGGAGCAAGCAACAGTGCGGCTGCCTACGCAGTCAGGCAGAAAACGGCGGAAGCTAAACTTCCATCAAGCGCTGGTACGAAACCCAATCTCTTCACATCTGGGGCAATGGTCTCACGACCTGGTTTCAGAGTTTCGAAAGAGAAGGACGACGCCGCAAAGGGAGAGATGGCGATGGCAATTACGAGTCTGAATCCCCCCAAAGAGGCATCTCCCCGACGCTTTGCGTACTGGGATAAAAGAAAGGCCGCAAGGATCCTTAAAAAATATGAGGGAGCATCGCAGGAGAAGCTGTCGCCGGAAGAAAGGAAGATGGTGGAGGAAGCGAAAGCTCTGATACCAAATTTCCAGAGGCCCTATGTGCCTAAGAGGGTGAACGGTAATCCCTTCAAACGCCAGAGATCGGACGGAGAGGTAGACCCCCATCCGAAGCGGCATCAGGTCAACCCCGTAGTGGGAAAACTCAGCTTTGCTGAAGTAACCAAGGACAGAATCCTTATAGGTTTCATTGACCGAGGTAACGACCGTTGGTCCATCCCCAAAGACCAGTGGCTGTATGTCCGAAATGAAATGGGCAGGGCCCTCCTCCACTTAATGCGTGAGTCTCCGGGTAGTCCGCCGCGAGGTACTGACGCGGGCTGGCACCAAGGTCAGATCAAAATATTCGCGTGCGAGGATGCAAGAACTGTCGCACTGTATAAGGCAGCAGTTGCAAGACTGGGTGAAGTCTATCCAGGGGCAAGACTAGATGTCGTCGACTGGAAGGACATTCCTGCTCGGCCAAGGGCAAGGGCATGGATTCCTGCCGTCCCTGCAGAACCCGAGAATATTCTTGAGATGCTGCAGGTCTGGAATCCGTCTCTCCCGACGCAGGATTGGGGCGTCAATCTGGTCGATGATGTGGTTGGGCCCAATAGACAGGTGGTTATCACTCTGAATAAGGAGGCGCTCGAGCCCCTTAAACGGTGCAACGGACGAGTGCATTACGGCTTGGGTCAGATCGTGATCCACGTATACCGTGGCGATGCACAGCGCGCTGCTATTCCGGACGCTCCGGAGGACTCGGAGATCGAGGCATCGGAAGGGGAAGCAGAGGAGTCCGACGCGGAAAGTATGTTATCCGCCACGTCAAATTGCGATGGTGCTGCGAACAACTCGGCGATAGAAGAAAGCCTGCTTGACGAAGAAGGCCTCGACGTCACGATCGTGGCTAAACCTGAGCACACTAACGTTGATGCTGCTTCAGACAGCAGGGTTTCCGCCACGCCAAATCGTGCAGGTGCTCTGAACAACTCCTCGCTGAGAGACAGCCCCCGGAACAGGCCAGACCTCGACGACACGCTGGCGGCAGGGATGTCTGAGCTCTCTCATGTTGGTGGTGCTTCAGATAAATCTGCACAAATCTAAAGCAGCCTCGGCTGTTTTAAGCAGTCGTCTTTCTAAAGGCGACGTAGACGTGGTCCTTATCCAAGAGCCCTGGGTCAATAGCTCTAGGATCTGTGGATTGGGGACTAAGGGGTACAAGCTCATCCAAGCCAATGATGAGGGCAAGGTCAGAACCTGTATTTTGGTAAAGTCTGAGCTAAACACCTTTCTATTACCCAACTACTCAAATGGTGACGTTACAGCTGCCAGCTTAAAAGTCGGCAGCACCAGCCTAACGATGGCGTCGGTCTATATGCCCTATGACGCCGAAGAACCTCCTCCACAAAAGGAGGTGAAAGATCTGGTGGATAATTTCTGTACGGGCCATCTTATTATTGGAGCTGACGCAAATGCTCATCACGTCCAGTGGGGAAGCTCCGATATTAACGCTAGGGGCGAGTCTCTGTTTGACTACCTACTAACAACTAACCTGGTGGTTTGTAACGTGGGTAACGAGCCTACTTTTATAACTAAAGCTCGTAGGGAGGTTATAGACCTCACTGTTTGTAGCGAAGGCGCTTATGAGTGGGTCAGAAAATGGCGTGTTCTTGATGAGCATTCATTTTCTGACCATCGGTACATAGAAATTGTGTTAGACTTTATTGTTGAGCAGCCAGTTATGAAACGAAATCCACGCAACACTAACTGGCAGCTACATAACCAAATATTAGCTAGGGACCTACCAGTATTACCTCCACAAGCCCCCTCATCAGTGGGAGAACTGGATGACCTGGTAACGACCTTTACAACGGCGCTCTCAAATGCCCTAGAGCAGGCTTGTCCAGTACCAAAACCACGCGGCAAACATAGACCCCACTGGTGGTCTTACGACTTGGATTCGTTCCGTATATCATGCAGGAAGCAATTTAACAAGGCCAAGAGCATCGGTACGGAGCCTGAATGGCTCGAATATAAAGTTAAACTGAGGGCCTATAAAAAGGCTCTAAGGCAAGCGAAGAGAACTTCGTGGAGAAACTTCTGCACCGGGGTCGAAAAAGTCGATGCTACAGCGAGACTTAGACGAGTGCTATCAAAAACTCAAACAGCCATTAGCTATTTACGGAAGCCTGACGGATCTTGGACCAGCACGGAAGGGGAAACCCTGGAGCTGCTCCTGAACACACACTTTCCGGGGAACTTGTATGATGCACCTGTAGCATCTGCAACAAACCTGGCGGTAAACATACCCATTACGGAGGAAAGGGTAAGGTGGGCAATCAAAAGCTTTGAGCCGTTCAAGGCAGCTGGGCCAGACGGGATTTTCCCCGCACAACTTATAAACACGCTGGAAATATCAGCTAAATGGCTGGTAGTTCTCTATTCAGCCTGCCTGGCTCTTAATTACATTCCGTGCTCCTGGAGAAGCGCCACGGTAGTCTTTATTCCAAAGGCTGGGAAGGCCTCACACTATGAGCCTAAAGACTACAGACCGATCAGTCTCTCGTCTTTTGCACTTAAAACCTTCGAGAGGATAATTAGCGATTATCTCTCCTCTACTATTGATAGCAACCTTATTTCTAGCTATCAACATGCATACACCAAAGGTAAATCAACGGAAACTGCGCTCCACAGCCTAGTCTCTATTGTTGAAAAATCATTGCACAAAAAGGAGTACTGTCTCGTGGCCTTTCTGGACATCGAAGGGGCTTTCAACAATATAAGGCCGGAGGCTATTAACACTGCTTTAACAAACCAGCACCCAGTTTCTGTAACTTTTTAACGAAATTCGTTATTGTCGTTAACGTCGATTTTGACAAATTTTGTACAGAAATTTGTGTCAAAATTAACGATTTTTATGTAACGAACTTCGTTAAAAAGTTACAGAAACGACGTGCTGGGCATAAATAGGTCTCTTATTGGTCTAATTGATCAACTACTAAAGGGAAGGAAAATAGTTTCTTCACTGGGAACAGTTGATCTTTCACGCTATGTCACAAGAGGAACGCCTCAGGTGTTCTCTCCCCGCTCCTATGGAACCTCACCGTAAACTCGCTGCTAAGAGACACAAGGTGGGGGGGCGGGAAGATAGTGGCATATGCAGACGATTTAGCTATTGCATATAGGGGCAAATTCCCACAAACCCTGTGTGACTTGATGCAAGTAGCACTGCGAGAAGTTTCTTCATGGTCCTCTCGCTGCGGACTTAGCATCAACCCGGGAAAGGTGGAGCTTGTCCTTTATACCAGGCGGTACAAGATACCACCGCTGAACCTACCAGAACTAGATGGCGTGCGCCTGAACTTAGCTGATAAAGCCAAATTCCTAGGCACAGTTCTAGATAGAAAGCTTAACTGGAAGGAGAATGTCATCCAGCGCCAGAGGAAAGCGTGCATTGCACTTTACACGTGTAAAAGAGCCATTGGTAAAAAATGGGGGCTCAGCCCCAAAATTTGCAGATGGATCTACACTGCGATAATCCAGCCAATTATGCTGTATGGAGTCGTGGTATGGTGGCCTGCGCTAGGAAAGGCAACAAACCTAAATCTGTTAGGAAAAGTCCACAGATCGAGCATGATCTGTATAAGCGGGGCGTTAAGAACAACGCCCAATGAAGCTCTCCAGGCCATTCTTGGCTTTTTGCCACTCGATCTGGAAGGGTACCGGGCAGCAGCAGCATCGGCTCTGCGTCTAAGGGAAACGTCCGTCTGGGGCGCAAGCACTATTGGACACTCCTGTATTCTAAGATCTTACAGCTTTCTCCCTCTGAGCACAGATCGGTGTGCGACCACAACAGTCGGAGATTGTTGTTTTAGAATAAACATTCCCAGCAGGGAAGACTGGGAGAACATAGATCGGTGTCCCGCTACTAATGGCGGCACTTTTATATACACCGACGGCTCGAAGTTAGACGGCAGAGTCGGAGGAGGGGTTTACTCAAGGGATTTGGACCTAGAACTCTCCTTTAGACTACCTGATCACTGCAGCGTCTTCCAGGCTGAAGTTTCTGCAATCATGGACGCCGTGACTTGGATAGGTGAACGCACCATCGGACAGGATATCTGTATTTTCAGCGACAGCCAAGCGGCCATCAAATCCCTTGGCTCTTACTCGTTCAACTCTGAACTGACGCTCAGCTGTCGTCGATCTCTTCAAGAGATGGCCCAACAGAACCGCGTGAACCTCACATGGGTCCCGGGACACAGGGACATTGAGGGAAACTGTAGGGCAGACGAACTTGCCAGGCAGGGCACGACCAAGCAGATTCTTCAAGATAAAGAGCGCATAGGTATGCCGTTTGCCACGTGCAAGCTAATGCTGAAGGAGCATACACTCCGCGAAGCCAACGAAAGAAGGCTACAAGCCCCAGGGTGCCGGATATCCAAGCAAACCTGGCCAAAATGCGATCTTAAAAGATCTAGACACATATACGCCCTAAAAAGGAAGGAAATCTCCATATTAATAGGTGTTTTAACCGGGCACTGCCTTATTGGTAGGCACGCAGCAAGGCTAGGCGTTGGAGCACCTCATCTGCAACTGCCCGGCCTTAAGCGGAGCGAGAAGGCGCTCTCTGGGAGTTCCCTTCCTGGTTAGCTTAAGCCAGGTCGCGGAGCTAGACATAAAGGACTTGATGGCCTTAATCAAGTTATCAAAATGGTTCGAGGAGGGGTAGCGGTGTCGGTTAGGAGTGTCAGTCCCGGGTTTCGGCTATATGGAGAGTCCCGACAGCACTGGGATTTTCCATATGGCCGGGCCCCGGGACTGACTTTCCTAGTGTTTGGTGGTATCACAACGGGCCTTTTATTACTGGCCTAGGTGTGCCTTTGCGGCAGCCACTTCTACCTACCTACCTATATAGATAGATAATTATGGGAGATCCCGATCTTACATGTTCTAAGCCCTTAAATGGAGTACATAAAACATTGCCACCGATTTTTTTAATTTTTTAGGAAAGGAGAGGAAAGTAAAGGAACGGAAAGGAAAGGAATGGAAAATAAAGGTAAGGAAAGAGCAAGGAAATAAAAGGGAAGGCAAGAAAAGGAAAGGAAGGCAAGAGGAAGGAAAAGTAAAGGAACGGAAATGAAAGGAAAGAAATGGAAAAGAAAGAAACTTAATGGAAAAGAAAGGAAAATAAATGAAAGAAGTGAAAGGGAAAGAAAAGGAATCGAGTGGACAGGAAAGGAAGGGAATTGAAGAGAAAGTAAAAAGAAAGCCAAGGAAATTAAAGGAAAAAAAACCAAAATAAGGGAAAGGAAGGGACTCATGCTGAGCCAGCATTTTGCATTTTAGCATTAAGTCCAAAACGTAGGATTTACTTTGTCATATTTCCTACAAATTCTGACACCAAAAGCAACTAAATGCTACAATATTTTTGCATTAACATTATTAATCCACATGTACACCCTGTATTCTGCTACGAAATAATCCTTTGGAAGTTCCATCACTAGTGACTTTTTCTTGACATGTTCCATTCTCTGCCATTCGTAAACAATTTAAAAATTTATTTTTTTGAAAACCTAGCAAATTCGCGCGCGTGTTTTCAATTAAAATTAAAGTGATGCTTGTGAAACAATAAAAACAGACCAAATGTATAAAAAAAGTTCGACTTTTTGTAAACATTCTCATAACCTGAAACCGTCAGCTAAATGCATTAGAAATGCGGCAGCATGAACGCATCTTCGAAATGTTACTTACTTAAAATAGCAATTTAACCGCCTAGGCGATTTTGTCCGTCCAACATGTTCTTTGTTGAGCCAACTGGCCAGTGTTGCTACGAACATCTTTTTTCGTACCCAAATGCTTCTGAAAGTACCAAAATATTGTTTTCTAGTAATACAAGACAAACGGATTTACTTGCATCTTCTTTTTAAAGATATATACACCAAAAGGCTTTTATTTTATTGGTTTATAGTCTTTTTCTGCAGACCATACATTATGGATTTCATTTTTCACTAGTTCTTTACAAACCATAATATTATTGATGGTTTCAATACCTAGCTTATTTCTTAGCTTAGCTTTAATGAGATTAAGTGATGGAAACTTTCTATCTGCACCTGCAAAGCTATGTGGCAAAGTTAGTAAATTGAATAGGCATAAAAATGTTTAATTCTGGGATCGTCCAGTCCATTTTTCAAGCTTCCTACATTTTCGAAAAAGAATTATTATCCGATTTGCTTTTCAAATTATGGTCACTCAACTTAAATAAGGTCCACTCAAATAAGGCCATCGCTTAAGTTTTGAAATTTTAAAATTAAGTCAAATATATAGCTAAATATCTTTGTCAGACAATAACTGTGAGTTATGAAATTTAAAAATTGTCACCATTTAAAATATATGGGAAAAAAGTGTATACTTCAAAACTCACAGTTAGAGAATCCAGTCCCACTATCAACTTGAAAGGGTGTCCCTTTCCTAATAAAATTGTTTAAAATTAACAAAAAGTTGGACTTTATGTTACAACTAGCTGACCCGGCAGACGTTGTCCTGCCACAAATTTATTTCCCTCTCTGTTTCTCTAACCCGATCCCTATATCTATTTTAAACCATATCCCTATCTCCTTCATATAGGAGAAACCACGCCCCCTTTTTCCTTATCCCCAGTTTTTTTGGAGGTGTCCGGGATTGATCTTATATAACTCCTCACAAAATTTCAGTGGTCTAACCTAAATACTTCTAGATATATGGACTATGAAGTATTATATTCGTATGGGAGGTGCCACGCCCCCTTTATCGTTAACTCGAGTTTTTGGGAGGTATTAGGGATCGATCACATATAAACCCTCACCAAATTTCAGTGGTCTAACATAAATACTTGCAGAGATATGGGCTATGAAATGTTTCCTTCGTATGGGAGGTGCCATGCCCCCTTTTTCTTTATCTCCAGTTTTTTTGGAGATGATGGGATTAATCTTATTTAACTCCTCAAGAAATTTCAGTGGTCTAAACTAAACACTTCCCGAGATATGGACTATAAAGTATTTCATTCGTGTGGGAGGTGCCACGCCCCCCTTTTCGTTATCCCCAGTTTTTTTGGAGGTGGTAGGGATCGATCTCATATAACCCCTTACCAAATTTCAGTGGTCTAACATGAATACTTCCAGAGATATCGACTATGAAATATTTAATTTGTATGGGAGGTGCCACGCCCCCGTTTTCTTTATCTCCAGCTTTTTTGGAGGTGGTAGGGGTTGATCTCATATAATCCCTTACCAAATTTCAGTGGTCTAACATGAATACTTCCAGAGATATCGACTATGAAGTATTTCATTCGTATGGGAGGTGCCACGCCCCCTTTTTGGTTAACCCCCAGTTTTATGGGTGAGAATGGTGTTGTTATTCTATAGGTCTGTACCGATTTCCAGGTCCCTACCTTAAACCCATTTAGAGATATTCACCTTGAAGAAAAATGTTTGTATGGGAGGTGCCACGCCCCCCTAATATTTTGTTCTGATTTTATAACATGACCTGCGCGTGGTAATAACAAATAAACCCCCTAAAGGAAGTATATGATTTGGTTCAGCCGTTTTCGAGTTTTAGCGTAACGACTGAACACCATTTCATTTTTATATATATAGATTGTATGGGAGGTACCACGCCCCCTTTTTCGATAACCCCAAGTTTTATGGGTGAGAATAGTGTTGTTATCCTATAGCTCTATACCAATTTTCATGTTCCTACCTTAAACACTTTTGAAGATATTCACCTTGAAAATTGCAGTTTGTATGGGAGGTGCCACGCCCCCTTTTCCGGTTACCCCTTCTTTTATGTGTAAGAAGGCTTTTGATACCATATAGGTCTATACCAATTTTCAGGTCCCTACCTTGAACGCTTTCACAGATATTCTGCTTAAAAAATTTGGTTTGTATGGGAGGTACCACGCCCCCTTATTGGATAACCCCCGGTTTTATAGGTGAGAGTGGTGCTGTTTTCCTGTAGCTCTGTACCAAATTTTCATGTTCCTACCTTAAACACTTTTGAAGATATTCAACTTGAAAAATTCAGTTCGTATGGGAGGTGCCACGCCCCCTTAATATTTTGTTCTGATTTTAAGACATGACCTGCGCGTGGTAATAACAAACAAATCCCCCAAAGGAAGTATTTCATTTGGTTCAGCCGTTTTCGAGTTTTAGCGTTACAATTATACACCATTTCATTTTTATATATATAGATATAAATACGCAAACGGCTTTGTTTTGGTTGGAAGTCATTGTTTATGTTATTTTTAACGGCAACACATTTAGGCCCGGTTTTTCAGTGCAGGTTTAAACCACAGACAAAGTTGACTAGAGTTTATCCCGTACAAATTAGCCGCTTATACTAAGTTTAAGCTCGCACTGAATGTTTAATAGAGCGAGATCCCAGAGCCTAAAAGCGTCACTTATTTTATAATGGATGAAACCAATACCGATCGATAGTCCTCCCCGAATCTAGAAAGAATGTGAAAATTTTAAAGCTGTACCTATGACAAGGGCCTAGGAATCGGGGGTCAAAGTCGCCAAAAAATGACCCTAACTTCACTTATTTTATAATGGATGATTTTCACATATTTGACGTAGGTTACCACCCCGCGTCAGTATCAAGTGTTGTTAGACCCGTACCAGTGACAAGGCTCCAGCCAGACACCCCCAATTCGCGGATTTTCCTATAGAAATTTTTTCTGTTTTACCAATTTCACGCATTTGGGCAACTTTGGCTGCTTTTAACTACCCAATATTTTCCCATTTTTTGTAGAACACTACCCTCAAGTAGTATCAGGAATTTTTAGACTTCGTCCCATGGCAAAAACTTCAGCCAGATACCTCAAAACTCGGGAAATTTCACTAATTTTTACTGCGCTTTCACATGTTTAGGCGGATTTGACCAACTTTGGCCTTTTTTAAATAACAGATCTTTACACATGTGTCGTAAAATGCTACCCTTAAGTAGAATCAAGCATTTCTAGACATCATCCCATGGAAAAAACTTCAGCCAGACACCTGAAAGTTCGAGAACTTTTATTTTCCTATTAATTTGCTTTCTCTTGTTTGTCCCACTTTTACTAATTTTAAATGATAGATCTTTTCACATGTGTCGTAGGACACTACCCTTAAGTAGTTTCAGTAATTTTTAGACCTCGTCCCATAGCAAAAACTTCAGCCAGACACCTCAAAACTCGGGAAATTTCACTAATTTTTACTGCGCTTTCACATGTTTAAGTGGATTTCACAAACTTTGACTACTTTTAAATAGCAGATCTTCACACATGTGTCGTAGAATGCTATCCTTAAGTAGAATCAAGTATTTCCAGACATCATCCCATGGCAAAAACTCCAGCCAGACACCTCAAAGTTCGGGAAAGTTTATTTTCCTATTAATTTGCTTTCTCTTGTTTGTCCCTCTTTTATAACCTCTAAACGACGGATCTTTTCAGATGTTTCGTAGGACACTACCCTTAAGTAGTTTCCGTCATTTCTAGACTTCGCCCCATGGCAAAAACTTCAGCCAGACACCTCAAAGCTCGGGATTTTCACTAATTTTTACAGAGATTTCACTTGTTTCAGCATTTTTCTCCAACTTTGTCTACGTTTAAACGGCGGATCTTTACACATGTGTCGTATAATACTACCATTAAACAGTATCAGGTATTTCCGGACTTCATTCCATGAAAAAAACTTAAGCCAGACCTTCCAAAGCACGGGGAATTTTCATCATTTTTAATGCGCTTTCACATGGTCAAATGGGTTTACCCAACTTTGGCTGCTTTTAAATGGCGGATCGTTACAAATGTATCGTATAACACTACTATTAACTAATATTAGGCATTTTTAGACTTCGTCCCATGACAAAAACTTCAGCCAGACACCTCAAAGCTGAGGAAATTTCATAATTCTTGCTGCGAATTCACATGTTTAACTGCGTTGGTCTAACTTTGGCTGCTTTTAAAGGGCAGATAATTGCACATGTGTCATAGAAGACCACCCTTAAGTGGTATCAGGTACTTTTTGACTTCGCCCCATGTCAAAAACTTCAGCCAGACACCTCAAAATTGAGGAATTTTTATAATTCTTACTGCACTTTCACATGTTTAGGCGAGTTTGTCCAACTTTGGCTGTTTTTGAAAGGCAGATCTTTGCACATGTATCGTGGAACACTATCTCCAAGTAGTATCAGGCATTTTTAGACTTCATCCCATGGAAAAAACTTCAGCCAGACACCTCAAGGCTGAGGAATTTTCATAGTTCTTACTGCTTTTACACATGTTTAATCGGGTTGGTCCAACTTCGGCTGCTTTTAAAGAGCAGATCTTTTCACATGTGTCATAGAAGACCCCCTTAAAGAAGGATCGGCTATTTTTATACTTCGCCCCATGTCAAAAACTACAGTCAGACACCTCAAAACTGAGGAATTTTCATAATTCTTACTGCGATTTCGAAGGTTTAAGCGAATTGGTCCAACTTCGGCTGCTTTTAAAGAGCATATCTTTTCACATGTGTCATAGAAGACCCCCTTAAAGAAGGAACGGCTATTTTTATACTTCGCCCCATGTCAAAAACTACAGTCAGACACCTCAAAACTGAGACATTTTTATAATTCTTACTGCGTTTTTACATCTTTGAGATGGTTCGTCTAACTCTGGCTGCTTTTAAAGGGCTGTGTCATAGAGGACCACCCTTACGTGGTACCAGGTACTTTTCGCCTTATGACAAATACTTTAACCAGACACCTTAAATCTGGGTAGTTTTCATAATTCTTACTGTGCTTTCGATTCTTTAAGCAGGCTTGTCCAACTTTGACTATTTTTGAAAGGCGAATATTTACACATGTGTCGTAGAACGCAACTCTTAAGTGGTATCAGGCATTTTTGGAGATCTTCCCATGACAAAAACTACATCCAAACACCTCAAAGCTCGAGTTTTTTTCGCAATTGATATCTCCATAGGACATGATCAAGCTAATTAGAACAGTTCAGCCCATACAAATTGTTCAAATGTGGCAATTGTTGCATTTCAGACAATGTCACTCTTATGTCGCTACCCTGCATTGAAAGCAACTAGTTGAAAACTACTTTACAACTAGTTGGTGCACCGGGCTTGGGTCTGGTACGATATGTCGAAAAAAAAGAAGTCGAAACTAAAAATGTCGAAAAAAAATTTGCCGAAAACACAAAAGGTCGAAATAAAAAATGTCTCGAAAAAAAATGTCGAATGAAAAAATGTCGAAAAAAAATATAAAACCTGACGGTAAAGTTACAAGCACAAACTCTTAAGCTCTTCTCTCTCATAAACGAACATCCGGTTTAAAGATGTCAGACAAATTTTGATTTTTGGCGACTTTTATAGTCACGTAAATATTTGATGTATCGATACATCGATGTTTCTATAAAAATTGTGAAGTTTTGAACGTTTAAACGTTATTTCGGTTTCTCACTTGTCCAAAAACAAAAGTAAATTGTTCGAAAATATGCACGTAATTAGAAAAATATACACATATGAGAAAACTTCTAACCAAGTCGAAGCATCGATGTACATATATTGCGAAACAAATGTACATAGACTTTGCATCAAAGACCCATCGATGTATTTTTGCCATTGGTGACTCCAGCATAGTTTAGCTCAATAAGATAACGGTAACTTTCTCGAAATGATCATTACCAAATGATTAGTGTTGTGCTTTTAATAAGTACAAATCATAAGTCATTCTCAATCTTAATTTTTACATGTGCAGTTTGTAGCCCGAAAATGTCTGAGAATATTTCTGTTGTTACCTCTAACAAGGGGAAAATTTGAATAGGCTTTGTATTGGAAAATGGTTGAAAAGTTCTTGGTAAGAGGTAAGGAAGTGATAAATAATTTATACTGTCATAAAACACGTTGTTAAACTCAAATTTCCGAAGTTTTACATTAAGCATCCAAATTTCGACCTTTTTCCATATATGTAACGAACAGTGAAGCGTGTCAAACATTACAGTACAGATATACCATGAGAGAAGGAGACAAAATCTCAAGGATGTCGTTAAACTTTTGTAAACAAAGGGGCATAAATAAATGCATACTTGAACAAAATGTAAATAAATTCACTTCGTTTTTCTTATCACTCCTTTCACTAATTAACATTAAACCATGCCAAAAATACCCAAGGTAGCGGATATGACATTATTTTACCAAATGAAAAAATTCTCTGTAGCTTATTATTATTTTTTAAACAACAAATACGAACATTTTTATTTATTTATTTTGTGATTTACTATTTTGGTATTTTCATTATTTAATCGACTAATCAAAGATTTTATAACTAAAACTGTGCACAATTTGTGTAATGGGGATAGTGACCCTTTTTGAGCCCTTTGATATTTTTTTTTAAACGCGCTACTACAATTCACTAACACAAACAAAACTTGCGCATGCGCAGAACTCACATTTGCACTGATTCATATAATAATGTTTGACACGCTTCTTACACACGGCCAGTATACGAAAGGCGCAGGCTTTGCCTTTTTCGGTCATTTGCATTTTTTCGACATTTTTTTTTCGGTCAAAAATCTCTTCGGTATTTTAATATTTTTTTAAATTCGGTCTTGGAAATTCGACATTTTTTTTCGACATATCGTACGGGACCCCCGGGCTTATATGGAACAAAGACAGAGCACTGACTAGTTGGTGCACCGGGCCCAACTAGTCAGTGTTCTGTCTTTTTTCCATATAAGCAACTGGTATTTTTTATGTGTTGATGTCCTACAAGATGTCAATTGTCAGATTTCGTCCAGCATATACCAGTTATCTACTAGTCAGGAAATACCAGTTTCATACTAGTTGTAAGATACCAGTTCCATACTAGTTCATCCTGGACTAGTATAATTTCCAATGAACTAGTCCAAAAAGGACCAGTATGGAATATACTAGTCCCATACTAGTCAAAAAGGCTTTTAACCTGGACTAGTATGATTTCAACCAGAATTTTCCTGGCTTACCCTTTATTTTATCATTTGACTTTATTTTCATGTTTATTCTTAAGAAAGCAGCGGCTATTTGTATTTACCCTATCACGAAAAAGCATCTATGAATTATAAGAGAAAACGAAACGAATGAATTTTGTTTTTTTCAACTGGTATAATTTCATCCAGAAAAATCTAGTTGTATACTAGTATGGAATGGATATTTCCTGACTAGTATGGGTTCATCCAGAAAATTCTAGTTGTATACTGGTATGAAATGGATATTTCCTGACTAGTATGAGTTCTGCCAGAAAGTTATAGTTGTATACTAGCATGAAATGGATATTTCCTGACTAGTATGAGTTCTGCCAGAAAATTATAGTTGTATACTAGTATTTTTCTGACTAGTTTGAGGTTTCGCTGCAGGGAACTCGCTAAAACCTGTGAAATCGCAGTAAGAATTATGAAAATTCCTCAGTGTTGAGGTGTCTGGCTGTAGTTTTTGACATGGGGCGAAGTATAAAAATACCCGATGCTTCATTAAGGTGGTCGTCTATGACACATGTGTGTAGATATGCCCTTTACGAACAGCAAAAGTTGGACCAACTCGCTTAAACCTGTGAAATCGCAGTAAGAATTATGAAAATTCCTCAGTTGTGAGGTGTGTGACTGTAGTTTTTGACATGGGGCGAAGTATAAAAATACCCGATACTTCTTTAAGGGGGCTTCTATGGCACATGTGAAAAGATCCGCTCTTTAATAGCAACCAAAGTTGGACCAACCCGATTAAACATGTGTAAGCGTAGTAAGAACTATGAAAATTCCTCAGCCTTGAGGTGTCTGGCTGAAGTATTTTCCATTGGATGAAGTCTAAAAATACCTGATACTACTTGGAGATAGTGTTCCACGACACATGTGTAAAGATCTGCCTTTCAAAAACAGCCAAAGTTGGACAAAGTCGCTTAAACATGTGAAAGTGCAGTAAAAATTATACAAATTCTTCAGTTTTGAGGTGTCTGGCTGAAGTTTTTTGCATGGGGCGAAGTCAAAAAGTACCTGATACCACTTAAGGGTAGTCTTCTATGACACATGTGAAATTATCTGCCCTTTAAAAGCAGCCAAAGTTAGACCAACGCGGTTAAACATGTGAATTCTCAGCAAGAATTATGAAATTTCCTCAGCTTTGAGGTGTCTGGCTGAAGTTTTTGTCATGGGGCGAAGTCTAAAAATGCCTGATCTTAGTTAATAGTAGTGTTATGCAATACATGTGTAACGATCCGCCATTTAAAATTAGCCAAAGTTGGGTAAGCCCATTTGACCATGTGAAAGCACATTAAAAATGATGAAAATTCCCCGTGCTTTGGGTTGTCTGGCTTAAGTTTTTTTCATGGAATGAAGTCCGGAAATGCCTGATGCTGTTTAAGGGTAGTGTTATACGACACATGTGTAAAGATCCGCCGCTTAAACGTGGCCAAAGATGGAGAAACCTGCTGAAACAAGTGAAATCTCTGTAAAAATTAGTGAAAATCCCGAGCTTTGAGGTGTCTGGCTGAAGTTTTTGCCATGGGGCGAAGTCTAGAAATGACTGAAACTACTTAAGGCTAGTATCCTACACGGCTAAAAAATGAACCTAAATTTTAAACCCGTATAAAGTTTAATCAATTTTTCAAACCTTTTTGTACAATATTTCAAACCGTCCAAATACCTACAAAGATTTTCAATTTCTTTTGGTTTCGATTTAAAATCTAAATGAAAAAGCAGTCTAAATTTTTTATTTTTGTTTTGTTTGAATATAATTGAATTTTGCTCACAAGATTTTCATGTGCGTCATAGCTCAGCGGTAGAGCAGTCGGCTGTGACTCCTGAGCGTTTTCGTTTGAATCCTGCCAGCTGCCACATTTTTTTAGTTTTATTTTATTCTTAAAACTTTTCGGTCTAAAATGTAAACTTTTGTGTTTGAACATTCAAATTTATTTTTGATAGCTTATTCAAGATTGAATTTTGCCAACAACATTTATGTGTGCGATGTAGCTCAGTGGTAGAGCAGACGGGCATGATGCGGGGAGTCTTGGTTCGAATTCCCGCCAACGGACAAAAAATTTATTTCATCTTTAAAAAATTGTTAAAACATTTCTTGTTTATAATTGAAACCCGATTCATTTAGCCAATTCTCATGAAAACTGGTCTATATTGAATTTGAATCCAAATTTGGTTTGGTCATATATGTAGTCCAAAAAAGTTTAAAATTTAGGTTCAAATTTTTAGCTGTGTACGAAACGTCTGAAAAGATCCGTCGTTTAGAAGTTGTAAAAGTGGGACAAACAAGAGAAAGCAAATTAATAGGAAAATAAAAGTTCCCGAACTTTGAGGTGCCTGGTTGAAGTTTTTGCCATGGGATGATGTCTGGAAATGCTTGATTCTACTTAAGGATAGCATTATACGACACATGTGTGAAGATCTGCTATTTAAAAGTAGTCAAAGTTTGTCAAATCCACTTAAACATGTGAAAGCGCAGTAAAAATTAGTGAAATTTCCCGAGTTTTGAGGTGTCTGGCTGAAGTTTTTGCCATGGGACGAGGTCTAAAAATTACTGAAACTACTTAAGGGTAGTGTCCTACGACACATGTGAAAAGATCTATCATTTAAAATTAGTAAAAGTGGGACAAACAAGAGAAAGCTAATTAATAGGAAAATAAAAGTTCTCGAACTTTCAGGTGTCTGGCTGAAGGTTTTTCCATGGGATGATGTCTAGAAATGCTTGATTATACTTAAGGGTAGCATTTTACGACACATGTGTAAAGATCTGTTATTTGAAAGAGGCCAAAGTTGGTCAAATCCGCTTAAACATGTGAAAGCGCAGTAAAACTTAGTGAAATTTTCCGACTTTTGAGGTGTCTGGCTGAAGTTTTTGCCATGGGACGAAGTCTAAAAATTCCTGATACTACTTGAGGGTAGTGTTCTACAAAAAATGGGAAAATATTGGGTAGTTAAAAGCAGCAAAAGTGGCCCAAATGCGTGAAATTAGTAAAACAGAATAAATTTCCATAGGAAAATCCGCGAACTGGAGGTGTCTGGCTGGAGCCTTGTCACTGGTACGGGTCTAACAATACTTGATACTGACGCGGGGTGGTAATCTACGTCAAATATGTGAAAATCATCCATTATAAAATAAGTGAAGTTAGGGTCATTTTTTGGCGACTTTGACCCCCGATTCCTAGGCCCTTGTCATAGGTACAGCTTTAAAATTTTCACATTCTTTCTAGATTCGGGGAGGACTATCGATCGGTATTGGTTTCATCCATTATAAAATAAGTGACGCTTTTAGGCTCTGGGATCTTGGTCTATAAGTATAAATGCACTTAAACATTTCGATATACATACACACATACTTACACACAAATATATATAAACACATCAGCCTATCTACCCCATTACACTAGAACAAGCGATCGTTCTTCAAATAAGAACACACAAGATCGTCATACAGTACACATACATACACTTTCTAATGTACAAGAATAAGTATATAAAATCATACCATTAATATTCACAGGGAGTATTTTATCTCAAAAATAGAAACACTTGAGAAGTAGTAAAAAGGCAATAAAAGCAACAAAGGCCAACTGATCGTAAAACTATGATTAGTACCAGTCCCTTTTTTGATTGCCCTTTTGTTACTTCACACAAACGAATACATTTAAAATAGCAACATGGATTTAAGATTTTGTATATAAACCTTTGTACATATTTTAATAAATGAGAAGTCTTTTGACTCTGATGAGTCTTACAAACTCATCCTTGTCAGCCTGATTTCAGTTAAAGGCACTTAATAAAGAAAGTGTTTAAAAGGAAACTAGATGTCTTGCACATACTGCTGGACAAACCTGAGATTGAAATTATTGAAGAATTTAATTCAATATTCGATACACTCTATGATGACGTTCAATTATGCTTCAACTTGTATTATGACGAATTGTGTCACCCAGAGATACAGGTTGAGTACCAAAAGGTCTTAATTGAATATAATAAAAAATATGTTACAATTCTTCAATCTCACCGTAATTTCAACCAAGAGCAACTAATAAAAATACTATTTGAAGGGCTTAGAACCAAAAGGATCTAAGTAACATCGTAGTTAAATTGAGATAATTAAGGTTAAAGTAAATTGTCTATTGTAAAATATGGGTAAATGCGTTTGAAATGATTCCTGTCTAAATGAATGCAGGTTAGTCAACTATTTCAGAGGATGTTTACTGCAGATGGAAAATAACTGTAAATTTCAAAAAATTATTGCAAAAATTTCCAAAAATTATTGCAATAACATTTCGAACGTTGATTGCTCGGCCAAAAGAACATGTAGAATTTTTCCGAGTATGCAGTTTTGTAGCCCCTTTAATTTTAGTCTAACAAAGTGCTAAACTTAAGTTCGTAGGAAGTCTCTCTGATTTTTGGCAATGGGCAAAATTCGCCAAGTGTACCACGTGAAAAAATGTATGTCACCGATTTCGTTGAAACTTTACTAAATTGTTGCCATTCATACTAGTAATCAATGCTATAAAAGATTTTTCTTTTTCTTTTGAAGTTATGAGAGTTAGAATTTTTACGTTGTTCTTAAAACCACAATGCTCTTAAAATTCGTAACTTACGTCATACTTACAATTGAGTATCCAAAATAAGTGATCTTATAGATTTTTTTCCGCGCTTTCCGATTATGATAATAATTTTTTTATAAAAATATTTTTTTGCTCAAATTTTTCAAAAAAAAAATGTTTTTGAATTTTTTCGAAAATGTATGGGTTTGAATTTTTTTTTAAATAGATTATTTTGATAGCCTTTTTGCTAAGCTTTACAACGGTATATAACTTGTGATGGGATCGACATGGGGAACAGAAGTTTTTCCTATCACAATGCTTGCTAGTCTAACTAAGTATTGAGGAAATTTTGAAAGAACAATAGTTTGTGAGCTTTGGCTAGATGGCGCCAAAAGTCATCAGCTGACGCCGCAGCCGGTTGCATTTAAAAATATTTGTGTCATTGTTTGACTTTCGCAAAAACGAAAATTACGTTAACCGTTAAACTTTAATATTAGAGAACTCCAGAACAGTAAGCATCAATTAAGTGAAGTAGTCAATATGGCAGAAAGAGTGAAATTTTCATCGTGTTGCGCTATTCCTTCTAACCTCAAAAAGCATTCATGTAAAACAAAATATCTGAGAAACGTGACAGCGAAAATTCGTGAAAATCTTCCTACCCTTCCCATGAATGCAAAATTGTGCAGTTCATGCATAAAGAAAGTTAGAGTAATGATTAAAAAAAAATTCAAATTCATCCAAAATAAATACTTGTGGCAGTGTGTTTAATGTAAGAATTAAATAATTTGCATATATTTTTAACCAGTCAAGAAACCATGGTTAGACTAATGTTCATTCCTTCTTTCTGCGGCAATATTTTAGGTTATGGATGATGGAATTCTTAATGAAGAAAATTCAAATTCCTCGAAAAGTAGTACTTGCGGAACTGCGTCCGATGTAATAATGAAATAATATCCATATATTTTAATTAGTCAAAAATTTAGTCAGATGTAATTGTTTTATGTGAATGTTTTAGGCAATGGATGTTGAGAAGCAACCACCAGAAGTAAAACTGAAATACGTCTGTGACATTGAGGAGCACAAGTAGAGGTCTTTGAACAAATCAAGGAAAAATATGAAGCAACTTCAATATTGTCGGAAAAACTTTTACTTTTGACTCTAGCACCAAAATCATGGGGACGAAAAAAACTAGCATCCGAGTTTAATGCTTCAGAACGTCAAGCGAGAAAGAGTATTTTAACACCACCGATGCCGAAAAAAGGTCGAACCTTATCTTTAGATGTGAAAAATCTGATTGTTAACTTTTATCACGATGACGAGAATAGCCGCATTTTGCCGGGTAAAAAAGACTTTCTTTCAGTTAAGAAAGAAGATGGGTCACGTGAGCATATACAAAAAAGGTTGATTTTATGTAATCTTTCGGAATTGTACTCTAATTTCAAACACCAAAATTCTGCTATAAAAGTCAGTCTTTCCAAATTTGCACAACTCAGACCTCGTAATTGCGTACTTGCTGGGGCTAGTGGGACTCACACGGTATGCGTTTGTGTGCACCATGAAAATGTCCATCTAATGCTAGATGCTATAAACATTGATAAGTTGACTTGCAATTCGGGCCATCCAATCAAAGATCACCGTGATGCAATCAAACTGATAATATGCGAGAACCCAGATCCAAAATGCTTTTTGGATAACTGCTTATCATGTCCAGGTATAGACAATTTGCGAAGTCATCTTAGTTCAGTTTTAGAAGACAACTGCATCGATCGAATAGAGTACCAAATTTGGCAACACACTGATCGCAGTGCTCTGCGTACTGAAGTAGCAGATGTAGAAGACTTTCTCGATGAATTGTGCGCTCGCATATCAAAATTAAAATCTCATTCTTTTGTTGCACGCGAGCAATCTGCTTACTTGAAATATATTAAGGGAAATCTTAAAATCGGAGAATTCATCGTTCTGTGCGATTTTGCTGAAAATTATGGTTTTATAGCTCAAAATGCGGCTCAGGCTTTCCACTGGAATAACGACCAGGCTACAATTTTTACTACCGGAATTTATTACAAAGTAGAAAATGAGGATGATCTTCAACATGATAGTATTGCTATAATATCTGACTCTCAAAATCACGATACGGTTGCTGTTTACGAGTTTCAAAAAATTATTGTTAAATATTTAAGCAAACATGACGTGCGAAAACAAATTATTTATTTTACGGACGGAGCGTCTCAACATTTTAAGAATAAGCACAATTTTACAAATCTTATGTATCACGAAAAAGATTTTAACATTCCTGCTGAATGGCATTTTCATGCAACCGCACATGGCAAAGGGCCATGTGATGGGATTGGAGGCAATTTAAAACGTCTTGCAGCACGCGCGAGTCTACAAGCATCTTCACAAAATCAAATTTTGACACCTGAGGCGCTTTATCAGTGGGCTAAAATAAATTTGACAGAAACAATAGTTTTCTTTAGCCCTAAAACACACCACGAAAAAACTACAGAATGGCTGGAAAAACGTTTTAAAAGTTCGAAAACATTAGCGGGTACCCAAAAATTACATTCTTTTATACCCACATCTGAAATGACCATTACTGTACGCCCTTTCTCTGCTTCAACAGACTCTACCGTCTTTCCTAAATCGAAAAAATCTAAAAAATAAGCAACACACAAGAATTATCTTCAAATTTGTGTTCATTCATACTTTTTTCAATATTCATGAATCTTTGTGAAAATATACCTTAGATAATACATTTGCTTATGATATCTCTGTACAAATTAATATGTATTTCTAATGATATTACAATCTTGATTAACTTACTTTGTACGTAATCTTGGATCTACTACGTGTAATTGCACCCAGTAGTGCAGACTAGCAAGCATTGTGATAGGAAAAACTTCTGTTCCCCATGTCGATCCCACCACAAGTTATATACCGTTGTAAAGCTTAGAAAAAAGGCTATCAAAATAATCTATTTTAAAAAAATTCAAACCCATACATTTTCGAAAAAATTCAAAAACATTTTTTTTTTGAAAAATTTGAGCAAAAAAATATTTTTATAAAAAAATTATTATCATAATCGGAAAGCGTGGATACTCAATTGTAAGTATGACGTAAGTTACGAATTTTAAGAGCATTGTGGTTTTAAGAAAAACGTAAAAATTCTAACTCTCATAACTTCAAAAGAAAAAAAGAAAAAGAAAAATCTTTTATAGCATTGATTACTAGTATCAATGGCAACAATTTAGTAAAGTTTCAACGAAATCGGTGACATACATTTTTTCACGTGGTACACTTGGCGAATTTTGCCCCATATGGAACCCTATATCTACACTGAAATAAAAAGGTTGAAAATGCACATTGAAAGTAACATATCAAAACCACTTTCAAAGCGATTATGGTAATACTGTAAATATTACAGTATTTACTGTAAAATTGGCGATTTTTGAAAAATATCAATTAATGGTATGAGTCCACTTTCAAATTTACAGTAATACATGTCAATATGATAGTGTCCACTTTCAAATTTACAGTAATGCATGTCAATATGACTATCAAAATTGATATTACCCACTGTTGGACGAAAAATTACAGGGTTTACTGTTAATTTGACGGCCATTTCCTGTAGATTTTTTTTAAGTGTATCTCGATTATTTTGTGCCGTTACGTACTACCGTTATGTGAACAAAATTAATATACCCTTGAACTAGTACTAGTACGCTGGGTATAATAAAAAATATAAAAAATTAATGTGCATTACTGAATGGTGAAGTGGGAGAAGAAGGAAAAAGAAGAATGAATAGAAACGCAAAATATAGAAATATAAAGAAAAGTAAAGCAGTAACAAAAAAATGAAATGCCAATGCGCAACCTTTTACCTTCTTCGAAAATATACCATAGTTACTGCGGTGTTTCTTAATGAACAAAATTTTTTAATTTTACATTATGTAACGAAAATGTACGTTGCATTTCAGGAATATTATTTCTAACGCTCATCATCATCATCATTTATTGGCGCTTAACCGCCTAAGCGATTTTGGCCGTTGCCTATCTATTCACCTTTTTAGACGGATTTAGGTTAATTGAAAGAAATTTGATAAAATATTTCGATAAATTCGACCGCATTTTTTCATGCAACGTAACGGTCCGAAATTCAAAATAGTTTTTTGGGCAAAATCTAGCTCGTGAATAAAGCAGAAAAAATCAATTTTCTTCTAACATTCCCAGTCTATTTTTCAAATAAACTCTAATATTAGTAGAGTTTGTAGTTTGGTTCTTGTTCAAAACCAAAAGTTCCTTGTAACGGCACAGTCTTTTTAATTCGAACATTTGCACACCGATTTTTTAAGAGTTAATCTTGTTTCACAAAAACTCGATAGAACAAACATTAATATCCATTAACCATTTTACCGAAATCGGCAAAAAAATTTCAATTTGCAAAAAAAAAGTTTGCCTTATACAAAATGCATCGTCTTTTTTGTAATATGCACTGGGAAAAAGAGATTATAGCGGGAAAACTATAGCATTTACAAGAAAAACTGATAACATACTTTTGATGGAGATTATTATTCCCAGACGGATTACGCACCATATCCCGCCGAACCGGCACGAGGGGCGCATCCGCATAACGCGCGGATTTTTAAAAAAGTTGCCGAGCCGTTGAAAGGCATTGGTTTGTTAATCGTCGAGATCTAAAACTGCTCAGCTACGGAGAAAAACTCATCAGCCAAGCTAAATAGATATAGCAAAAATTACACATTAATAAATAATTGGTTAACGAAAGATTGAGAGCCAACTATAGAGATAGACAGAGAATATTAAATAAACTAACAATGTGAAATAAATATAAATCTATATATATAAAAATTTAGCCGTTTTTCGCGTTGTAATGAACTTTATGGAGAATGGCTGAACCGATTTTAACCAAACTTTGCCACATTGAAGAGACACATATGGAGAAGGTTTATAACTAAAAAAGGGGTTTATCAGAAAAGGGGCCGTGGCACCTCCCATACAAACTAAATTTTTCAAGCAGAATATCTGTGAAAGGGTTCAAGGTAGGGACCTGAAAATTGGTATATACCAATATGATATAAAAAGCATTCTCACACATAAAAAAGGGGTTATCAGAAAAGGAGGTGTCGCACCTCCCATACAAACTAAGGGCCTCATTATGTATGTAAAGTTATGCAATTAATAACATTTATTATTCAATTCAAAGTTGAGTATTCGAAAATAAGTACAAATAAAGTTTAATATTTAAAGTTGATTACAATCAAAGAATGGTTTAAAATAGGTTGGTACAGCGACTAATTATAATAATGACGGCTGCTTTGGTCGACGGCTGATTACGACTGACTGAGCGTTCGCTATTCGTTTTTTCACAGGGCTGCTATACTCAAGCTGAGCGCTCTTGAGTGTGTTTACGTTTGGACTGCCATATGTGTTTGGATATGCGTGCTGTCACAGTGCCGCCTCACCCGACTTACATTCTGCCACCCTGATTAGTCATCTGCCTCAGATGACAAAAGCTCTTCGTTGTTGACTGTATACTTCCAAAATTTCATATTATCGCAACTCGTGGACGTATTACAGGGCCCCTCTACATCTGCCGCCTTTCTAACGTTGAACCGGCCATTTCGTTTAACTTGTGTGAATTCGTACGGGCCGAGATATTCACTGGCCATCTTTCGTCCGGCTACAAACTGCGTGCGTCGAATTGCTACTAAATCGCCGATCTGGTACCCGTAATCCTTTTTCCTTTTGCTACCGAACTGCTTTTTATATTGATTTTGAGCGCGCTTGATTTCATGTCTCGCCACCTTTTTTCTTAAAAGCTTCGTATGGTCCGCTATCCAGTAGATCTGCTATTGCTTTAGTCATTGTATCCTCTCGTTGTGCTTTTTTAATACGCGCTGCCAACTCCGACGCTACTACCATAACCTGCTGTGGGTATCGACTCAGACAATCAACATGCTTTAACCTTTCGCCCGCTCGGTGCTCTACACTAAAGTTGAAGTCTTGCAAATAAAACACCCACGAAGCAACTTCTCGGGGTACGTCCTTTTTACTTAACGTTTGTTTGAACGCCGCGCAATAAGTCACCAGCTTAAAATGAATGCCCAATAGGTAGTGACGAAACTTCTTACAAGCGAGGTATACCGCCTTCGCTTCCAAAACATAGCTGTGCTGTCGCGCCTCTGCTTCCGTCGACTTTTTGCTCCAGAAGTACACTGGGTATAACTGGCCGCTATCCCACTGCAATAGTGTTGCACCGAAACCATCCTTCGATGCGTCGGTATGTACCTCGGTCTTTACATTTCTGTTGTACAACCTTAGCACTGGCTTTTTAGCCAAACAGTTTTTTTAGTGTTTGGACAGCTTCGATTTCAGCTGGACCGATAGAAAATACAGAGTCTTTACGTAGTAGATTTGTTAATGGCCTGGCGATGTGTGAGTATCCCTTAATGAACTTCTGAAAAAAACCTGCTAAGCCCAAAAACGACTGAACGGCCTTAACATTTTTCGGGATTGCAAACTTGTTAACCGCATCCGTTTTCTCTTTGCCTGGCCACACGCATCCATCTTTAACAAAGTGCCCCAGGAAGCTTACCGACGACTGCATAAAATGGCATTTTGGCCAAACGGAGCCCGATTAAATTCGTAAAGTCCCCTTGTTGTTGTGAAAGCGGTGTATTTTTTGCTACTCTCCTCAATGGGGACGTGGAAAAACCCATTTTCCAAATCCAAGACCGTAAAAACTTTAGATTTCTGCATCTTTTCGAGTACGTCCTCAATTATAGGCACCGGAAAACAATCTTTTAGTACGGCCGAGTTCAGCTTCCGAAAATCCACACAAATGCGGCGCGTACCGTCCTCTTTCTTCACGATAACTATGCGGCTTGCGAAATTGGACGTCGACTGTCTTATGATTCCAGCTCTAAGCCACTCATCAATTTGCTTGTTGACTGCTTCAACTTCGTGGAATGGTATGCGACTTGGAGAGTGCCTGAACGGGACAACGTTACCATCCGGAACGATCTTCAATACCACTGGACATTCCCCAACATAATCGACTGGCTTGTAGTTGGCAATCAATGAGCGAATTTCGGCTTCGTACTGCGGAGGAACATCGACATGAGAATTTGTTTCAGTTACATTATAAATACTTATCTGATTAAGATCCTCATAAGTTTCCCCCACGTTAAGTGGAGAAAACTTATATCCATCTGCCGTCGCCGCTAAGTTGAACTTCGAAATAAAATCGTAACCCAGTAGCGCATCATACATAACGTCTTTATCGGATACTACAATGAATTTTTGCTGCGTGCGTAAATCGTCAACAACAACTTCAGCAACGAAACACCGAATAGGTTTTGTAAATTTAGTACCGAGGCCGCGAAGCTGTTGCATATATGTTTGCAGCACACCTCCACCAACTTTGTCGAATGTACTCTTTCTCATAATCGTTATATCTGTGCCCGTGTCCACCAACCCGCTTACTTCGACGTTGTTAATCTTTATGTTTTTGCAGCGTTTCGAATTATGAACCAGGTTTACAGCAGAAGCTACAGTTGGACAGTCTTTCGACATATGCCCGCTTTTATTGCAACGAAAACACTTTGTTTCTGCTTGGCAATTTTTCCGCATATGATCCGTAGCGCCACAATTAAAGCAATGTGTTTTCTTTTCGCTTGGATTGCTTGAACGTTTATCGTTTACGTGTACTTGCCCTTTATGCTCTTTGTTGCTTTTTTCGCGCAAAACTATTTTCTCGTAAACTTCGTATTGGTCTTGCAATTCCTTATATGACTTACAGCTGCAAAGGTTGTATTTAAATTCGTCTTTTAATTGCAGCCCACAAACTATATAACGAATCACCGACTGCGTGTCTATATTACTACGTGTAGCCAATTTCTTCATCTGCAGCACATCCCTGCAGGGAACTTAGGCACTAGTGACACACATTTCTGGTTCAGAACTAGATATAAAGTGGCCAATAAGAACTAGTACGTTAGTGTTTACATTTTCACTAGTTCTCTGCAGGGAACCCAGGCACTACTGAACAAATTTCAGGATCAGAACTAGATATAAAGTGGCCAATAAGAATAACTCCGTTAGTGATTACATTTTCACTAGTTCGAAACCAGCGCTTGAGCAGTCATTAAAAGGCATTTGGATTCGTATTTGAATTTAAGTTTTTGTACTTAATTTATATTTAGAACTATAGAAATAGTGCCAATAAACGAACTAGATCCAAACTATCGAATTTTGTACTAGTTCCAGCCTAGGACATCGCCATGTTAAATTCGCCAGTTGATTTCATGTAAAAAAGATAGTTTGCGAACTAGTACTGGTTCGGAACGCACTAGAAGCGAACTAGCTCTGAACTAGAGATTTTCCCTACAGGGATATTCGTGGAAACTTTCATTCTTCTGCTTTTTCCGTTCTCGTAGCTCTGCGTGGACATCAGCACTACACATCTTCGACTTGTCAAATTTGTCTTCCAACATTGTGCGCATTGCACCATATTCGTAAACAGCTACCAATTCCAGAAAAAGTTTCGCAGTTTTCGTCATTTTCGCCCTTGCTTGCACGAACTTCTGTACATTGTTCAAACCGTATGCAGCTGCGTTTAATTCAAAATTAGTAAACCAGTGTTTCACTGACATATTTCCTCCATCAAATTCGGGTATAATTTTGCCAAAACTTTCTGCCGTAATTTTAGTTTCAGCCTGCTTTGTTTCGTCTGCACCAACTGTTGTAGCAATTCATTATTCTTACATTCCACTGTTTTGTTTTGTTCTGCCATTGCCGCTGCTTCTTTTACTGCCTTCTGCTGCGCTGCTTCGTCCATGACTTTCTTGGAAGCTGCCTGAGCGTATTCTGTCCACTTCGCTGCCTGCTTTGTTGAGCGTGTGTTGTAACGCCGTCTCACTTCCTCTACCTGTTTTGTCTGTCTTTTGACTTTGGTGGTGTTTTTTGAATCGCCTGCGCTTTGGCGATTAGCACGAGTCATATGCGTTGAACGGAAATATTTTTTTTTTGACCGAACAACCTGTTGCGTTTTGGACTGAACTGTAACTGTACAAGTGCTGTTTTGCCAACTTCACTTTTTGCACTGCTTACTTATTGTTCTTCAATTCGGCTGCAACTTACATAAGCTTGATTCAATTTGTATTAAGGTTCGGCTGGTTGAGCCCCCAAATGTAAAGTTATGCAATTAATAACGTTTATTATTCAATTCAAGGAATGGTTTAAAATAGGTTGGTACAGCGACTAATTATAATAATGACGGCTGATTACGACTGACTGAGCGTTCGCTATTCGTTTTTTCACAGAGCTGCTATACTCGAGCTGAGCGCTCTTGAGTGTTTTTACGTTTGCACTGCCATATGTGTTGGGATATGCGTGCTGTCACAGTTCCGCCTTACCCGACTTACATGTATGGCGAACAATAGCTCAGACGAAAGATTCGTCTGCTCAAAATATCGCGTAGCCACCGCATTATCAATCATTTTCATTCGCTCAATAGATTTTTTTAAATATTTTCGACTTTTCTTTGAAAATGCGATTTTGGAAGCAGACGAATCGTTCGTCTGAGCTATCATTCGTCATACATAATTAGACCCTAAATTTTTCAAGCAGAATATCTGTGAAAGGGTTCAAGGTAGGTACCTCAAAATTGGTATAGACCTATATGATATAAAAAGCATTATCACACATTTAAAGGGGGGCTATCCGGAAAGGGGTCGTGGCACCTCCAATACAAACTAAATTTTTCAAGCAGAATATCTGTGAAAGGGTTCAAGGTAGGGACCTGAAAATTGGTATAGACCTAAATGATATCAAAAGCATTCTCACACATAAAAAGAATGGTTATCAGGAAAGGGGGCGTGGCACTCCCCATACAAACTAAATTTTTCAAGCAGAAAAGGGGGCGTTGCACCTCCAATACAAACTAAATTTTTCAAGCAGAATATCTGTGAAAGGGTTCCAGGTAGGGACCTCAAATTGGTATAGACCTATAAGATATAAAAAGCATTCTCACACATTAAAAGGTGGCGTGGCACCTCCCATACAAACTATATTTTCCAAGCATAATATCTGTGAAAGGGTTCAAGGTAGTGACCTGAAAATTGGTATAGACCTATATGATATCAAAAGCATTCTCAACAATAAAATGGAGGGTTATCAGAAAGGAGGGAGTGGCACCTCCCATAAAAACTAGATTTTTCAAGCAGAATATCTGTGAAAGGGTTCAAGGTAGGGATCTGAAAATTGGCATAGACCTATATGATATCAAAAGCATTCTCACACATAAAAAGGGGGGTAATCAGAAAAGAGGGCGTGGCACCTTCCATACAAACTAAATTTCTTTAGGTTGAATGTCTTGCCCCTGCGGGTTAGGGGTTTAGAATATGCCCGAGGTAGGCATACCGGTCGTAAGTGGCGACTAATATGCACATTAGAGCGTATCACCAAAAAAAAAGTCGCCCGTCCTCCCCTCATATGAAGTGTTTTTGAAAATCATTTTAAAAAAAATTATTTTTTTTTTCTGGCAACCCTAGATGTCGCCCAATTGCATTTTCTTCATATCTTCGGCATTTATTGTCGGATCTTAAAGTGTGATACCACAACATACCTTCCCTCATATGAAGTGTTTTTGAAAAAAAATTGTCAATAAAACCTCTCCAAAGAACGTTTTCATAGAATTTAAGAACAAAAATTCGTAAATATTCATGTCAAACCAAATTTTAATAATAATTCTTCCAATCAAAGAACCCATTCTTAGAATGTACGAACTCATTCTTAGAATAGAAATGTCGATCCATTCTTAAATTATACGAACTCATTCTTAGAATGTATGAACAAATTCTTAAATTTTACGAACCCATTCTTAAAATATGTCAATCCACTCAAGAATTATATGAACGAATTCATAGAATATATGTTCAAATTCTTAAATTGAACGAACCCATTCGTAGAATATGTAATCCATTCATAAATTATACGAACTCATTCGTAGAGCATATGAATCCGTTCTTAAATTTTAGGAACTCATTCTTAAAATTTACGAACTTATTCCTAAAACTTCAAAAAATTAAAATTTACTAAAATGCAATTTTATTAGAATTTTTATTTATTATTTACAAAAAGTAGAATTTAGGATAATAAATAATATAATGATTATTGATAAAATAATATAAACTTAACCGCGATCTTCCCGGATGTGTTAGGTGAACGTTTTGCATGAATAGCGCACTAGTTGGTATCTTCGAAAGTCCCACAAAATATGACTCGTATGCTTCTTGCAAAGCACCAATAGCAGCAGATTGGAAAAGTAAATCAATTTTGAAATCTTAAGCGATTTCACGAAGTAAACGCTGGAAGGGATGGGCATTTCAGTTGACTTCTGATAACGGCTAATTTCTCGCAAAGCTTCTGTACCAGGGCGATAACGACGGATATCCTTCACACCACTGGTGGAGAGAGCCGATTTACGAGCTGCCTTTGTTTGCAAGTTGCTTATGTTAGGCCTTTCTTTTTTTTCAATTATTTGGTATATTTTGCTAATGTTTCTCGAACTTTTATTATTGTTTTTTAAATTACAATTTTATTTGTCACGCACGTCTAGCTTTGTCAGCGTTTGATGCATTGTATACCTTATATAGTAGCGCAACTCGCAAAAAACACACTAACACATGCACAGCATATTCCCCATAAGCACAGAAAAATATATTCTCAAACGTTTGGTAAATAATGAGGGTCAAATTTTAGAATAATGCACCACAATTTGGACAAAATTTATTTTTGGGATTGGTAGAGGGGGTCATATCTCTAAAAGCTGTGAAGGTAGAAACTTTCGGACATTTATATTATAATTTTTATTTTTAATTATATCTCTAGTTAATACACATTTAGCAAAAAAGTTGATCTGCTGCTGGTAGTTTATCATTAAATCGAAAATTAATTGATTGATTAATTGATATTAAGTTTTCAAAAAGTGAGAATTGACGTTGAAGGTTTCATCTCAAATGCGTCTCAGGTTGATATCAAACAAAATGGCTTATTGGGCTTCATACTATTCCTTCATTCCATTTTATTTGGAGTCACTCAGCTAGTTCCTTCCACTCAAATTCGTAAGAAGAAGAAAATAAGTTGCCAAACTATAGTAGGGATAAACAATGGTTTGATGGAACAATATAAGAAAAGTTCTTACATTTCGTGAAAAAGTTTTTAAATTTTAAGAAAAATATTCTTAGATTGTATGAACACTTATACGTACGTAATTTCTTAAAATTTAAGGACATATTCTTAACATTTAAGAACAAATTCAGCTAAAACAATTAATGAATGTTAGTTCTTATATTTTAAGAACGAAGTTCTGACATTAATAAAATTTAACGTATTTTTTCATATACATATGTAGGATGTGAATTCATTTATTTGCCAATAAAAGTACATTATAGTTACATTTATAAAATTAATAAATTATTTGATGGATTAAAATATGGATTCGATGGCTTAGTTTGTCGTCGTTTTGGTTTTTTACTCGTTCGTTTTGTTTTGGTTGAACATCAGGGTTGCATTTGTAAGTCTGTTTTGTAAGTTACTATCAGGGTTGTGCGTCACCGTAAATACGTCCACTTCTAATTAAAAAGAATTCAAACCAGGATTAAAGACTACAACACAGTTTGTACGTTTAAGGGCAGAAAGAATAAATTCTTCTATGCGGAAAAGCGAGTCTGAAATATCAAATGTAGCAGCATGAGAGTTACATATAATCCTGACATAAACAGCGAAATGGTTCATTTAACTCATAGTTAGTTCTACACTGTTTCAAGACAAGTGGTTTATAATGACGTGATGGCAGAGAGGGTACATTGAAATTTACCTCGCTTAGAAGAAATGGGCTTGAGAGAGATCCTTTTAGTAACTTAGGCCCACTTGCAGAACGGCAAGTTATCATTTTAACTCTGGGCTAACTTGACATAATTAACCCCTTATATTTATAAATTACCTTGCACAGCAATTTTACCAGGGTTAAATCGTTAAATTTTTAACTCGCCAATGTTAATTCGCTAACTTTATGTCAAGCTTTCAAACCAAATGTAAACAAAAGTGAAAAATATTGTAAAAAATTAAAATTTGTACAAATGAGTGAATTAATTAATGAATTGTTATACTCACATGACGATGAAGAAATAGTAGAATATCTTGGAACAGATGTTTTCAATAGAACTGTGGCAGAAAAAACGGATCATTTCAACATTTTAAAGGACAAATCCTTTCATAGGAGATTTCGGCTCAAGAAGGAAACAGTGGCTGGCTTATTAGAGCAAATAAAAGAAGCATTAGAAAGTTCAAAGAGGTAAGTATTTAGTTTGCATTTATTAGATCCAGAGTAAGCATGTTTGTGTTTATTTCTTTTGTTAGCGGAGCGTTGTCTCCTATGAGCCAGTTACTGTGCGCATTGCGCTTTTACGCAACTGGTAGTAAACTTGTGACTTGTGGAGACTTCTTTGGTGTCCACGAGTCAACAGCACTCATGTGCGAATAAAGTCGCCAGGTAATTTCGCCTCTTGCGGTATTCGTGGATGCCATTCGGAAATCGATAACATTGATTTTTCCAAGTTTTCAAACTCAAATCCGTAAATGTTTTTTTGCGAATCGCTCCGTACTCCTTGTGAGTGGCTTCCTTCGGATACCAGAATACACATTATATATATACATATATATTAGGGTGATTCAAATAAAAAATTGTGATTCTTTTTTCGGTCTTACCCCCTGAAACTATAGGTTTTGATGAGAAAATAAGCCTTGCAAAAAACTAGCGCTCTAACTCAACCCTTAGGGGTGGCTATTTTTTTCGCCCTTTCCCATACATTTTGTATGGGGAAAAATGGCATTTTTTCAAAGTGAATTATCTTTTAATTTTTGAAAATTTTTTTAAAATAGTTTTACATACTCTTAAAGTTGAAGATTTGAAGCTTCCAAAATGGTATGCCATGTGCGATTATCTTAACTAATAAAATAATTGCAGCCACTTAAAATTTACTAGATTTTATACGTGTTACTGTGTATGTGTGTGCAATAGTACAAAATTCAGTCATTTTCAAATGACTGTAATTATCTCAATAGTTAAGATAATCGCACATGGCGTACCATTTTGGAAGTTTCAAAGCTTCAACTTTAAGAGTATGTCAAAAGTTTCAAAAATTAAAAGAAAATTCACTTTGGAAAAAGTGCCATTTTTCCCCATACAAAATGTATGGGAAAGGGCGAAAAAAAATAGCCACCCCTAAGGGTTAAGTTAGAGCGCAAATTTTTTGCAAGGCTTATTTTCTCATCAATACCTAACTTTTTAGGGGGTAAGACCATTTTTTTTTGCATCACCCTAATATATATACATAAGTACAATCATTTTGTATATGCTTTTCAGGAGGAGAATATGCTGAAATATATAGCAATAGGAAGGGCTACTTTTCCATAAATACTCAAGCCATATGCTCTGCCGACCTGGGGCCTTATCATGTAATTCGATTTTATAGTAAATGCTATTCGAAAGCTGTCAAATCACATACAATTTGTTTCAAATTCGAACGAAATTTCTTTCGGATCGAATTACATGATAAGGCCCCTGATGTTTAATGATGTAGTTGCAAGATGGCATGGATCTGCGCATGACTCGCATATTTGGGACAACTGTAATCAGCGTAATCAGCGACGCCTTTGATGGCTCCACCAGACTTTCGCAGGAAAGAGAGCTCGGCAGGCTTTGATTGCCCAACACTTCGAGAGACTTCAGCCTTTCGACTAAATCTTAGGGTGGCAAGTAAAACTCATTAACTACTGTAGCTGTTAAATAATGACTACGATTAGTAATCAGTTAGATTATTTTCTAAAAAGAATTGTAATGATTATTTATTGTGCGTTTGAAATATTGGGATTACGTATTTATTACGATTATAAAGAATCAAAAAATAATCATGATTACTCTAGATTACTGAAAAGAATCAAAAATAATCAAAATAAATAATTGATTCTTTGCAGCGATTCTTTTTGATTACTTTCAATCCAAAATACCAAACAACTTTTGGATTGAAAAGAATCAAAAATAATCGCTGTAAAGAATCAATTATATATGTTGATTATTTTTGATTCTTTTCAGTAATCTAGAGCAATCATGATTATTTTTTGATTCTTTATATTCGTAGTCATTACGTAATCTAGTTGGGATCAAGATAATCGTAATGTAATCAATTATTTCACTATCAAATACAAAGTAATCAGGTATGCTGCCTACATATATGTAAAAAAAAACCAAAGACGGAAAAAAATTTTAAATATTTTTTTACTCCAGAATATTGATTGTTTTTCTCTTGATAATAAAGATAATAATTACTATTCTTGAGTAAGAAATAACATTTACAGGAGCTATCAAAGAAAGAAAAAAATTCAAAAGGATTTTGCTTTTAAGTTTTAATATTTACTTATTTTTTAGGATACGTTTTTTAAGATAAGTTTGTACTATACAGAAAACTTATAAATAAAATTTCACAAATAAAAATTCATATAACATTTGAACATTTTCAAGATATCTTAATCTATGATGACAAGTCGCTTACAATAAGTATATTTCTATGCTTAATATTTTCATTTGAAATATGTATGGCAAATTCTGTAACAGAAACCACATTACAGAAAGAATTTCGAAACAATATTTTGCAATTTTGACATTAGTGTGTTATTTTCTTGCGTTATTTATGAAAACAATTTGTCTCAAGAGACGGCTATGTTCCAATTTCTCCTCTCCTTCTATTAATTGAACTCTTAAAAGCTCCCGTTGAGCCGACACTAGTTCCATTTTTTCAGAGGCAAGTGCCCTAAATTTTTCTGCTACTGGCTGCTTTCTATCTGAAAGCATTTTCCTTAAAAAATATAAAACAGAGATAAGCATTATTTTCATTTAATTCAGTAATGGCTTAGGAACTGATACTCACGCGCCAAGAGAGGATGAGAACTCTTTTTCAAATTTGTTCTCTCGTTTAAAAAATAATTCGATTCAGGATTTGGCGCTTCAAGTATTTTATCTCCTTGAGCTTTATCTGTAAAAATGAAATTGAAAATAGATTTATAACATGTAAGAACGTCTAAGCTCAGATGAAATGCAAATTTTGAATTTTTACAATTGATATTCAGAAAGTTGGTTTGCAGAATTTCAATTGTAAGTTTCTGAATATCAATTGTAATCAGAGCTGTTAATTTTGATTAGTAATTAGTAATCGACTGATTAGAAGGTTTCTTTAATTGGTAATGATTATTTTAATTGCTTTCAAGAAAAGGCAATTACTATTTGATGGGGGTCAATTTGTAGTAATTTTGCGGTCATTTTGGAATCATTTTAAGACCTTTTTTTGTTTCGAGTCTTCAAGGAATTTTTTCTTGAGACTTATTTTAAAATAAATAAATGCGAGGGGATGGGCAGAGTAAATTCCACCGAATAAAGGAGCGCCGGCTAGCTAAGTCGTTGTGCGGCCAAATTTGAAAAGCAACTGGTAAGAATCTTTGTTGAATCACTACTCTTTCTCCTTGATTTTTTTCGACAATACCTGTCAAACTTTTTCCCAAATATGGCTGTATTTTCCATACATAGCACGTCCGCGAATCCACAAGTAACCAAAATTTCAAACCATATCTCTCTGGTTTTGATGGTATGTATTGGCGAAATTTACATCGACCATGAAAGCCAAGCAGTTGCTCATCTACAGTGACATTATCGTTTGGATTGTAGAATGTGAGAAGCCTCTCAGACCACTTTTCCCAAAGGTTTCGAATTGGTAAAAATTTGTCATCGCTTCTTTGACTCCGTCGGGTAAGCACATCATCGAAACGAATAATTTTGTGAACATATAAAAAAGTCTTTTCAGACATGATTGATCGAAATACTGGTCGGCCAATATTTTCATCAAATAAATCGTGCAAAGTTTCATTTCTGGATCTGGAATCGTATGGTAGATTTAAATGATTTCTAACTCAAAATTTTTGCGCTACCATACTCACTTGTATACACCGGCCAATAATAATATAGCTAAGTATGCATGAAATAGTTCCTCATCAATTTCGATATGATTAGTGCCATAAAAATATTTTCCATAGTCATTAGAACTGTCAATTACAATTTTCGATAGCGTTGAAGGAAAAAGCAATAAGAATGAATCGCGGATGTTATTCACTCTGCTTGTTGCATATCTGGTTACACCTAAAAGCCCACACACTTCATCTCATATCATCAAAATAAAAAGTAAATACCAACCTGGACGTAAATTCATGACGTTTTCACCACCTAATCTACGGGTGACGTAGGGCTCTCTGCGCCAATTAATTCCATCCTTTGAAAAATACAATGGATCACCATCACAGTTATTGCCAATGTTATCTTCCAACTCCGAAAAATCGGTTTCAGAAGAACTGCTTTCTATTTCCGCTTCAGAGCCAGAAACATCGTAATCTTCTTCACTTTCATCTAGTACTTCATTAACCAGTTCTTCGAGAGTTAAAAACTTTGCACGTGACATTCTTTTTATTAATACCCACTAATTAATTTATAGAAACTATGAACACACCACAATAACTAAAACGCAACGTAATTTTCAAAAATCGCGTACCGAATGGCAAGCAACGCCGCAAAAACACATATGAAATCCCTCATGTATCAAAAATGATACAAAGCATGAATTATGAAGTTTTTGATTTTCTCATGGCCTACTTGTTAAATTTTTTTGAAATATGTTTTAAAATAACAGCAACAACAAGAAAAAAAAAGTAACGAAGAACGGGGTAGCTAGGTTTTATTTAAAGCAAGTTATGGCGTTACAAAAAATGAAATGTATCATATTTGATACAAAGCTCGATTAACGGTTAAAGCCGACATCTAAAGCAGGTAATATTTTCTTTTCCCGGCTTCGTATAAAAAGGAACCTTTCTGTCTAGGTAAGATTTGATTTTTTCAATTTTATTTTTGTTCCGAGTATAAATATGAGTTAGGCGCCTTGAAACTTAAAAACATCTGCAAGGCTCGCCGGAGATAGTTCAGTTCATAAGTCGAATTTCAAAACCGTGATTTATTAAAAAAAAATAAAATGAGTAAAAGGACGCGAGAATTTGAGTGTGATAACGATCCAGATGTGTTCTGTTTCATGTGTGGCCAATATACTATCATTAAGCTACGACGAGTGTTCTCAGATCGTATCAAAACTTTATACTCCAAGTATTTTGGCATTGAGCCTAAAAATGCTGAAAAACCATGGACACCGAACACTTTGTGTACATCGTGTCGAGTAGAATTGATTCAGTCGAAATCAGGACAACAAATATAATTTGCTACACCAATGATATGGAGAGAACCTACTTGCCATTCAATGGAGTGTTATATTTGTCAAACGAAAGTGCTTGGCGTTGGAAGATCAAGAAGAGTAACTTATGCCAGCTTACCATCAGTGACATTACCAGTACTACATTCAACGACAGTTGCGGATCCAGTTCCATTGTCAACAGTAATATCTGAGTGCGGGGAATCAAGTTGTACTGAATTTCGCGTGGGAAACGAGAGAAACGTTCTCTCACAAGCACAACTTAATGATTGGATAAGAGATTTGGAACTATCCAAGGAAAAGGCAGAGATCCACACTTCCCGTATGCAACAATTTAAATTTGTGTCATCCGATGTTAAGGTGATATATTGTAGAACTCGTCACGAACCATTTTCCAAACACTATACCAAGAAAGACAGTATATGCTACTGCAACGACATTCCTGGTTTATTCAAAGAGTTTGGTCAAACATATGATTCAAAAGAGTGGCGATTGTTCATAGACAGCAATAAACTGAGTTTGAAAGCTGTATTATTGCATATTGGTAACAAAAAGCCTTCTATCTCGATCGCACATGCAGTAAATACAAAGGAAACCTACGAGGAAATGCAAAAAATTCTCAAATTTATCAAATATGAAGAGCATGATTGGAAAATATGTTCTGATCTCAAAGTCGTTGCAATGCTATGCGGTCTACAAAGTGGCTACACCAAGCACTGCTGCTTCCTCTGCAAGTGGGATAGCCGAGCTCGTAAGGACCACTACGTCAGAAAGGATTGGTCCGAAAGAGTCGAGTTTACCGTTGGTGTGGATAACATAAAATATACCCCTCTTGTCAAGAAAGAGAAAATCATACTTCCACCCTTACACATCAAGCTCGGTCTCATTAAAAACTGTGTTAAGGCTTTGGACAAAGAAGGCGAAGCATTCGACTATTTGAAAACAATTTTTCCAGATATTTCTCAAGCCAAGATGAAGGAAGGTATTTTTGTTGGACCACAAATAAAAAAGTTGATCAACAATACTCAATTCAAAGGACTACTCTCATCAGTTGAGGCAGCAGCGTGGGAATCCTTTGAAAAGGTCGTTGCTTCTTTTCTCGGTAGACACAAAAGCCCTAACTACGAACAGATAGTGAACGACTTAATCAATAATTATGCGAAAATGGGTAAATATAAAAGGCTTATTAAAATTAATTTCCCAAAATTTTATTTACCTAACTAATATTTTCTTTCCAGGCGTAAATATGTCTTTAAAAATTCACTTTCTGCACTCACATTTGAACTTTTTTCCGGCAAATCTTGGCGACGAAAGTGACGAACATGGCGAAAGGTTTCATCAGCAAATGAAATTAATTGAGAATCGATATCAAGGATTCTGGGACGTCGCAATGATGGGTGATTACTGCTGGTTTCTCATAAGAGAAACCGATCCTAAACTGAATAAGCGTCAAAGTAGAACACATAATTATTTCGACTACATAGTAAAATCAAATTAAGATAAAGATTGTTAGAATATAGTATAAACATAAATAAATTTAAAAAAAAAGTAAAAAATATGGGTAATTTCATTCATGAATTAAACTTTGTACTCAATAGAAACAGAGCATAGCTTGATATTTCTCTCTTTCTTATACCATACATACGTTTTGAGCTATACGTTGAAATTGCGCAACCTGGGTATTTTTATTTGATCGCTTATAACTTACGTAGTTTTACATCGATTTTCTTCGATGATAGCTTATCTTTTTTCTAATAAAACAGAGCTCTACGTAAAGAAAAAATATCTAGAAAAAAAGGTGTGGTTTTGGAATGCTGGCCACGCAAAGAGTAATTTTTTTCATATTTTTTCATAAAAGAAAACAAAAATATGAAATGATAAGCTAATATCTCGAAAACTATCTGGTTGAGCAAAAAACAATATATGATGCATTTATAGCAAATTTTATCGTCTTTTTGATTCTGTCAACCTTTTTGCAATCGCTTGTGGCCCGTTCGTGAGATATATGTAATTAAAGGGAGCCATCTTTTTGGTTTTTTCGAATAACGGTAAAATGCAAATATCTCAAAAACGGTACCATAGAATCAAAAATGAACTCGATTTTCGAAATCAGGGGGTGGTTTTACATACGAATTTCATAACGGCGTCTCTGGTAAATTTTGGCCGTCGACCAGTGTAATTGGCGATTAACGACGGCGACTTCGGTCTTGCACCTAAAGCACGCACCCAGATATTCCCATTTAGACGGTGAAGGTATCCTTCTGTTTTCTATCGCGTTCGAAGCCTTGTCTCCCGCCGAGTTAGGGCGTGGAAAGAAAACCTGGGCAGGAGCTTCGTTCACCATTCTCATAAAAAGACCCGACCAGCGGAGCTTTTTGGCTTTAATCTGTACTGTGCTAATACATGTGTACGTAAAACTAGAACAGCCCGAGTAATTTGGCAAGTTCAACAGACTTGGACTAGAGCGAGATTGGTGTTGAAAAAGTATGACTCCAAAAACTACTCAAAAATGATCCCAACATTACCACAAAACGATGCCAAATGCTATCTGTCAAAAATACTTCAACTAACTTAAAATCATGTTTAGTTTTGGTCCAATATGATTAAAGTTACCTTGATTTAAATCAAGCCCCGGCAGATAGTGGGACAATTGTCCGTAAATCTGAGAACCAATGAAATTGTTGGTGCGCTTGTGAGCGCTATGATCGCACTGACAAAATCAATGGACGTCGTTGGTTATGCCTAGTCGCTCACTGACAAGCAACGACTCAACAACATACGATGTTGCTTTGGTGCTTGCGAGTGAGCCACGGAGAAAAAACAAATAACAATTCACAGTAGAAATTCATCTGCCGGGCCCTGATTTAAATTAGCCTCAATAGGAACTATGCCATCCTGTGCTGGCCCAACTAATCCTCTTACTGTGTACTTACTGTGCAGGTCCACCGCCTTTTAAAAATTAGAATTTATTGTATATAGCCTATACAAAAAAGTATGGAAGAAAGCTATTTACCTGTGCGCATAATGCTTCTCCTCTCCTCCCTTTCTTGAGCATCTGCCTCATTTACCATATCAACAAGAACTTCTTGGCCGGCGTCTGGGGATATGCCCGTGCATGCAGAAATATTTTTCCATCCATCAGGAGACGTGCCATGCTCCTCTACCATGTCTAAGAGGGTAGCCTTATCAACTATTGACAAAAACTCAATTAAATAAAACCATAAATTAAAATTAT
This sequence comes from Campiglossa producta, assembly GCA_964058755.1. Taxonomy (NCBI): domain Eukaryota; kingdom Metazoa; phylum Arthropoda; class Insecta; order Diptera; family Tephritidae; genus Campiglossa; species Campiglossa producta. The sequence goes on along the minus strand of CAXKVI010000002.1, from coordinate 95,836,131 downwards.
TAATTATTACCTGGTATGTTCATTATCTTGTCGGATGTTTTCTTTTTTAAATTTTAATAGTTTACGTTCTTATATAGCCTGTTGTGCTCGAATTATATGTATTCGTCACCTCTACCCAAGCTTTGTGCTTTTGATGCAGTGAAAATCCGTCGGTCCTTTTGCTTTCCACAATATGCTTATAACTTTTCAATATGTCGCATAATATTAAACTCTCTTCTCTGGAAAAGTTTGGTGCACGAAGACGGGACTTAACATCGTTTTGCATTATGGAACTGAAATGATTAATAGACTTTAATAGCTATTGAACTTTACACTGTCGTATTTATAACAAGACTAGAAAAGCTAGAAACTCTCCCTGCCTACATAGGTGATAATATTTCTTTTATTGATAAACACGCAGCGATTTCCATAAGAAAGACGCGTATTTTCGTCTAGATTAAGAATTCTATCAAAAGTTTTGCGCAAAAAACCGCTCAGAAACCCCAAAAAATTACACTTTCTGATAAGAGACCGGAGGTTTAATCCACATTTTTTTTGTGTGAAACACATTCGACGCACTTTTTTATTATTTTGACATGTTGTCCTTTTTCTAAAGGCAACCCCATTAGAATTTGCATTTTTATATGGAAATTTCTACTAAAATATGAGTTTCCTTCGACTCGGGTTTTTTGTTGTGTGATCTGCGTGACCCCATCTCTCCAACACAAGAGAAAAAAATTCCTATGCATGCTGCACTCTTGGAAAGTCAACCCAAAAGTTTCACTTTTTCTATGGGAATTGCAATGTGTAAAGTGTTTTAAGCCCCGTGTCAAAATTTGACTGAAAAGTATTGAGATTCACGGGAATTGTTGTCTAGGGTGTTGAGAAATTTATTCCATAGAACGCATGAAACAATTTTAGCTATCTGCCAAAAAAATTGCAAATTTGAACTCTGTGTGGCTTTTGTTTATGTGCCTAGAGTAACCACAAATATCCTTCGCATATGAAACTAAAAACTACTCCTTATTTAAACCCTTATGAACACCTTTCAATTTATATCCATATCGTATACAGCCATTCTAGCCCTGTCTAATCATATCGCGCATGTAGAGTCAAATTTCCAAATTTCATTGCAGTCAGTTGGGGGTTTCTCGAGCTTTGCGGACAGCAAAATAATTGCTCCATACAAAATGTATGGGTACGGTTTGAACAACACAATTAATAAATCCTGTGGACTATCACCGCCACCTTCCAAAGCTTTATACAAATAGATATGTACCTATATTGAACATATTTAACACATATCGCTCATTTGCTGCAACGTCGTCATAACTCAAAAAATTTGATATCAGAGAAAACGCATTTGTAGTTTTTGAATTAATGTATATTTATATGGGATATGTAATTAAAGCAAAGGCTTCTATCGCGATGCTGCGTGAAATGTTAAAACCTCGGGTATAAAACTTTGTCAGTTGATCAAAAATATTGTTTCCGATATATTAGTGATGTTAACTCAAAATTTGGTTTTTTTGAGTTATGACGACGTTGCAGCAAATGAGCGATATACCCTAACACTTATATGGAGGGATCTCTAAATAATAGAAATATAGCCATTTGTTTATATTTACCAATATAAAAACGTTCTTTTGTCGTAATGTGTACGAAATCTGCAAAATAATTATAAATTAGTGCCAAAAAATTTGCAAAATAAATGCATTTGTCTTACATCAACTCAATTAAAATGCTGTTCAATATACCTGCGCTACCAGGGTAATTGTGTATCAATTCAAAGTGTAAACTCTTCTGCATAGACGTCAAAATTCCAAAATGAGTTTAACACCTGTTTGAGATTGTGGTTAATAACAAGTGTGATATCATAGGCATAGGCGTGAAAATTTCAAAGTGAGTTTAGTCACCTGTTTTTAATTTCCTTTTTTGCCTCCTTCTTTCCATCTTCCCATCTCTTTCTACCATTAGGTAAAAGATAGGAGACCGTCATGTTGATGTGCGCAGGATGTTAAACAGCGCCATTACTTTTCTGTTATTCGGTGTTGGCGACATTTTAATATGTGCAGGATGTAAACAAACTGACATTTTAATGTGTGTGGTCAAAAGAAGAGTTCACACTTGTTATTGATACACAATGACCAGGGTTATTTTAAACAATAGTTATTTATTGCATAAACGTAATACTTACAGTTTTTTGTGCTTACTTACAGAATTTGTGCAGGAAATATACAAATATTTTAAATAAATTCCACATCGAAAATTATTTATTGTTTGCAAATGCGCGCGATGTCAACAAATTTGACACATAAATGTCAGTGTTTACAACCAAGCTGAAAAATACCCGCACTTAACCAGTGTTAACTAACTCGACGCCAAAAAGCTGTTCTGCAATACATTGCTCGAGTTAAATAAATAACAGTTTGACTCAGAGTGACTTAACTCTGCATTTATAGATTTAACTCTGGATTTTCTGCAAGTGGGCCTTAATCGTAAAAAAACAATTCCAAGCATTTCCCTCCGACCAGAAAGGGTCAAACGACTAGTATAAGGTGGTAGATTATACAAAGGATCCCAATGAAAATCTCTTAGAGCAAAAAGTAAAAATTGTTTTTGGACTGATTCTAACCTATCTGTATGGACTTGGTAGTGCGGGTTCCAGACGATTGAACCGTATTCTACTGAATAATGTAGTAAAAAGAGCTTTAGTTACATAAGGGTCGCTAAATTCTTTAGACCATCGTTTGACAAAAGCTAAAACACCTCTAGCCTTACTGGCTGTTGCGTTAATATGGTGGTTGAAACTAAGCTTGATATCCACAGTAACCCCTTGTCAACAAAGTCGTGCACCTGCTCGAGACTATATATGTTAATTGTGTAGGAAGCTGGTTGAAAAGTTCTTCGCGAAAAACGCATGTATTTACATTTTTTAAGATTAAGTGGCATATAATTTAAATCGCACCAAGTAACTAAGTTATCTCGTGAAGGGTGGACACCTTGCCGCGGTACGAGGGCTTAAGTCGATAGCCACAGGGCTACGCGGCCCTTGTGATCATAGCGCCGCCGGTACTACATCACGAGAGAAGCCAAGCCTCTCTGGCACGACGACTAAGATCTTCCCCCTCCCAATCCAGGGTGTTATGCGACCACGTGCCCTTTGGACGTTTGCAGCCGGGAGGCAAATCGTGGCTGTAATCGAACGGAGCCTCTCTGGTACCGGGCCGCCTCGGAGAGTAACTATGGCCTTACCGCGGTATGGGCCTCTGCCGCGGTGGACGATACATTCCTCTTACTCTTCCTTTGACCCTAACAAGATGAAAGATAGTAACAAAAACCCTAAAACTAAAGATACAACAATGTATACTGCACAGCAGAGGAGGAAAATGCTGGAGCAAGCGAGAACGCAACGTCGGAGGACAAACTCCATTTCTTTATCAGCCGAGAGATCGACAGCGATGGCAACTACGAGTCGATTAGCTCTGGATAACAAGGGGGCAATCCCCAAAGTAAGTACCGGTACAAACACGGTGAAGCCAACAACGGCTGATGCTAAAGCCCCAGTAAGTGCCGGTACCGAAACCAAGTCTTTAACGTCTGTAGCAGTGGTCTCACGACCTGGCCCCAGAGATCCAAATAAGGCAACGACCGCGATGGCAACTACGGGTCGAAATTTACCCCAAAAGACATCTCCCAGTCGCTCTGAGTACTTGGACAAAAGAGCGGCCGCAAGGATTTTGAAGAAATACGAGGGTATTTCACAAGAGACGCTATCGCCGAATGCTAGAAAGACGGTGGAGATGGCTGAAGCTATCTTACCGAACTTCCAAAGCGATTACGCGCCAAAGAAGGTTAATGGGGGGGGAGGGTTAGAGCCTGTATTTTGGTTAAGTCTGAGCTGAATGCCTTTCTCTTGCCCAACTATACCAATGGTGACGTTACAGCTGCCAGTTTAACAGTCGACAGTACCAGTCTGACGATGGCGTCGGACTATATGCCCTACGACGCCGAAGAACCTCCGCCACAGAGGGAGATAAAAGACCTGGTGGCAAATTTTTCCATGGGTCATCTTATTATCGGAACTGACGCCAATCCTCATCACGTCCAGTGGGGAAACTCCGATATCAATGCTAGAGGATAGTCGTTGTTTGACTTTTTGTTAACAACTAACCTGGTAGTTTGCAACGTGGGTAACGAACCTACGTTTATTACTTAAACCCGTAGGGAGGTCATAGATCTCACTATTTGCAGCGAAGGCGCTTATGAGTGGGTAAGAAAATGGCGCGTTCTCGATGAGCACTCATTCTCCGACCACCGGTACGTAGAAATAGTTCTAGACTTTTCTGTTGAGCAGCCGGTTATGAAACGCAACCCACGTAACACTAACTGGCAGCTACACAATGAGATACTATCTAGGGACTTACCAGCACGGCCCCACAAGTCCCCTCATCAGTAGGGGACTTGGAGGATCTGGTAAAGACCTTTACAACGGCGCTCTCGAATGCCTTAGAGCAGGCCTGCCCAGTGCCAAAACCACGCGGAAAACATAGGCCACATTGGTGGTCCTACGACCTGGACTCGATCCGAAAATCATGTAGGACACAATTTAATAAGGCCAAGAGCCTTGGCACGGAGACTCAATGGCTCGAATATAAAGTTAAACTCAGGGCCTACAAAAAAGCTCTGAGGCAGGCGAAGAGAGTATCGTGGACAAATTTCTGCACTGGGGTCGAAAATGTCGACGATACAGCGAGACTTAGACGAGTGCTCTCAAAAACTCAAACAGCCACAAGCTATTTGCGCAAACCTGACGGATCCTGGACCAGCACGGAGAGGGAAACCCTAGAGCTGCTCTTGAATACGCACTTCCCAGGGAACTTGCATGAGGAACCCGTAGCACCTACAACAAACGTGGCTGTATACATACCCATCACGGAGGAAAAGGTTAGGTGGGCGGTTAAAAGCTTCGAACCGTTCAAGGCTGCCGGGCCAGACGGGATTATTCCCGCACAACTCATAAACACGCTGGAGATATCAGCCAAATGGCTGGTATTTCTCTTTACAGCCTGATTTTCTCTTAGCTACATTCCGTGCTCCTGGAGAAGTGCCACGGTAGTATTTATTCCTAAGGCGGGGAAGGCGTCTAAGTACGAGCCCAAGGACTACAGGCCGATCAGTCTCTCATCCTTTGTGCTCAAAACCTTCGAGAGGATAATAAATGACTACCTCTCCTCTACTATTGATAGCAACCTGATCTGTAGCTATCAGCATGCATACACCAAAGGGAAATCTACAGAAACTGCGCTTCACAGCCTAGTTTCTGTTATTGAAAAATCGCTGTATGAGAAGGAGTACTGTCTTGCGGCCTTTTTAGATATTGAAGGAGCCTTCAACAACATAAGCCCTGATGCTATAAACACCGCTTTAACAAGTCTGGGCATAAGCAGGTCTCTTATTGGTCTTATTGATAAACTACTAAAGGGTAGACGAATAGTTTCATCACTGGGCTCGGTTGACTTATCACGCTATGTCACAAGGGGAACGCCTCAGGGTGGTGTTCTCTCCCCGCTTCTATGGAACCTCACTGTCAACTCGATGCTGCGAGACACAAGCTGGGGGGCGGGAAGGTAGTGGCATATGCAGACGACTTAGCTATAGTATATAGGGGCAAATTCCCACAAACCCTGTTCGACTTGATACAAGTAGCACTGCGAGAGGTTTCCTCATGGTGCCTGCGCTGCGGACTGAGCATCAACCCGGGAAAAGTAGAACTGGTTCCCTTTACCAACCGCTATAAGATTCCACCACTAATACTACCAAAACTGAATGACGTGCACCTGAACTTGGTTGAAAAAGCCAAGTTCTTGGGCACAGTTCTGGATAGGAAACTAACCTGGAAGGAGAATGTTCTTCAGCGCCAGAAGAAAGCGTGTATTGTACTCTACACGTGCAAAAGAGCCATTGGAAAGAAATGGGGGCTCAGCCCCAAAATATGCAAATGGATCTACACTGCAATCATTCGACCAATCATGCTCTATGGAGTTGTGGTATGGTGGCCTGCGCTGAGCAAGGCAACAAACCTTAATCTGCTAGGTAAAGTACACAGATCTTGCATGATCTGTATAAGCGGTGCGTTAAGAACAATGCCCAATGAAGCACTCCAGGCCATTCTTGGCATTTTGCCACTCGATCTGGAAGGGCACCGGGTGGCAGCAGCATCGGCTCTGCGTCTAAGGGAAACGTCCGGCTGGGGCGCAAGCACTGCTGGACACGCCTGTATTTTGGGATCCTATAGCTTTCTTCCGCTGAGCACAGATCGTTGTACGACCACAACAGTCGGAGATAGCGGTTTTAAAATCAACATTCCCACCAGGGAAGAATGGGAGAGCACAGATCGGAGTCCCGCCACTCATGGCGGCACTTCCATTTGTACTGATGGCTCGAAGTTAGACGGCAGAGTTGGAGGAGGGGTTTATTCAAAGGATCTGAACCTTGAGCTCTCCTTCAGACTGCCTGATCACTGCAGTGTCTTCCAGGCTGAAGTTTCAGCAATCATGGACACCGCTGCTTGGAGAGGCCAACACACTATCGGACAGGACATTTTTATATTCAGCGATAGCCAGGCGGCCATCAAATCCCTTGGCTCTTATTCGTTCAACTCTGAACTGACGCTCAGCTGTCGTCGATCTCTACAAGAGATAGCCCAACAGAATCGCGTGAACCTCACATGGGATAAAGAGCGCTTAGGTATGCCGTTTGCCACAGGCAAGCTTATGCTGAAGGAGTACACACTCCGCCAAGCCAACGAAAGATGGCTGCAATCTCCAGGATGCCGGATATCCAAAGAAACCTGGCCGAAATGGGATCATAAAATATCAAGACCAATTTATGCCCTAAGGAGAAGAGAAATCTCCATATTAATAGGCGTATTAACTGGGCACTGCCTCATTGGTAGGCACGCAGAAAGACTAGGTGTGCGCTACCGACGATGCTGTAGGAGTTGTAAGGATGATGAGGAGGAGGAAACGGTGGAGCACCTCATCTGTAACTGCCAGGCTTTAAGTGGCGCGAGAATGCGCTTTTTGGGAGTTCCCTTCCTGGTTAGCCTACGCCAAGTCACGGAGCTGGACATAAAGGACCTGATGGCCTTCATCAAGTCATCTAAATGGTTCGAGGAGGAGTAACGGTGTCGGTATAGGAACGTCAGTCTCGGGATTCTGCTATGTGGAGAATTCCGTTAATACCGGGATTTTCCATATGGCAGGGTCCCGGAACTGACTTTCCTAGTGTTGGTGGTATCACAACGGGCCTTTTAATACTGGCCTAGGTGTGCCTCTGCGGCAGCCACTTGAACCTAACCTAACCTAACTAAGTTATCTAGATCTGATTGTAGCATAGATTCATCCTCACACGACGCGAATGACATGAAAAGTTTTACGTCATCGGCATACATCAAGATTTTTGAAAATATTATTGTAGTACAGATATCGTTTATAAAGAGCAAGAACAGAATCCGGCCAAGATGGTTACCTTGAGGAACACCTGACGAGACTTGAATAACATCGGATACAACATTTTTAAACACTACTTTTTGTGTCCTGTCATTAAGATAAGAAGATATCCAGCGAACGAGACCCGGCTGGAAGCCCAACAGATCTAGTTTATGAATTAGTAAAGGGTGAAACACCTTCTCGAAAGCTTTACTGAAATCAGTGTAAATAATGTCAGTGTGCATATTTTTTCGAAAGCCGTTTGAGACATGAGTGGTAAATTCAAGTAAATTAGAAACTGTCAATTTTCCCTTAAAGAAAACGTGTTGGCAATCAGCGTTCAGAGTAAATATTGGAATCACAAGTTGGTTTGTAATAATAGCTTCAAACAGTTTTGGGATAGCAGAAAGCTTTGCTATGCCACGATAGTTATCTATTGAAGACCTACTCCCACTTTTATGAAGTGGTAAAAGAAAAGACTCGTGGGAATCTATCCATATGAGGAACAATTGAAATAATAAAAAAAAGGAAGAGTGGGGAAGAGAGCGATCTGGGATCGCTTTCTGAGGACGAGCTTCTGGCCAGCAGCCAGGGGAGCGCCCAAGCAAAAGACGACAAGGGTACCAGCCATAGTACCCCTGTCGCTCCGAACCAACCAAATAGGGGCGCACCAGCCAAAGTGGGCCCCAAGAAGAAGTCGAAGAAGTCCTCAGGGTGCCTAGAGAAAGCTAGATACCTTAGGGCTCAATATATCTTGTCTAAAACTAAAAAGAATGAGGAGAGTGGCAAGGCGCATAAGCGAGACGCCGTGGACAAGGTGTGGTGCGAGGCAATGGTCAAGGAGTACGAGACCGCCCTTGCAACAAGACCGTTGCACAGCCACAGCAGCAACAAACAAAGTCGCGCTCAAAGCGCAATCGGTCACATGAGGTAACCGATGGAAACGGCAAGAGGGGCAGGTACCAGCAGTATGATGCCCTTCCACTAGTGCTGCAGGGTTGGCCAGGCACACCTTTAGTGATCACCTCTAGGTTGCACTGGTCGTCGCTGACGGGACTAACGGAAGGCGAGTACTGGCGGTTTGGAACTCCATAGAGGGACGACTATCTGAGATGGTCGTCGAACACCTTATGGAGAACCGAACCCCAGTCCCCGCCTTCAACTGCGAGGAGGTATGTCGGGGCTGCAGGGTTATCAAATGCGCGGACGGGTTCTCCAGGGACTTTCTTGAGAGAGGCATTGCTAAGATTAGCAACGCCTATGATGGTCTTACATTAAAGATCATCAATGCTTCGGAGATTCCCCGGAGGCCCCGGGCGCGCGTTTGGTTGCCAAGCATGCCAAGCATGAAACTGGATGAAAAGAATATCATCCAGTGTCTTAAGATGCAGAACTCGGGCGTCCCGATGGACGACTGGGAGCTGCTGAAGATAGAGGATAAGCAGAAGAATAGCCACCCGGTGCTACTGCTCATAAATAACGGGTGCTTAGGGGAACTCGAAAAGAGGGGAAGCAAGTTAGTTTATGGCGTCAGGCACGCCAGAGTAAAAGTTTTCCCAGCGGCAGTAGCACCGGACAACAATCTGGAGGAGGTCGACGATGCCAATAGGCTCCTAGAGGAGGTTAGGCTGGCAGCATCGTTGAACCCCCGACAGTCAGGCAGGTGCGTTCTTCCGGTCCGATGATTAGGGTGGCGCAGATTAACCAGCAGCATGCCAGATGCGCCTCGGATAACCTGCTGGTTCTCCTAAGGGAGGAAAACGTCGACGTCTGCTTGGTGCAGGAGCCTTGGGTATGGCGCTCCAAGGTAAGGGGCCTAAGTGCCAGAGGCTACTACTTATTTTATACACTAGGAGAAGGTAAAGCGAGGGCATGCATCCTCGTTAGGGATACTATTAATGCTTTCTTTTTACCTAATTTCATCACATTCGATTTGGCTGTGGTCAGGATTGAGTCAAGGGAAGGACGCAGGTTAACGGTCGCCTCTGCGGACATGGCTCACGATCGGCCGGCACCTCCCGAGGAGGTACAGCTGCTTACCAAACAAAAAAACGAGAGGATCCTGATGGGCTGCGACGCCAACGCAAGGCATACGTTATGGGGGAGTAGCGAAATAAACGAACGGTGTGAGTCGCTTTTTGAATTTTTATTAGCAAACAAATTATGTACATGTAACAGGGGCAGCTCTCCCACCTTTGTTTAACCGGGGTCAGAAAACTTCGCCGGGTGGGAAGAAGTCCTTGATATTACAATAGCATCTGATTCCCAGGAACCTTCGATAAGGAACTGGGAGGTTTCGCAAAAGACCTCCATGTCGGATCATCGAATGATCCTTTTTGATATAGACTGGGAGGGAGAGATAAAACAACCGCGCAGAAATCCTAAACGAACCTCGTGGGGTCTATTTGAAAAGGTAGTCAGTGATAGGCCTAGTAGGAAGAATACTCCGATACAGAAACTCTAGACGACCGAGTTTGGTCTCTGGAAAAAAGTTTCCAGGTTGCCTATAAGGCTTCCTGCCCAATATCTAGAAGCTAGAAGACCTACCCCCATGGTGGGACAAAAATCTTAGCGAACTAAGATCAAAGATGAGGAAGGTCTTTAATGATTGTTATGCCAAGAAAGGCTTTCAGGAGTACAGGAACGCCCGGAAAATAAAACCTTTGTAAAGCGCGCTGATGGCACATTGGAGGGATCATCAGCGGAAACCCTAGATATCCTGATTGAGGCTCACTTCCCGGACGACCCTGGAGGGTAGGAGCAAGGAAGAGAAATGGCGCAAAGGGAGGCTCCTAATGAGCTGATAAGCAAACTCTTAGCAGAAGACAAAATTGCCTGTGCAATAAATAGCTTCTCACCATTTAAGTCACCGGGAGTAGATGGTATACTCCCTATCATGCTGCAGAAGACTCAGACACCTCTGGTTAAGGAGTTAAAGGAGATCTTTGCGGCCTGCATTTCCTATAATCACATTCCGGACACATGGAGGAAAACAAGAGTGGTTTTCATTCAAAAGTCAGGAAGAAGAGGGCACGAGGTGGCCAAACACGGCTTTTGAAGCTACTTGGGCGACTTTTGTCGCAGCCGTCTCTTCCCCGGGTAGCTGATGAAGCCAGCGGCAGTGATGGAAATGTTGCGGTAGAGTCTGTAGAACAAACAGCCTGCAACTCAAAATCGGCAGAGGTGACGCAAGGCTTGGAGGATGTACCAACTAAGCTTCAGAAGCTGCGATTATCGAGACTCCACCGCCCTCTCAAAGCCGGCGAATAAGTCAATTACGTAGTGAGAACTCTAGACCCGGAGTCGACAAAAAAAGGGCCAAAGTCAGGCATCTAATGGGGATGCATTGGTCAGCGGGAACCTAAAGTCGTCGGTGGCGGATAGGGACCCCAAACAATCTTTGTAATGTCAGTCCTCCCAGTAAACACTAATGGTAAATTAATCTATGCCACCGGTTCCCGTCCCAGGGAGGCGATGCTTCTAAACAAGAAACTGTCGTTTATTCCGCTCCCACAGTTTATGACGGCTGATTTGGTTGCAGTTTGGGCAAAAATTCCAACCCCAAGAGGCGAAAAAGAGGCCATTTTGGCATCAGCTTGCCTTCCGGGTAAGGAGGAAACAGCCCCTACTGCTGAATCCAAATCCCTCATTGAGTATTGTCAACAGAAGGGTATCCCATCTGCTGTGACTCAAACTCCCACCATACAGCTTGGAGTAGCACGAACATAAATAACAGGGGTGAGCACCTCCTGGAGTTTATTAGTAGTCATAACATCAATGTCATAAATCGTGGTAATGAACCTACTTTTGTTAATACTATTAGAGGGGAGGTTCTTAACCTTACTCTATGTAGCCACAAGCTGTCACAAATAGGCACGTCTCGGGGGAGGAATCAATGTCGGACCAGAAACATATTGTGTTCGACATGGGTCACTTCTCTGATCATGAGTCCGTTTTCAGAAATCCAAGGAAAATAAAATGGAACTATGTATTTGGCTTCACCATGGAAGAAAGCGGCAATTGCTTACACCAACTGATAACTACGGTACGTGAGATTGAGGCAGAAGCTGAACAATTTCAGTCAGATATTATAACGGCTTTTAGTGAGAGTTGTCCCCAGGCTAAAAAAACGTGTACAACGGGATGTGCCTTGGTGGAACAAAAAGCTTGCACAATTAATATGTCAAGCAAGAAGGTTGTTCAATACATCATTGGTACTCTGAAGAATTCAGATGGGAGCTACACCAAGCAGCCGGAAGACACATGCAAACTCTTGATTGCTACTTACTTTCCGGACTGTACACCAGGCTATCAACACTCATATCCTATAGTAGATGATTCTCCAACTATTAGTGGAAAAGAAAATAGCCTGGCAGCAAAGCTAACCAATGTCAAAAATGTCCAATGGGCTTTACTGACTTTCAGTACTTTCAAATCCCCAGGACCGGATGGGGTCTATCCTTGTCTGTTACAGCAAGGAATCAACTATGCACCCCCAGTTCTATCAAATTTCTATAGAGCATCCCTGCTGTTATGATATATTCCTAACAGGTGCACAGAGGTTAAGGTTGTTTTTATACCGAAACCAGGGAAACCGGAAAATCTTCCATCGTCATATCGACCAATAAGTCTCAGTTCCTTTCTCCTAAAAGGAATGGAGAAAATTGGATCAGCAGATTAGAGAAGAAAACGTAAAGAAACTTCCTCTGTGTAAAAACCAATTTGCGTACCAACCCGGAAAATCTACAGAGACTTCCATTGCCTTACGGAAAAAATTGAAAAGGCAATAGAGTCTAAAAACATAGCCCTGTGTGCAAATATATCAGGCGCTTGCGATAATACGACGTATCAGGCCATTGAGGAAGCCATGACAAGGATCACTCGCTGGGTCCTGGCCATGCTAAAGCAAAGAAAAATCAGCTTTGAGCTAGGAGGGAGTGCTGGCTCAATCGTGGCCACGAATAAAGATGTCCTTGTTAGAGCCGTTCCCGGGAGGCATCCGTATAAGTTTTCAACGGAGGCAAAACACCTAGGAGTAACATTGGACAAGACCCTCACATGGAATGCTCATCTGGAAGCTACGATAAATAAAGCAACGAGGGCCTTTTTCGCCTGCACTAGACTTTATGGCAAAACATGAGGGCTGTCTCTCAAAATGACGTATTGGCCGTTTAATACAGTTGTGAAGCCAATAGTTACCTACGCTTCCCTAGTCTGGTGGCCTAAGACTACTCAAAGAACAGCAGCAACTATATTAAGTAAGCTGCATCGACTGGTCTGTGTCGGTATAACAGGTGCAATGAGAACGTGCCCTGCTGATCCTCTAAGTACCCTTGTAGGAATACCTCCCTTCCCTATTCTGATAGAGAAGGAAGCCACACTTGCTGCATTGAGACTTCAAAATGTTTCTGATCTAAAAATCGGAAATATGGCAGGGCATATGTATGAAGATAGTCAGGAACTTCATAAACGATCCTATATTGCAAGTAAGTGATGCAATAACTGCTACACTCAGGATCCCGCGAAAATTTGAAGTTTCAATCGTAGATCCTCGCCGTATTTAAGGACATTAGCAAATTTTCAGCAACGCCAAAAGGGATAAATTCATATATTTAAATTTGAAAGATTTTTTATAATTTTGAATTCAAACTGCGATAAAAATTTAAATCGCCTTTAACTTTTGCGCTTCCGAACACTTGACGAAAGCTAAAAATGTTGACCGACTAGTAGCAGGCGGAAAAAAAACATTTCTTAAAGCACCCTCAAGGTTGGAAATTTTTAAATAAATGTAACATGAACTACCATTGCCGCCACAACCAGTCATTACGCGGTGGGGAACTTGGATACGGGCCGCAGTTTATTATGCAGAAAACTATCAAAAAATAGAACGGATCGCTAATATGTTGGATGCAAAGCATTCACAATCTGTGAAAGATATGCAAGAATTATTCAAAAGTCCCAATTTGAGTTTGCAACTTATTTATATAAAACTAGCTGACCCCGCAGACTTCGTTCTGAACAAAATAGATTTTTGAGGAATTCTTTTCCATAATTCACGATAATGTTTTTTACCAATTTCTTTAAATTATATATTATTTTTTATTGGATTTAAATTATTTTTATTAAGTTTTATTTAGTTAATTATGTTTAGTAAAGTTAATAGAAATTAATTTCTATCTTATGTTTTCAAAACATATGCGCTTATTATAAATAACCCTGGGCTACGCCATGCCAAGACTATAACTTTTAAACGGAAAAACAAAATTAATTTCCGCTTTCGGATTCTTAACTACCCGTGAATACACGTCTCTTGATGCACCACTTTCCCCTTTTCCACAAAATTTCGGAGGGGACCCTAAACTGCACTACTACCCAAATATTTCCTAATTATATTTAAATGAAACTTATGTTAGCATTAATTTTTGTTGAAAAAATGTATGAAGTTGTTAATTTATTAATGGATGAATATGATATTATAAAAATATATATCGCTCTCGTTGTTTTCTTACTTTATAGAAAAATTATGGTAAGCATTGTCTGGATTGTGTGTTTCGGGATTTACTGGTGTCGGGAATTTGCCTTGTCCGTATTGCGTTACGTCTGTATTTTGTCCTGTCGGGATGCGTTAAAATGTGTGTTCAAATCAAATCTCTGTTGAAACGTATGAAGATGTGTTACATGAAATTACTTGCGAAAATTTTTAGCCAAATTGTCAACTTAAAAAATGTACAATTGTCCAGGTTTTGGGAAGATAACTACTGAACTAGATAACTACTGAACTAGAAAACTACTGAACTAGAGAAAGCATCTAAAGACAATAAAATCAAAAGCTCAGAATTCTTGCAATGGACCAATCCTCTATGGAAACAATCAAAGAGGATACATTAACATTTATTGAACGGGTGGGGTGTATAACAAAATCAAAATTCAGACAAGAAATCCCGACAAAAAATCCAGACAAAATATAAAAATTATTTTTAAAAAATCGCGCGATTTTTTAAAAGTAATTTTTATATTTTGTCTGGATTTTGTTTTAACGGACTGTATGTGTATTTTTCTGTTATTAAAATTTTCAAAACAAAAAAATCATTGCTCTCACACTAACACTTTGCAATAAACTACTTTACTCTGCATGTAATCTATACACAATTTACCTTTGAATGAAATGTCATATTAATTTTTCAGTTAAAATAAAAATTGATTTAATTTTTTAGTCAATACGGGAAATTCATACTTTTCGCAATCAAAAATAAAGTTTTTGGAATATTCCAAAGCAGTGAAAATATAGTGACTTCTTTAAATTTATAATACAATTTTGTTGTTGTTATTTTGCTCGAGGTAAGTAAATTATATCAATATATTTACATATGCAATTATAGGTACATCTTTCTTTATCTATTTATTTTAATATAATTTGGGCAGATTTCGCATATTAAAATGGATGAAATATACATCGTAAATTCAAATAATGGATATTTTTATCACGTCGATAAAAAACGAGAGTCAAGAGTACATTGGATATGCGAAAAAAGAAAATCTGGCTTTTGTAAAGGAAGGATCACAACTTTAATAAATGATGTTGGGGAACATGTTATGGCCAATTCACCATCGGAGCATAATCACGATCCAATGGCTGCTGACCTGGAAATTAGTAAGGCAAATAATTCTGTTAAGAGGAAGGCATCGAACTCGATTGCAAAACCCTGTCAAATAATTTCTTCTGTCAACGCCGATTGCAATCAGCATTGTAGGAAATATTTGCCCTCTGTAAGGTCACAGCAACAAAAAATATATAGAGCTAGACAAAAAATGCATTTGAAACAGCCGCAATCTATTGAGGAATTTCAAATACCCAACTATTTCCAATATGTGGACGAAAAACTTTTTGTACTATCATTTAAGAAGTTTGAAAACGCATTATTATAATGGCCACAATTGATAATTTACGATTGGTAGCGAAATCCAATATATGGATCATGGATGGTACTTTTAAAGTTGTGCCCTCACTATTTAGACAGCTATTCACCCTACAAGGTCGCGTAGGAACAGACATAGTTCCTTTAGTTTATTGTTTAATGTCAGAGAAAAGCGAGAGGTGCTATAACGAGTTCGTATATGAACTCTGTTATATAGCATGTATGCATAACATTCCCCTTAATCCTAACCTAATTCTTTCTGATTTTGAAAGAGTAAGTGTTAAAGTTTTTAAATCATTTTTTCCTGAAGCAAAATTCAAGGGTTGTTTTTTCCACTTTGGCCAAATTTTATGGCGAAAGATTCGTAAAGAAAAACTCGAAAAGAAATATGGCACTGACGAAGTTTTTTCGTTGCAAATGAGGCAACTCAAAGCTCTTGCTTTTGTTCCCTCTGGAGAAATACGAGAGTACTATGAGTCTATTAAGAACGGGAACAAAGACTTTTTAAAAGTAGCCCAATTTTTAGAAGATAATTACAAATATATGAAAAAATATAAACGGGGTAGAAAAAAGCATGCGCCTTTATATAAACCAAAATTTTGGTCTGTTTATGACAATGTTTTATTTAATCTTCCTCGAACTCAAAACAAACTCGATGCCTGCCATAGACGGCTATAGGGATGCGTATCGGTGAAAAAAAAACCAATATATCGATATTGAATATCGTGATGTTACAATATCGATATTCGATATATCGGCTAAAAAAATATCGATATATCGTATATCGACAAAATCGAAATCAAATTTTAAACATTACACTATGGCAGGTGTCACACGGTCAATATAGATCGTTTTTTCTTATTAATATTGACTATAAGGCTGTGTGCCGAATGGTCGAAAATCGTAAATTTTGACAGAGGTATTGTAAATTCTGAGAGTTAATGTGTACCAGTGTACCAAGTTTACGGCTATCAATTTTTTTATATAATCTCCTGCACCCTGAATGCATATGGTTTTTAAAATTTTCAAATGCAACGTGCACGTTCTAAAAGTTATCCAATTCGAGTGAAATTTTGCACAGCTTATTTCTAGAGCAAAATCTATCATATTCTGCCCGGCGAACCCAAGATTTGCAAAAAAAGTTGATATAACGAAGAGCTTAGTGAGCACAGAGATGCATGTTCTGTTGATATTCATATTATTTCACATAAATTTATGTTCACACACGTTATTAAACACTAAAATATAATATGATGCAAAAAATACGCAATAAAAAAGACGTAAATTTAAATTTTATTCACAAAACATCTCCATGCGCACGTGCTTTTTGCAAATGTCAAAATTTACTACTGTCAAAATTTACCTTTTCGTTTGGCACAGCAAAATGTAAAATATTTGTACACCATAGAAAATTTGTTGACCTCATTTTACTCCGGCTAAAATTGTTCTCAATTGACACACAGCCTAATAACACAAATAACTTTTCTGAGAACTAAATACGTTGATTATTCAATGGATTATATCTTTGCGTTTATTTGTACTTGTGGATGTATGTGTCAAAAAATAAAAATAATTTAAAATTTAGTAAAATAATTGACAATGCATGTATAGTAATTATACATTTACTTGCATATGAAAGGCTGGGAGTAGAAGTAAAACGTATTTTTAATGTAAGCACAAGCAAAACGTATAAAATATTTGATAAAAATGCATTAAGAAAATTGTACAGTAAAAGTCAGACAAATCGGTTTTTTTCCATTAAAACTGGCAAACATCGTTGGTAAATAAAATATATATGTGGCTTTTATTGGGAAAACGACTTGTGTTACTTTTGCTGTACAATTTTTTTAATGCATTTTTATCAAATATTTTATGTTTGGCTTTTACTTGGATTAAAAATACGTTTTACTTTTACATCCAGCATATACCTACAGTGTTGAACAAAACTTTTTGGACAGAAGAAAATTGGTTTTGTATTTGAGATAAAATTGGAAAGTAAGTCTAAAAAAAATTTAAATTTGGCACGATTTTGGCAAACCTTGGAACTTTAGTTACAAAATAAACATAAAAAAAACTTAGTATAAAAAAATTCATTAGTCAGATATCAAGTTTTTTTGTCCAAATGTTTTGTATGACACTGTTTTGTTTAAAATCGAGTGAATACTCGAACAGAACTTTTTTGTGAGAATATGAATCATATTTTTAATTAATTTTTATTTGCAACCCAAACGTCATTTTCAATCGTTGAAAGAAAAATCAATTGCGACAAATGCTCAGCTGAAGTCCGGCTTCTATCGTCCGTCATAATTCTGCCCGCACGGGAAAATACACGCTCTGAGGGCACGGAAGTTTTTTAGGAGAGGCACAAATAGTTTGGATAGTTTATGTAAATGAGGAAACTGCGAACCGATATCGCTCCATGCTCTTAGCGGATTGGTATCTCTTGGCAATAAAGATCTAGAAAAGTATGCCCTCATTTCGCTGCGGGCTACGCTGCTCACATCATCCACAGAATTAACTCGGGTTTTGGGAGCCGAAAAAATGTGTGCGTCGTGAATACTCCACAAGTTAACAGTGTGCTCGTCCAGATGAACAGAGCTTTGGTTCCGACTTAAGCTTGCTTCAAATTCAGTACTAGTTTCTTTTATAATCAGTTTCCTTATTTCCTTTTCCATGAAATTCTTAGCTTCAGCTAGTGACAAAGGGTTTTGAAAATGTATAGCCATGAATCGAGGATCCAATAGCGTGGCCAGTGCAAGTGGCATTACCTTTTCAACGTCCCTGAAGCGTAATGCCATCTCGTTTATTAGAAATTCCTGTAATTTTTTCGCCAATTTGTCGTTGTCAGCCGGTTGAACTCGTTTTAAACTCTAAAAAATAAATTGAACACAATTAGGGTACTCACAGTCCCATATTACCAGCCATGCTAATATTGCCAGCTGGCAATGTTTTGACAGTTTACCAGGTGTCAAATATTTTGTTTTTGTTTTGCCTGCAAATAGAAGATACCACTTTGTGGCAATATTGCCGCGCTTGTTCCTATGTTTAAATTTGTGGCAAAATTGAAAATTGTCATTTTGCTTTGTTTTCAAACAAAAATTTGTCATGAATAAATAAATTGAAAGGAAAAAAGTAAGTTTTTTTCATATTTGGAATTTAATTAAATAATTTAAATATGTTTATACATAAATATTTTCAGATTTCAGACGTGAAATAACAAAGGCCATGCAGGAGATAAAAGGGGGTGCTCACAGTCGTCAAATGGTAATATGGCAAACTTAAAACGTTTTAAGTTTAGCAGATGACTGTGAGTGCCCTAAATCTATTAATAAACATAATTTTTTTGTTAACTTTTCCAGTATGCAGTCTTATAGTCCACGTAAGATGACTTAATTTGAAAAAATTTGTAAACGGAAGCAAAAACACAAGTCTATCAGCCAAGAAAATTTATTAAATGTGAACTATTTACTAATTCAGTCATGGACTATAAAACTACATTCTCGAAAATTTTCTAGAAATTCAAAAGAAAGTGCGACACTTCAGCACAAACTACAAGCAATTACTGCTAATTAAAATAAATATAATAGACAGCTAACCTCTGTTATTAATTTAACCATTGGAATAACTTTGCTAGCTGAAGTGGTTGTCTCTGCCGACATCTCTGTCATTGCTTGGTAAAAAGTGAACAAGAGGTCTTTAATGGTTTTGACTGTCTCAAGTTCTGAATTTACCAATAAGTTGACATCTTTCACTTTCAGTGACGCCAAAGTCAGTACTTCTAAAAGGTCCAAGTAGGACACGCACATTTTATAAGTAGAGTTCCACCGGGTACTGACATCTTGCTGTAAACGTTTCATTTTACCTTCCGGGATTCCCATATCTCTTTGAATTTTCTTGATTTCGTCAGAAAAGTTTTGGTTTTGATGGGATTTGGTTACAACTGCTCTAAGTTTTTCAATAACTTCTGGAATTCCCGGAATACATGAAATCTTTTGATGATTGATCGACCAAGGGAGTTGCCCGGTACAAGGTTTAGAGAGTGCACAAAACATCCCACTTGTTTAGCAGCTCCAAACAATTTTTTTGCAGCTAATTTGATATTAGGAGCATTATCTGTGATAGCGAGAGTTACTTGTGTTGGCTTGATGCCCCATGAATCTAGGAAATCCTCAGCTTCCTTTGTAAGTAGTCTGCAGTATGGGATTCCAATAAATGTTCCACCCCGAGCACAAAGGATTTCATATCATATCGCTCAACGAAATGGATCGTGACTCCTAGAAAACTATTGCTTTGGTGGGGTTCTTTCCACCCGTCCATTGTCAAACACATCGATTCCACTTTTGAAAACTTCTCTTGATAGTAATTCGACAATACTTTAAATTTGTTCTCCATACCATGAGTTACTGTAGAACGGTGTGGTGGTTTCCACAGCGGTACGGCAACACTGCAGAAATATTGAAAGCCCTCCTTATCCGGAGTAGATAAACACATATTATCCTTGCAAAGAAGGAAGAGAGACGCCTTTTCAGAAAAAAGAAACGTGAGGCCGAAAGGCGTGAGTGTGAGGAGCTTGAGATGCTGGCTGACAGGAATGATGCCCGAAAATTCTATGAAAAGATCCGGCGGATGACGGAAGGTTTTAAGACCGGGGCAAGTTCCTGTAAGGACAATAATGGCGACCTGGTAACCGACGTACAGAGTGTACTTAAATTATGGAGGGAGCACTTCTCCTCACTGATAAATTGCGAGGGAGACGTCGAACCCGATACCCCAATCCCTGACGATGGAAAAGTCGTCCCACCACCTGACTATGATGAAGTGAGGATAGCTATATCCCGGCTCAAAAACAACAAAGCGCCTGGAAAAGACGGACTACCCGCCGAGCTGTTCAAACACGGAGGCGAAGAGCTGGTAAAAAGCATGCATCAGCTCTTATGCAGAATATGGTCAGACGAGTGCATGCCTCCAGATTGGAATTTAAGTGTGCTCTGCCCAATCCACAAGAAAGGCGATCCCGCTAACCGCACCAACTACCGCGGAATCAGCCTTCTTAATATCGCATATAAGGTTCTTTTTAGCGTATTGTGTGAAAGACTGAAGCCCATCGTAGACAAGCTGATTGGACCTTATCAGTGTGTCTTTAGACCTGGTAAGTCTACCATCGTCCAGATTTTCACGATACGCCAAATCCTGGAGAAGACCCATGATAAAAGAATCGACACACACCATCTCTTTGTCGATTTCAAAGCCGCTTTTGACAGCGCAAAAAGGAGTTGCCTGTATGCCGCCATGTCTGAATTTGACTTCCCTGCAAAGCTTATACGGCTTTGCCAAATGACGTTGAGCAATACTAACAGCTCCGTCAGAGTCGGGAAGGACCTCTCTGAGCCATTTGAAACCAAACGAGGCTTCAGACAGGGCGACTCCCTTTCGTGCGATTTCTTCAACCTGATGCTGGAGAAGATAATTCGAGCAGCAGAGCTAAACCGCAATGGTACAATCTATTACAAGAGCGTGCAATTGCTGGCGTATGCCGATGATATTGATATCATTGGCCTTAACAACCGCGCCGTAAGCGCTGCCTTCTCTGGACTGGATAAAGAAGCGAAAAAGTGGGTCTTGCGGTCAACGAGGACAGGACGAAGTATTTGCTGTCATCAAAGAAAGAATCGGCGCACCTGCGCCTTGGCAGCCACGTCACTGTTGATAGTTACAAATTTGAAACTGTGAGGGACTTCGTCTATTTGGGAACCAGCATTAACACCGAAAATAATATCAGTCTAGAAATCCAACGGAGAATCACTCTTGCGAACAAGTGCTACTTTGGACTGAGTAGGCAATTGAGAAGTAAAGTCCTCTCTCGAAGAACAAAGATCACGCTCTATAAGTCTCTCATCATACCTGTCCTGATGTATGGCTCAGATTCATGGACAATGTCAAGAGAAGATGAGATGGCCCTTGGAGTATTTGAGAGAAAAGTTCTCCGGAAGATTTATGGTCCTTCCCGTGATGCCGACGGCGAGTATCGAAGGAGATTTAACGATGAGCTGTACGAGCTTTACGCAGATCTGACCATAGTCCAGCGAATTAAAGCCCAAAGGCTCCGCTGGCTGGGTCACGTCATGCGAATGGACAAAGAAGCTCCAGCCCAGAAGGTTTTCCAATCGTCACCCGAATTCGGCAGCAGAGGAAGGGGGAGGCCTCGACTGAGATGGAAACAACAGGTGGAGGATGACTTGAACTCCCTTGGGGTTTCCAATTGGCGTCAGTTATCGCTAAAAAGGAATGACTGGCGTGCTTTGATAGGCGACGGCCAAAATCGCTTAGGCGGTTAAGCGCCAATAAATGATGATGATCCTTGCAAATCATAAAAAGGAGAGCCTCTCGAAGTTCTGCATCTCGACGCCCACCTTCTGGAAGGAAATTACATTATGTACTATCACAGTACCAACCAAATCTTGACAACATTTAGGCTTGAGTTATGTTAGATCCCAAGTTGAGAACTAACGGGCTTCTCAAACCTAAAGGGTTTTTTCTCAACATCGAATAAACTTCACAGCGTTGTCAACAAAGAGGGAATATTTTCCGACGTGTTTTTCGAGTTGCCGTAGGACCTACATATACACCTACTATAAAGTTTTTCGAAGGTTTGAGAAATAGTTGATCGATGTTTGTTGGGTAACTACTACAATTATTAATTTTTACCTTTATATAATTTATTTCTTGCAAACATTGTGTCCAGGGTTGCCGTTTGGATACAATTGTATCCATTTGGATACATTTTAAGTCAATGGATACGAAGATACAAAAAGTTTTAAATGGATACATTTTTAACAAATAAAAAGAATTTGTTTTTTTCGGTCATACCCCCTGAAAAGTTAGGAATTGATAAGAAAATAAGCTTTGCAAAAAATTAGCCCTTTAACTTAACCCTTAGGGGTGGCTATTTTTTCCGCCCTTTTGTATTGGAAATGTATGGGAAAAAGTGAGATTTTTTTCAAAGTGTTTTTTCTCATAATTTTTTAAATTTTTGTGTGTGTTACTGTGTATGTGTGTGCCACAATACAAAAATCTTTCATTTTTATCTCTCCTTTTTTGAAAAACATTTCAAATATTATGAGATAAATCACTTTGAAAAAAATCCTATTTTTTCCCATACATTTTCCATAAAAAAGGGCGAAAAAATAGCCACCCCTATGGATTAAGTTACAGCGCTAACTTTTTGCTTGGCTTATTTTCTCATCGATACCTAACTTTTTAGGGCCTAAGAACAAGTCGACCTTTTTTGAATCACCTGAGAAAAATCACTTTAAAAAAAAACCTATTCTTTCCCATACATTTTAACTAAAAAAGGGTGAAAAAGAAAATAATAAGGGTTAAGTTACAGCGCTTTTTTTTGCTTGGCTTATTTTCTCATCGATACCTAACTTTTTAGAACAAGTCGACATTTTTTGAATCACCCTAGTGTACATGTTTCTTTGCTAGTAAAAAATGTGGATACATTTTTGTCAGGATGGATACACTTTTGGATACAAAAAAATTGAGCTTGTGGCAACGCTGATTGTGTCCAGAGTAGGCTGCGAATCATATACGGTGGCACTTGAAATAGCTCCACAATCACTATTATCTTCTTTCTGTGTCGGTGGATAAAGTAAGATAACATCATCGTCCTTGTGGTAACTTACTTCGTTTCCACCTGTAGAATCCTTGTGGTAGTTTTTTAGATGCACAAACAAATTTGTGGTCCCACCACTGCATGCCACAATTTTACCGCATAGATTGCACTTTGCTTTTGAGCCATCGATCTTTTCGAAGTCTTTCCACGCTTTACTTTTAGGTGGCATATTTCCGCACGTATGTATCTAAAAGGAGAAAATGCTTGTATGTCATTTAAATATTGAAGTAATTACTATTTGAAACAGTATTTATAGGCCTACATTTGCATCTTTTTGCTCTACTTGGGAAAGAAAAGTTCTTTTTACTTACCTTATTCTTATATTTCCTCTTTATAAAATTTGTTTAGGTGAATTACGCAGTGTTTGGCAGGCAGAAGAATAATTAACGAAATTAGTGATGTTAGAAAGAATATGGAAAAGTCCGATATATCGGGAAATAAATATCGTATCGCAATATATCGGAGCTCACAATATCGATATAGACGGCTAGGTTGCTTGATAGGTCAAACGCATACTAATGTTTATCATTTAATTGACAGTCTAAGAAAGGAACAAATAACAATTGAAACGAAGATTGAAAAAATTAATGGGGGAGAAAAACAGCCAAAAACAAGGTGTTATGAGAAGAAAGACGACAGAATTAAAGCAATATTGCTTGAAAGAGATAACTATGGCAAAGAAGACTTTTTAAAATACTTAGCTGCGCATTTGGGGCTAGTGTAAACCATTTTGCTTTTGTTAGATGTGTAATTAAGTATTTTGCTCAAATATTTCCTTAATTATTTTTAAATGTAACTGTTAAATGTAGACATTAATTTTTGTTGAAAAAAAAAATGAAGTGGTTAATTTAGTCAGTTATAAATGTACCAATATAATAATATAAAAATATTTATCCGCTGTTTTTGTTTTTTCACTCTAAAGAAAAATTATTGTAAGCATTGTCTTGATTGTGTGTTTCGGGATTTACTGATGTCGGGATTTTGACTTGTCTGTATTTTGTCCTGTCGGGATTTCGTTATGTCGGGATTTTGTTATATCTGGATTGTGTCTTGTCGGAATTTCTGAAAATTGTCTGGATTACGTCTTGTCGGGATTATGGGGTGCGCCCAATAAAGTTATTTCGAAGAAGAATCAATTATTTGAGATAAACACTTTGTCACATATTCTAAAAACCATTTAAATAATTTTTAGATAATCAAAGAAAACATTTATTGAAGGGTGTATCATAAAATCCCGACACACATAATCCCGAACTATCTAATCCCGACAGGACCAAATCCCCATCAATCATAATCCCGACACGACCAAATCCCGACCAATCAAAATCCCCTCACGACCAAATCACAAGAAATCCCCACAAAATATAAAAATAATTTTTAAAAAATCGAGCGATTTAGTTTATATGTGAAATCTTATACTAACCCTTTCGAAACTTCTTTTTTGTTTTTGGCCTTAAAAATCTGTTTTTCCGTTTTTCCAATTGCAATTAAAAAGAATTTTTCAAATTTTTTTTTTCTAAAGTGGTTTTTAGCACCATGCCATATGGCATGGAATTTACTTAACGGAAAGAAATTTTGATGTGCGAATTTGATGCCTCTAATCTATTTTTACCAACCTTCTTCTTCCTCATATGGCGTTCACTTTGAGCCATAAACACGAGTTAAAGGGGCATTTTTTGAGTTTATTCATATTTTTGTTGTCAATAAACCCGAGTTTATTGTCAACGTGAATGCCTTCTTAGACAAAATAACTTAGTAGGCTCCGCTGGTCATACCAAATCGTTCCCGCGACAGGTGCGCAAATGCCACAAGCTGCTAGTACCGGAGCGTGCCGAGTTCTTAGCCGGCTAAAAACTGCCACTATCGACAATACTCCCCAAAACCTATAGGAGGGTTTTGGTCGTTACAGCAACAACAACAACAGATCATGCCCGAGTCTTCCAAATTAACTTAGATATTCTTCTTATCTTTACTCTATCTATAATGCATAATTCGAAAGCGAAACCCAATATTTTCTGTCAAGAGATATTTCAACCCAGAAAGGTGCTCTGCACAAATACAAAGGACGACGTTCCAATTTTGGAATCGGACCTGGTAAAACTATTGGATTTTTGCCAATAACTTTCCTCTGAAACATAAACTTTTATTTTCGATTTCTGATTATTGAAAATGAAGCCAAGTCAAGAAGAAGTTGATACCTCTCGCATCCTTTTTAGATGTGTCTCAGCAGTTTCGTAGGATTATATTAATTCAAATCCTGGTGTTTTGGGATTTTCCGGGATCCCTAAAGCCGACGTATTTGAACAAGTAGGTACGGGAGGCCTGGAATTCGAGATCGGGACCCTCCGGGCTCGATGCCTTATTACATTCATTCTAAATCAAGTCAAAAGCAACGTAAGAAACGTCTGCCGACTTCAGCGTTTATCAAACGAATGCGATATTGGGGTCTATCAGCTATTGCGGCAGAGCTACCGACGATGGAAAAGATACCCCTGCGAGTAAGGGGTTTAGAATATGCCCGAGGTAGGTATGCCGGTCGTAAGAGGCGCCTAACATCCACTTGGATTCCGTTAACCCCGTAACGAAACCGTTCCAAGAGAGTCGGGCTAGTAACACAAGGTGCTATTCACCTGAACGTACAGGATCCATATCCGGCAAAGCACTGTCAACATCAGTACAACCCTGTCTGGTCTGTCAATTAACTTTTTATATGTTGATCTTCTGACTAGGCAGGGCGAAGTACTACCACAATAACCACGACGGGGGAAAAGATAATAGTTGGATAGGGGATTTCGATGAAGTCGATGCAACCTCTATCGACTCTCCCGAATTATTTCCGATTGAAGCTCCGCCGGAATATTTGATAGACCTTATTGTTAGAGAAATTATAATAAATTAAGGCAGACTTTATTTCATCAAATACATTTTTTTCCGTTGGGTAAAATATGGCGTAGGGCATGGTGTGAAATGAAAAAAATCCTTAGCCTTACTCAACTGCCCTATGGTCTTAATTTTTTTAATCCTATTTTTACATTAATTTTCTATTGAACTGAATTCAAAAAGTTAAAAAACGAAAGTATTTTTATTGTTAAATTATTAAAATTATGAAGTAACTTTTTCTTACAAAAAAACGAACTCGATAGAGACACTTGACACTTATTTATTTTTAGAGATAAAGCCGCAAAGAAAAATACATAATTAAAAAAAGTATACTCCTTAATTTAATGTCACATTAAATTAATTTAGTTTTCATGGAAATCTTAATAGCTGTAGCTCTTAATAACGCAACCCGCTACGTTAATGGTATTGCTAGATACGATCATGTTTCTGTTTATCGAACACGAATTATTGGATGCAGTAGCCTAGAAAATTATTTAGCAGCTAGAAACTGTATATTTTTGTATAAGTGACTAACATGGAAGACGCTAAATTATTTTTTCCAAAAGCTGATACCAGTGAGATCTCTGAGACATCACAGTCTAGTTATACCATATCACAACTACCAAGCCACATCTCGGCTATTTTTCGTTAGCGCCGTTAGGTTATGGAATTCAATCCCTGACTCTATTAAGGCTGAACTAAATCGAACCAACTACAAGGCCCTAATATACAGGTACTTTTCATCATTATAATTTTCCATATCAAGGCGGCTAAGTGTAATGTTTCCTTGAGGTGTCAAGAAAAATGCCATCTCTTTCCAGGTATTTTTTCGTGTTGCACTATGTTGTTTACAACATTGGCAAAAACGGCTAAAAAATTAAGAAAACGGCTAAAAACGACTGCGGCTTTCCCGGCTAAACGAAAAAAACGGCTAAATCTAGCCGGAAAACGGCTAAAATGGCAACACTGACTGGGTTGCTAACATCTCCACGCCCCGTCTGAAGGCAGTAAATACATATGTATGAAGTAATACTAACTACTTGAATTGTTAATTATTTCCTTAGGGCTTACGGAATACATATGTACTTTATGCAAGTGTTTGGTTGGGCCAGTATACAGTTTGTATATATTAGCAATATGTAGTGTGTTCGCCCACGCATAACATTCGCGCTCAATCTTGATAAGATGTGGGTCAGGCAGACCCGTAGCCAGAGATTCGTTTGGGGGGCAGGTAATAGCACAGATAGGTCAAATGAAAGTTATTCCTTTTGGTTGATAATCTTGAAAATGAATATGAAAAAATTGTATGTACAAGATTACTGAAAAGCTATTTTAATTCATATTTTTTATGTACATATAGATATATAAAAAATGTAGTACAAAACTTCACATGAAACTTTCTTTTACAATAACCTTTTCATCAAAGAAGTAGCCTTCTGGATTTGTTTTTATATAAAATGTTTATGAAATGGTCAGGATCAACAGCAATATCCCACTGAATGGAGATCATAGCGAGTGAACTCAATCTTTATGACCCATTACACTCCAAGGTAAAGTTTTGATTCTTTTTATGGTAGAAACTGATTTTAGCCCCCCGATTCCCCCACCTGGCTACGTGCCTGATGTCAGGGATGGAAAAGATGGTACAATTGTACTTCTTGGTTATATTCCGGTAGCCAAGACTACATAGGTACTACACTGCATTTTTGGTACAATTTTGCCAAATACAGCACTGTACTCCAACTCCATAGAGCTTTACCAGAACATGAGGACTTTAAAAAATTCAGGCATTTGAAAATATGCAGTTTTTGGGAAGAAATAATATTACTAAAAATATTAGTTAAATACACCAATGTTTTCCAATATTTATAAAATTGATCAAGGTATATTATCGATTCCACACTCATTTGCAAATGTAGAAAGAATATTTTATATGCAAAATTTAATTAAAACGAAGTGTAGAAATCGACTTCAGATGAAAGCCTTTGATGAGAAAATAAGCCTTGAAAAAAATTATTCCTACAGCCTGACTTTAATATGAGCGCTCGGTGTAGCGTTTATTTTCGCCAACCTCAGGCAACACGCCACATACCCACTCAAATGAATGCGCAAATTTGCTCTCAACTTTCTCTTCTTTTATTCCCCCATTTCTCACTTCACCCTGCAATGCGCTGTCAAAATTGAAAATTCCAATGTATAAATAAGACTTATCTTAACAATAAAACTAGTTACAGCTAAATAAAAGTGACTGAATTGTGTACTATTGCATGTATTACATACAAAATCTGTCAAGTTAAGATGACCGTACACGGTTTGACGTTTTGAAAGCTTCAAGGCCTTAACTTTAAGAATATGTGGGTAAAAACACAAAAGTAGTCTAACTTGATGTCATCAGCCAATTATGGCGATGTAGATCCCTTTTCATATATCAACTCGATTTCAACCACATATTCTATAAGTTAGTTTGTAAAATTAAGCAAAGAATCCTCGTAACATCAGCCCCCTGGTGTGTCACAATCGCTTAAACGCTTAATAAAGTTAACGTAAAAACAAATATCCTATATCTATTTCACATTTTGCTTTTATACAATACTAGCGGACCCTCACCCGCTTCGCTGGGTGAAAGAAAAAGAGAAATGAAAGTTATTCTTTGTTTTTTTTCTTCCTTTATCACTTAATTCATGTTCGGACATTGTTTTTTGACTTATTCTAATAACAATGTTTTATTTATTTTAGCGACTTACTCCAGTTATTGTAAACTAACAACTTGTTCTAAAGCCTTCTGATACACAGGTAGGTAGAAGTGGCTGCCGCAAAGGCACACCTAGGCCAGTATTAAAAGGCCCGTTGTGATACCAGCAACACTAGGAAAGTCAGTCCCGGGACCCGGCCATATGGAAAATCCCAGTGCTATTGGGACTCTCCACATAGCAGAATCCCGGGGCTGACACTCCTAAAACCGACACCGTTACACCTCCTCGAACCATTTAGATGACTTGATGAAAGCCATGAAGTCCTTTATGTCCAGCTCCGCTACCTGGCGTAGGCTATCCAGGAAGGGAACTCCGAAAAAGCGCCTTCTCGCGCCGCTTAAAGCCGGGCAGTTGCAGATGAGATGCTCCACCGTTTCCTCCTCCTCATCATCTTTGCAACTCCTACAGCATCGTCGGTAGGGTACACCCAGCCTTGCTGCGTGCCTTCCAATAAGGCAGTGCCCGGTTAAAACCCCTATTAATATAGATATATCCCTTCTTCTTAGGGTGTAAATATATTAAGATCTTTTAATATCCCATTTTGGCCAGGATTGTTTGGATACTCGGCACCCTGGCGATAGAAGCCATCTTTCATTGGCTTGTCGGAGTGTATGCTCCTTCAGCATTAGCTTGCATGTGGCAAAGGGCATACCTAAGCGTTGTTTATCCTGAAGAACCTGCTTGGTCGTGCCCTGCCTAGCAAGTTCGTCTGCCCTACAGTTTCCCTCAATGTCCCTGTGTCGTATGTTTATTCTGAACCAGCTATCTCCGACTGTTGTGGTTGCACAACGGTCCGTGCTCGGAGGGAGAAAGCTGTAAGAATCCAGAATACCGGAGTGTCCAGTAGTGCCTGCGCCCAAGCCGGAAGTTTCCCTTAGACGCAGAGCCGATGCTGCCGCTGCCCGGTACCCTTACTGATCGAGTGGCAAAATGCCAAGAATGGCCTGGAGAGCTTCGTTGGGCGTTGTTCTCAACGCGCCGCTTATACAGATCATGCTAGATCTGTGGACTTTACCTAACAGGTTTAGGTTGGCTGCCTTGCTCAGCGCAGGCCACCATACCACGACTCCATACAGCATAATTGGCCGGATTATCGCAGTGTAAATCCATCTGCAGATTTTGGGACTGAGCCCCCATTTTTTGCCAATGGCTCTTTTACAGGTGTAAAGTGCAATGCACGCTTTCCTCTGGCGCTGGATGACATTCTCCTTCCAGTTAAGCTTTCTATCCAGAACTATGCCGAGGAATTTGGCTTTGTCAGCCAAGTTCAGGCGCACGCCATTTAGTTCTGGTAGGCTTAGCGTTGGTATCTTGTACCGGTTAGTATAAAGGACAAGCTCCACTTTTCCCGGGTTGATATTAAGTCCGCAGCGAGATGACCACGAGGAAACTGCTCGCAGTGCTACTTGCATCAAGTCACACAGGGTTTGTGGGAATTTGCCCCTGTATGCAATAGCTAAATCGTCTGCATATGCAACTATCCTCCCGCCCCCCCACCTTGTGTCTCGTAGCAACGAGTTTACAGTGAGGTTCCATAAAAGCGGAGAGAGAACACCACCCTGAGGCGTTCCTCTTGTGACATAGCGTGAGAAATCAACTGTGCCCAGTGTAGAAACTATTTTCCTTCCCTTTTGTAGCTTATCAATTAGTCCAATAAGAGACCTGCTTATGCCCAGATTAGTTAGAGGGGTGTTAATAGCCTCCGGGCTTATATTGTTGAAGGCACCTTCAATGTCTAGGAAGGCCACGAGACAGTAATCTTTTTCATACAACGATTTTTCAATAACAGAGACAAGGCTGTGAAGCGCAGTTTCCGTTGATTTACCTTTGGTGTATGCATGTTGATAGCTAGAGATAAGGTTGCTATCAATAGTAGAGGAGAAATAATCGCTAATTATCCTCTCGAAGGTTTTGAGTGCAAAGGACGAGAGACTGATCGGTCTGTAGTCCTTAGGCTCATAGTGTGAGGCCTTCCCAGCCTTAGGAATAAAGACTACCTTGGCGCTTCTCCAGGAGTGCGGAATGTAGTTGAGAGCCAGGCAGGCTGAAAAGAGAAATACCAGCCATTTAGCCGATGTTTCCAACGTGTTTGTGAGTTGTGCGGGGAAAATCCCGTCTGGCCCAGCAGCCTTGAACGGCTCAAAGCTTTTGATCGCCCACCTTACCCTTTCCTCCGTGATGGGTATATTCACTGCCATATTTGTTGCAGATGCTAAAGGTGCTTCATGCAAGTTCCCCGGAAAGTGTGTATTCAATAGCAGCTCCAGGGTTTCCCCTTCCGTGCTAGTCCACGATCCGTCAGGCTTCCGCAAATAGCTAATGGCTGTTTGAGTTTTTGAGAGCACTCGTCTAAGTCTCGCCGTATCATCGACCTTTTCGACCCCGGTGCAGAAATCTCTCCACGAAGTTCTCTTCGCCTGCCTTAGGGCCCTTTTATAGGCCCTCAGTTTAACTTTATATTCGAGCCATTCAGGCTCCGTACCGAGGCTCTTGGCCCTATTAAATTGCTTCCTGCAGGACTTGCGGAGCGAATACAGGTCGTAGGACACAACATTTATGGTTTTATTTTCATGCGGTGTATAAATATACAGTAACAATAGCTTCCCTCCTTATATCTCTATCCTAATTTTCAGCCCCTATCTTAACCCCATTTTCAGACATTCAACCTCAAGAAATTAAGTTTGTGTGGGAGGTGCCACGCCCCCTTTTCACATAAACCCTACTTACGGTTTTGATATCCAATAGCTCTATAGCGATTTCCAGGCCCTTACTTTAGACCCTTTCACAGATATTCTGCTTGAAAATTTAAGTTTGTATAGGAGATGCCACGCTCCTATTTCTGATAACCCCCGCTTTTTGTGTGTGAGAATGCTTTTGATATCATATAGGTCTATACCAATTTTCAGGTCCCTACCTTGAACCCTTTCACAGATATTCGGCTTGAAAAATTTAGTTTGTATGGTAGGTGCCACGCCCCCTTTTCTGATATTCCCCTTTTTATGTGTGAGAATGTTTTTGATATCATATAGGTCTATACCAATTTTCAGGTCATTTTCCTTAGTGGCTATCTTTGGAATTAGTTTATATGTGATTAAATGTAAGTTATATAGACACATTATTTTAATAATTTAAACTTTTGCTAAGACGTTAAGTTTAGATTATAACCACATACTAAGAACAAATCGTCAGTCACCTGGCGTCAGTCCTCTGGCATCAGTTCTCTGGGTAATGATGTTCCATATGCATTTTAGATTTTTTTTTGAATATGCAGTTTTATAGATCATTTCATTTTAGTCCAATAAGATACCAATCTTTAGCCGCTAACGAGACTCTCTGATGTTTGGCAATTTTTTCAAGCACATTTTCTTTCAAATAAAAACAATGAAGATTGAAAAAAATTGCCAAAAATCAGGTTATTGAGTTAGCGGCTCAAGATTGGGATCTCATAACAGTGAAATTTAATGAGCTACAAAACTGCATACCCGAAAAAAGGTTTGGAAAAATGCAAAAAGCAGCAAAAAACGTTAAAATAGTTACTGTCCCTGTAATGGTTAGTATAACAATAAGACAAAAAGTGCGTACGAACTGCATGTATATTAGAGCCCTGCAAAGTGTCATTCGTTCGGCGTAACAAACCATTCGCAAAAATCTTAGCTACATACACGACTCGACACTTATGGCTGGGTTTCATTAGGTCAAAATGACTGACTTCAGAAACTGACTCAACTGCCACCATGTCCATTTGGTGTCAAATGTGTTTTCATTATGTCTTTAAAACTGGCATGAAAATTCGCATTTGCAACATGCTGGCAAATTTATTTTGTTTGTCAAACATTGAAAATTGCGCTAGCAAACTGAAATTCGATCGTTTTCACATGCATCATTTGATATGACAACGTGTTGTCAAAACTGGCTACAAACGGAATTGACGCAATATGACAGCTGTTTTTATTGGTTTGACAACATTTGATGTCATATTTTGACCTAATGAAAACCATTGTTAGGCCTTACTTTGCTAGTTTGGCAACTTAGTTCCTTCTTCTTGCGAATTTGAGTGGGAGGCACTGGCTGAGTGACTAAAAATGAAATGGAATTGTGTAAAACCCAAACTACCATTTTGTTTGATATCAACTTGAGACGCATTTGAGATGAAACCTTCAAACCTCAATTCTCACTTTTTGAAAACTTAATATCAATAGTTTTTCGATATAATGATCAACTTTTTTCCTATATAAGTATTAACTTGAGGTACAATTAAATATAAAAATAATAATACAAATGTCCGACAGTTTCTACCTTCACAGTTTTGATATATACGACCTCCTCTACCACTCCCTATAATAAATTTTGTCCAAATCCCCAGCCAGCAAGGTACCGTACTTTTTACGAACATTGCGATTTACGAGCTATTCTCGAATAAAAAAACAATAACAAAAGAAGCTTTTCTGTCACGTCAAACAAAAAAATTAAAATAAAAAATTTCAAACAAAAAATTTTGAACGAAAATTTTCAAACTGATATTTTAAAAGTAAGTATGCTTGTAAAATATCTAATTAAAAACACAAATAACATAAAATATATCTTTTAAATTATTACTAGCGTGCTGGAAGGTGGATTTGCGGAAAAAGAAAAAGGGACAGAGAAAGTAGCTGCTATTCTGGGATCTCGGGATGCCCTCTGGGTTGTATTTATAAGTTGTGATGCCTAACATGTAAACCAATATCAGTATGTACTTACACGCTGGCAAAAAGGTACACAATTTTATTATTTAATAAAAAAACTTTATACCTAAAATTTAGGTTTGTTTATTTGTATTATTTTTCGCATTGAAATCAGTCGGTAAGGCAGTCTAGAAAGTCGGTTTTTCTATCGAAAATTAATTGTTTACGAGTACATTTACGATAAAAAAAACGGACGTAAAAAGATTCATATACGAGTGCTTTTTCGATACTTTTACGACAATCGTAGGCAAAAAACATTTCAGAGCGAAACCGGATTCGTAGGCGAATCGTAAACGGATATCATAAACGATATTTTATCAGAGTTTTCTTCGAGAAAACGTCAGTTTACGAGCTCTTTTACGATGATTTTGCTAGCTGGGTATGGGGAATATACTGTGCATGTGTATTAGTGTGTTTTTCTGTCGCTACCCAGCCAGCAAAATCATCGTAAACGAGCTCGTAAACTGACGTTTTCTCGAAGAAAACTCTGATAAAATATCGTTTATGATATCCGTTTACGATTCGCCTACGAATCCGGTTTCGCTCTGAAATGTTTTTTGCATACGATTGTCGTAAAAGTATCGAAAAAGCACTCGTATATGAATCTTTTTACGTCCGTTTTTTTATCGTAAATGTACTCGTAAACAATTAATTTTCGATAGAAAAACCGACTTTCTAGACCGCCTTACCGACTGATTTCAATGCGAAAAATAAAATAAATAAACAAACCTAAATTTTAGGTATAAAGTTTTTTATTAAATAATAAAATTGTATATCTTTTTGCCAGCGTGTACGTACTGATATTGGTTTACATGTTAAGCATCACAACTTATAAATAGTGGGTCATACAACCCAGGGGGCATCCCGAGATCCCAGAATAGCAGCTACTTTCTCTGTCCCTTTTTCTTTTTCCGCAAATCCACCTTCCAGCACGCTAGTAATAATTTAAAAGATATATTTTATGTTATTTGTGTTTTTAATTAGATATTTTACAAACATACTTACTTTTAAAATATCAGTTTGAAAATTTTCGTTCAAAATTTTTTGTTTGAAATTTTTTATTTTAATTTTTTTGTTTGACGTGACAGAAAAGCTTCTTTTGTTATTGGTTTTTCATTCGAGAATAGCTCGTAAATCGAATGTTCGTAAAATGTACGGTACCTTGCTGGCTGGGTAGGTGTAATATAAGAACACATAGAACCCTAACCGCAATTTTAGTGTAACCAACAAAATTTGGAAAATCCGTTTTTGGCGAATATCGGTAGTTTTGCTTATTTTAAACCATCTCACAAAATATTATAACTGCATTAAGTACCATTTAAAAAAAAAAGCAATTTTGATGTAACCAAAATTTAAATTTTAAAAAATTTAAAACTAAAAAACCTTTTCCTGTAAATTTTATTTTTGTTGGTTACATAAAAATTGCTGTTAGGGCTCGACATGCAAAGAATATTTGGTCGCATCGCGTCGCTAGGTGTACCCTTAGATTTACACATAGGTTAAGCTGCCATTACCGATACTTAGCATAGACTTGACTTGACTTGAGAACTGTCACTTAGTACTTAGAAAAATAACAAGAGAGCACAATAGCCAGTTTCAAAACTGTCCCCTCTCAAATTGCTTTTTAAAAATAATTATGTGTTTTTTACATATAAAGCTTCCGTTAGCGAGACTTTTGACTTGACTTAGTTAACTTAGAAAAATGAAACGAGAGCGCACTAGGCAGTTTCAAATAAGGGTAAAATTTTCCCCTCTCGAATTGCCTTTTTAAAATAATTAATAATTAAATAACTCTGTAAAAATTGCCAAAACACATTTTCGTGGCATAAGGTTTCTAATTTCTGATATTATCTATAATCAGTATATATACTCAATGTCCAAACAAAACTATAAAGTACGTCGGGAGGAAAAAAAAAAATTCTTTTTGGTTGGCCTAATTTGAATTTATTTATTTTTTTTGACTGGCCTAATTTGAATTTATTTTTATTTTTTTTGACTGGCCTAACTTCACAGAGCCAAAAATGCCTAATAAAATTAATAAGATTGTCTTCTTGAGCGGGTTTTGGGCTGAGGGGTAGTCGAAACGACGGAAACGAAAAAAGAAACTATACGCAAATCTATTTGGTTTAATGAGGAAATTCTTATTGATATTATTAAGTACTTCTTATTTCTTTTTATATGTGTTATTAATAAGAAAATCTTTTCAAGATTTCCTTAAAAATATGAAAAAAGGTGAAAAAGGAAAAACTTCTTATTTTAATAAGATGATCTTAGGGTTCCTAACAAGAAGATTTGACTTATTAATGTTTTCAAAGAGAAATCTTGCAGAAAATGGAATGATTTCTTAGGGTTCTTTTTAATAAGATGATCTTAGGGTTCCTAACAAGAAGATTTGACTTATTAATGTTTTCAAAGGGAAATCTTGCAGAAAACGAAATGACTTCTTATGGTTCTTTTTAATAAGATGATCTTAGGGTTCCTAACAAGAAGATATGACTTATTAACTGATTTCCGCATATTGTATGTGTTAATAAGATGATCTTAGGGTTCCTAACAAAAAGATTTGACTTATTTATGTTTTCAAAGGGAAATCTTGCAGAAAACGAAATGATTTCTTAGGGTTCTTTTTAATAAGATGATCTTAGGGTTCCTAACAAGAAGATATGACTTATTAACTGATTTCCGCATAATTGTATGTGTTAATAAGATGATCTTAGGGTTCCTAACAAAAAGATTTGACTTATTAATGTTTTCAAAGGGAAATCTTGCAGAAAACGAAATGATTTCTTAGGGTTCTTTTTAATAAGATGATCTTAGGGTTCCTAACAAGAAGATAAGACTTATTAACTGATTTCCGCATAATTGTATGTGTTAATAAGATGATCTTAGGGTTCCTAACAAAAAGATTTGACTTATTAATGTTTTCAAAGGAAAATCTTGCAGAAAACGAAATGATTTCTTAGGGTTATTTTTAATAAGATGATCTTAGGGATCCTAACAAGAAGATATGACTTATTAACTGATTTCCGAATAATTGTATGTGTTAATAAGATGATCTTAGGGTTCCTAACAAAAAGATTTGACTTATTAATGTTTTCAAACGGAAATCTTGCAGAAAACGAAATGATTTCTTAGGGTTCTTTTTAATAAGATGATCTTAGGGTTCCTAACAAGAAGATTTGACTTATTAATATTTTCAAAGGGAAATCTTGCATTATCATCAGCAGACATCATGTAGAACAATTATACGCTGAGAAGCAGAAGTACCCGATGGCTCGATGGTAAGCACCTGTGTTCAGCATTCAATATGTGGTTAGTTCGATTCGCGGTGGTGGCAATATGGCAAGTGTGGAAGGCAATGTAAAGCTGGAATTATTGGTGATGTTTGTCGTAACGCTGTAGTCGTATCCCTAACGCAACCATATGCGATACATTTTTATCGATTATTGGTGCGGTAACCGTAAACAGCTGATTGACTGCAAAAACTCAGCTATGAACGCAATCTTAATTAATATTTTCTTAAAAAATGTAAAGTGATAACTCACCAAATAGCAAAAACCAATAAATTCGAAAAATTAATGCAAAACAAATAAATTAAATGAACAAAAAAGGTAATCAGCTGTTTACGTTACCGCGGAAAACCAAAAACCAATTGGTTGGCTACGATCCGGTTACGACCTTAGCGTTACGATATGGCACCAATAATCGATTGCATTAAATCCCATAAGGTTGGTCGAATCAGCTGATTGGATACGACTACAGCGTTACGACAAACATCACCAATAATTCCAGCTTAAGGAAGAGTGCGGTGAGATGGCTTGAAGGAAATATAAAAAGGCAACATAAGAAGGTAAAGGCAACACAAGAGAAATCTAAAACTGAATCGTAACTGATAATCTGAAGTTCTCGAAGACAATATAAGAACTCTGAAATATAATTTTTATTTTTTTATTTGAAATTTTAAAAAGAAGATCTTCTCAATAATATGTGATTTCATTTTCATAGGAACCCTAAGATCATCTTATTAAAAAGAACCCCAAGAAATCAATTTATTTTCTGCAAGATTTCTCATTGAAAACATTAATAAGTCAAATCTTTTTGTTAGGAACCCTAACATCATCTTATTAACACATACAATTATGCGGAAATCAGTTAATAAGTCATATCTTCTTGTTAGGAACCCTAAGATAATCTTATTAATACATACAATTATGCGGAAATCAGTTAATAAGTCAAATCTTCTTGTTAGGAACCCTAAGAAATCGGTTTGTTTTTTGCAAGATTTCCCTTTGTAAACATTAATAAGATTTTCTCTTCAAATTTAAAAAGAACTTCTTCTTGAAGAAAATCTATAGAGATATCATATGACTTTTGTTCTATTTTATTAGGCATTGTTGGCTCTGTGTTGAATTTAATTTATTTGACATCTAATTTTGCCGGTGCCATATGAATAATATGCTTCCAAAAATTCTTATCACTATTGAATATTTGGAGGATTTTATTCAAAATGTGTAACAAAAAGGTATGGCATCACGCAGTTCTCTCACGGCACTCAGTAAACTTAGAATTTACGTAGGAAATCAAAACTCATCAGATTATTTTCTCTATGGAATAGTTGGAGATTTTTATCCAAAACGTTTAAAAAAATGTTATGGCTACAATAGTACTCTCACGGCTCTCACTGAACTTGGAAACTTTATTTAACTTAACTTAATTTTTCGGTAATCAGATACATGTGCTTTCCATTTGCTAGAACTGATATTTTCAAGTCTTTTTAAGTTAAGTGTGCGCTAATGGAACCCTAAGTCAAGCCAAGTATAATATAACAGAACGCTAAGTGGCAGTTCCCAAGTCACTTAGAGTTCTGTTAAATGGAGTTTGCATGTTATCGATTACCCAACACTTAGATGTACTTAGCTTGACTTAAAAGTCTGTTGAATTTTGATTTTCTACGTAAGTTCTAAGTGACTTTTGGATTTTTGAAATTTCTCTTTGATTTTTGACGTTCATTTAAAAACAAAATACTTTTACCAGGCGCTTCATCTTATTTTCGGTTCGGGGAAAAAGTAAGTTATATTTGTTAAACTAAAGATAAATATGTTTAATTAACAACATTTTTTTACAAGACTTGTCCAGGCTACAAGTTACAAGACCAAAAAACGGCAATCTGGGAAACTATTGCGCGAGAGCTGGCCACTACAGGTAAGTACAATACCAGAACTAAAATTCCTTTTGTGTATTTATATTGGACCATAATTTAGAACCAGAATGCAGCAAGCGATGGACTACGCTCCGCCAGCGATTTTCAAGAGAGCAGCGTGCCCTCGATGCCCCTTCTGGAAGCGCTGCAAGATCCATCACGCCTTGGTATCTCTTGCAAAGCATGCAATTTATCAAGCCTTATGTGACGCCAAGACCATAAGTTTCTTGTATCAATGTTACCAATCCAATAATAATAAAATATTTTTTATTTGCAGTACTCGATGCTCAAGCAATATATTGAAAGGGTACTCTACCTCCTCAAGTAAGGATACATCGCAATTATGGTCGCCACTTCCGTCATCGCCGATCCTGTTCCCGTCCACCAATACAGGTGAAGAGCACCAGCAATATCAAGAGCAACAACAACAAGTGCAGGAA
The DNA here is from genome assembly GCA_964058755.1 of Campiglossa producta. Classification (NCBI taxonomy): domain Eukaryota; kingdom Metazoa; phylum Arthropoda; class Insecta; order Diptera; family Tephritidae; genus Campiglossa; species Campiglossa producta. The sequence continues at coordinate 95,797,074 of CAXKVI010000002.1, read as the reverse complement.
CAATAAGGGCAGCAACAACATTTCTCGACCGATTTTGTAGCTTCTACACCCACTTCTTCAAAAAGGAAGAGAAACCACGATATTGTCGACGACGAATTTCGTGAAGTGTGCCAGATTTTTAAGGATGTTCAAACGGAGCGTTTGACAGAAAACAGGCGGTTGAGATCCTTCACTGATATGATTTTCGCTTATTTAGCTGAAATGAGTGAGCGTAAGCAAACGAAAGCTAGAAAAGTAATCACGTCAGCGATAATGGATCTACAGCTAGAACCAGAGGATTAAAGGCGTACTCTAGTGAGCACTATTTCCAATCGTTGCACTTTTGTTTATATTAATAGGTACATAATTGAATATGATTTAATTTGTAACTAGCAAATACCTGGCGCGCTTTTCTCCGCCTTAAGGCTGATTTACACGGATCGATTTTTTTCGTTCCACCGTGTAAATAGCAATTCGATCGATCACACTTTGTATTTGAAGGTAGAACGCAGTGGAACGACAAAAATAGACCAGTGTAAATATGTATCGACGCCCTATATAAAAGCGGAAATACGTCTCCCATTTCCACTGAAACAAAATTACATAGTGTACAAAAAAATCATTTTCAATTCTGTACCTATTAATATGAACAAAAGTGCAACGATTGGAAATAGTGATCACATCCCCATACCGATGCCCATCCCTATACCTATCCCTCTCCATATATTTTTCTATCCCCATCCATATCCCTATACAGTATTAAGCGACGTTTACATTGATTGATTTTTCATTCAATTTCTGAAAATTGAATGGTGTAAACGGGTCTTGCAAAATTACATGCAACAAAGTTGGTAGCCAGCCGACTTTTGATCAACTCAACATTCAACTTTTGATCAACCCTATGTTTGTTTACGAACTGACATTCGTAATTTTTTGTCAAATTTTGTTGACAACTTTTGTAATAAATAAATTTGAATAAATTAAATAAATATAAATGGAATTGAGAAGTTATTGAAATTGT